>JAXGGA010000095.1:0-344276 GCA_038373865.1 Uloborus plumipes
AAAAAACTTTTTTAATGAAAATACCTTATTCTTATGTTGTTTAGGTTGCTGAATCCAAATATGATGCTTAAAAAGTTGTATCACCCACCATTTATTCACATTTTATAGTTACATTCATGAAATAAAGAAACATTTTTAGAATTTAACAGCTTTTTCATAGTTAAGATAACATGAAAAAATAGGTCTAATGAACAAAGATGATGTTGGCAGCACTGCTGAAACACAATGCTACAACATGATGGGGGATTACTGTTGGTCACTTCACCGGGAAGTTCAGCAAGCTATTCATCGCAGGAAAAGCTACACAAGAAGCTTCAAGGAAAAAAGGGAAAGAAAATATAAAGCAATTCCAGTTGACAAGTGAACCTTGTATCATCACATAAAATTACTATTCCAAGTATTTTACTGTAAATACAAACCATTTTTACGATTCTACAGTGTTTCATTGATTTCCCTATATACTGTAAATGGGTATTAGACTATATAATAAAATACATTTTGCTTGGAAACTAAGGGTGATACATAAAAACTACAAGCAGATTTGGATTCAGCACATAAAAATCTATCAAGATCAGCTATTAAAATCAAAAAAAGTTTTCAAAATTGTTTTTTTTTTTGTTGGCCTGTGTTATTTGAATATAGATAAATGTTTTTGGTGTGATGTATGAGATTTTTAGGAAATGCAACTGTTTACGTAACGTTTTACTAAATTCAAATTTCTACTTATTTAGTTGTCTTAAGACTGATCACTGAGTGATTATTTTGGGATTCCACTTAAAAATACGTTAAAACGATGCTCTACTGCACTGTGAAACTTAAACGCTGTTTTTACAGAACCTACAGCTAGTTTTATAGTAATTTACAGTAATAAACTGTAAAATGGTTCGTTTTACAACTTATCACTGTGCATTTTACAGTTTTAAACTGCAAAATGCACAGTTTAAGCCTCTGCTTTCAGTATTATATTGTAAAAGCAGCGGTTTATATTTTTCAGTGTGTATTAAAAATTTCCCATAAAATCATGGAACCGAACGTAATAAAAACTAACTTAAACCGTCACACGTATCTTTCAGGTACACTACTTCCATTCCAACTCTGAACTCAAATAACCGTAAACATGAAATCAAATCGTGATTCAAAAGGGCAAGCTCACCACACTCACGAAGTTTACCTGTAAGATGTGCCAAATATGTACATACAGTACAGTCTCCATATAACGAAGTCGCAAGGAACCATTGAAAAGGTTCGTATATAGAAACTTCGCTATAAAGAAAATAGTAAATTTCTATGCTTAATTTTTCAACTACTTTCATACATGTGTAAGTAGTACATTACGTTAATTCTCACTTTACTATTTTTGGAATAAATGCATTTTAGCAAGAAATAAATACTGTGCATATTTTGAAGTTATAAATGTAACGCAGTGAATGAATTAAGAAATAAAACTAATTAAATTAATTTATTAACCTATTAAATTGTATCAGGAATGCTACTCGCATCTGTAGTATAATTGGTGAATTTTTGCAAATTTTTACATTAATAAATTAAAAGAATCAAACCTGAACTTGGTCGACGACATTAGTTTTACTTTGAAAATAGTCCGTGATTTTTTGCTGCACTTTGGAATTACTTTGCTCATAAAATTATTCACATGTGTGAAGTAAGCCTTCACAAAAGCAGTAGAAGAAAGACTTCTATCTTCCAGAACACTGACACTTTCTCCCATAAAAACTTCGCAATAGAGAAATTGGGCCTTTTATTTTTCATTAAAGGGAGCCAAATTTACATGCTTTTTTACTGAAACTTTCTGTGTCACAGAACATGCTTCGTTATATAGAGAACTTCGCTAAATAGAGTGTTCGTTATATGGAGACTCGACTGTGGGGGGGGGGGGGGGTATGGGATAGTGTATCTGAACGATGTGAGCAACTTTTTATGCTAGTACAGTGTAACGCAAGCTGGAAAGTTAAGCATTGCCAGTTTCAGCTTACAGACGATGTTATGTACGAGTACTTTCCATAAAAATGTATCATTAAGTAATATATTTTCCCCCCCAAAAAAGAGTAATTCCTAGAGTACATATTTTCAAAAAGTAGTATAAAGCAAAATAGCAAAAGTACCGATTTAATTAAATGTTATTCAGCAGTCTTTAAGTTTAAATAATAAAATGTTGTTTTTTGTGACATATTTTTTATTTTATTAAATATCTGTGATATAACTAATTTATTTTGTAATTCAATAATGAATAAAAAGGTGCGTCCACAGCATTTAGAAAAATAGCAAAAGGTAAATTAAAATTAGTTTTATTATTCTGATGACTAAAAATCCTGTTTATATAAGTTAAAGTACATTTGTTATTTATTTTTAGAGAGATTTTACTTAACCCTTTTTCTAAAATAGTTTTTCTACTAAAGTAAAACATTGCTTCTTGCTTACTTCAATAGTTTTTATCCGAGCAGATAGTTCAATGCTGTAAAAAATAGGATCTTTTCAAAGAATTTAATAGACTCTTAAGCGAATTGAGAAGAAACGTCCAACTCAAACTACTACGTCACATATACGCGCCGGACAAAAGAAGCGACGTTATCTCTGTCAGACAATGTCCACAAGTGATTAATGTACCGCAATGGCTTAACTTCTTTTGATGGTTCGCTCATCCATGGCACGAACCCCGAATAACATCACTTTGCTCTTATGCAGGATGCTCCACTCTTTCGCTACTGTAAATAAGTCCTTTTGGAAGCAGTAGTGCCGTTCATTGTCGATAAAAATAATATATTAGGATCTGAAGCAAAAGATTCATATTGAAATCTTGTTAAATCGAAATGCTTACGGATATTTTTTTTTTCTTTTGGTAAATAAATAAGAGGAAAAGGTTAAAGAGATCTATTTCCTCGGCAAAATATATTTTTTATTCGTTTTGTATAAATTTACTGCGTTTATTGACTTTGAAGAATTACTATGATATCGATATTTTAAGTATGATCAAAAAAGTATTTCCTAAGATAAAATAAAGTGGCTATGAAATATTTCTTATCATAATAGACACTTTTAGTACTATCTGTTGTTTCATATGCTACATTTTTTCTGTCATAGATGAAAAAAAAACACAATGGTACTCTTAGAAATCTTTGGGGGAAAATTTTTGGAAAAATATTATGGGACAATAAAATGTGTTTATTCTTCAACGCCAAGTTTTATAGATTTAACAATAAAGTTGATACTCTTCTTGAGCTTAATCAAAAAGTATTGCAAACTCTTTCTTTATAAATCAGAGAAAATTTATCTCGACTTAGATTTTGTTTTTTAAAACCATATAAATTCCTTTTACCTTACAGTAAAAATATTTGCTGAGAATTCTTCGAAGTGTATTTCTTTAAGCAGAAAAAATTAAAAGAGAGGAAATACTGCAATATCAATTTAGACTTGTATTCGACCTTTCAGAACAGCGTTGTAATGTTACTACCGATTTGGTGATGTTATAAAATTTGACTTTGGTACAACTTCGTTTAATACGCAGTGTGTTCACATGTAATCTTCATGACCTGTTATTTCACAGCTATGTGTACTACTAACTGCAAACATAGTCTGAATGGGATGCAAAGTTACGATATTAAAAATCTAAAGCTCAAAAGCAAAAAAAAAAAAAAAAAAAAAAAAAAAAATACACCAAATTAAAATGAATGTATTGGCTGTATTATTTGGCTGAAAGAAATCACATATACGTATCCATCTCGCCAAAGAAAACTTTATTTACGTTTCATTTAGTACTTTTTGGTCAGTAAGCATATATCCGATTTTACCTTAGTTACATTTATGTCCTATTAATCTTAAATGTCCTAATAAAAAAGGAAAAAAAGCACGTAAATTATTGAAAGTACTGCACTATTAGTTTTGAGATTGTTCATATTTAGACATAATATGTAAAAATAGAGTTGAGGGAAGGCAGCAGTTGTGCATTTAGCAATTTAAAGTCAACATTTTCATTTCTTCGTGTTTATGCAATATAAGTTTCAAGCTAATTCCATTCATATAATACTCAAATGTACTTGCTAAATTGCCTCTTAAGCAGATTATCATGTGGAAAGATTTAGGCGACTCCCATGCGCGAACAAGAAAACCAAAATATGTGTGCAACTCACATGTGAAGAGCTAAAATTTTCTATAAATTTAAAAGAGAAGATATAATCATCTCGGAATGTTTATGTTCACAAAAATTCCAATTCCATTCTTAGATCCTCCACGAGTTTACCATTATGATCCATGGAAATGCATTAAATTGAAAGCAAGCATTAGAATTCGCTTCCCGCTCTCCGCCCTTAAAATTTTTGCATTTAAATTACATGCCGGGACAAAAGCAATAAAATTTGAAAAGCAAATAAGACGAAAAAGAAAGATTTCCATCTCTCCAATCTATGCTTTCCTACACACACGTTTTCAAACGGGCTTTGATCAGATTCATATGAATAAAAAGAGCCTGGCTAAAAAAAGGAGTTTTTCTTTTTTCTTTTTTTTCTTTTTTTGTTTTGTTTTGAATTGGTAAAGCTATGAAAAACCCAAAATGCATATTTTAATGTTCAATACGCTTCATTGGAGTCTTTGTTTCACTGTGACCGTTTAATACTTAAGAATCAATACAAAATCCTAAAAATAGTCTAAAGTATTAATCACAATTCGTTTTTTTTTTTTCGAAAAGCTTATAAGTGTGCTGATATTTCTTAAAAGATATAACAACAGAAAGTTGTAGGCCAAATACCTCTAACTGTTTTTACATTTGTTATTAAATGCAGTACTAAAAACGATAATTTGCATTTCCAAACACTTTATTTTAGCTAATATAATCTTGAAATAGCGTAATGCTTAGAATTCAAAATTTTGTTGACCACGTTGCGGAAATGTCAATACAGGAATATAATGCTTTGATAATGGCATTCGACTCCGGTCATAAAAAGGCATGATGAATTGTTTTAGGAATGAAAATATTAGGGAAGCTGAATTTCAACACAAGAAAAGTGTAATAATTAGTAAGATATAAGAAAGGTTCAATGCTAATAATAATATGTATAACGAACTGGAGAAAAAGACTATTACATTGCTCTAGTCAATATAAATAAACTAGAATAAAGGGAAGATGAAAATGAAAGGCAAGATGACGAGGTACGAGGTGGGGGCTTCGAGAAGTCATGTTTCCCAATGATTTTATATACTGGGGTTTAGGACAGACTCGTACGTATCAAAAGCTCGATCAGTTCTCCGATACGAAATGAATTTCCAGGGAATTCATATATCGTGGAAAATTGGTACACTTTAGAGCAGTGGTCGGAAGTAGCGCGCTACAAGTAGCGAAACTACTGTAGTAGCTACATTTTTTAGTAGTTTGTAGTGTAGCGCACTACTTTTTGAAAAAAGTAGCGTAGTGAGTAGCGCAATACAAAAAAATAGTAGTTTGTAGCGATTTCTGAAAACTACTTTTAAACAAAAAAATAAATAAATAAATGAAAAAAATTAAAAAAAAAAAAGAGAACGAAGGAAAAAAAACAAGGTTTTTCTTGCGGCGAATATTCGTAAAAATTGTAAAAAAAATCTAAAAAGGACAAATTTTTATAAAAAAAAAGGAATAAAATGGAAAAGTAACAAATAAATTCAAAGACAATTCCTATTTCTATTACATATTCGAATGAGGTAATTTTTTTAATATAAACCACTTTTCGAATTTTATCGGTCGATCCTCAATCGGTGTATTCTTGTTATTTATTTATTTTTTTAAAAGTAGCGAAGTAGCAACTACATTTCAAAAGTAGTGTAGCTCGCTACATTTAAAAAAAAGTAGTTGTAGCTGTAGTTAACTACATTTATAAGAAAGTAGTTGTAGTTCGCTACGAAAAATATGTAGTTTTTCCAACCACTGGTCTGAGTGAACCAAAAATGAACATTTCAACCAAATAATAGTGTTCAATGATTACTTTGGTGTTGTTTCAATTCATTATCAACAGATTGCAGCACACAACCGTTGTAAAGTGTGTTCTGTAGCCGTTTTATTGATCTTCATCAAGGATTACATCTTTCACAATCTCAAAAACAAGAAGCTGAGTTTTTAAAATGATTCCCAGCTTCCCAGTTTGTGTTAATTGCTGATTTTGTTTCCTCTTATAAAATGTCTTTTTAAATATTATATCATAGGCAGAAAACAATTTTAGTAAAAAAAGTATGTACCCTCTGGGGTCTATCGTAACATTTAAGGACGATTTTTCTTTCCTTAATAAAACAATTATTTTTTACATAATATTTTTGAAATTATTTTTCCTGTCCGTTAAACACTGTTCGTAACCAGCATACAAAATATCTTTGGAAAAATAATGTCAGGCATTATGGCTTAAGAACAAAGATTTAAAAGGACCTAAGCATGTAAATAAGCAACATTAGTGTTAGCGTATTTAAGCAATGGTAAAAAATAAGGTCAATTTAGTAAAAAAATATTTGAAAAAATGATTAATGCATTGAAAATGAAATAACAGTAACAAATATAAACAAAACAATCCTAAACTTAGAAAAGTTGGCCAGATTAATAGTAAATTCAACGAGTAAAAAGATTAAAGAGCTTAACTCTAAGAAAAGCATAGACGATGTCGTTTGTTTATCCTATTTGTAGCGTTTTCTATAGTTACTTTCCGTTCCCAATTCAGAATGGTCGTCTCTTAATCATTCATTGTCATTTGAATCAGGGTCCATTGCGAATCTCTCTGCACTTTAAATTTTAATGTACTCGTAAATTTGAAATTGTGTTCCTAAAGCTGTTTAAATATTTTCCTATGAGTCCTTAAAAAAATTTGGGAGTCCTTAAAAAGTCCTTAATTTTCATTTTTAAAAATGAGTATGCACCCTGAGGTGAGACTTATCGGGCTTTAGCCAAGCCTGTGATGTGAGGGTGAGCTTTTATTGGGTATCGTTTTCTGTGACGTATACGTGGCTCCTGGCACAGCCATCTTAACACAAGTATTTAGAAGGCTGTGCTCCTGGTTGCAAAGAAAAAAGACAAAAAATAAAAGAGAATAATAAATCTGCTGAACAGCCGAACTTGTTATTTTATGGACGTTCTTCGACGATTGTTGATACGTAGTAGCGTGGGTAGATTTTGCACGGCGAGTTGAAATAGGGTTCATTTCTGTTTTCTCTTCGTATCTTGTTTGCAGTAGTGCAAACAAGATACGAAGAGAAATCTTGTATCAGAAGGAAATCTTGAATCGGATTCGAAGAGAAATCGGCGTATCTTTTAAAAAAAGTAGTGTAGTGAGTAGCGCGGTACAAAAATGTTGTAGTTTGTAGCGATTTCATAAAACTACTTTCTAATGGAGCAAAAAAAAAAAAAAAAAGATTCAATCGCGTCTGCTTGGCGCATATCGTACACGATTTCCTTTGCGAAAGCAGTGAGAAAAATGAATCATACAAATTCGAGCTGACCTCAGGCATATCATTTTGACGCCATAAGTTCTATATGTTAGACGGCATTGGTTTCTTTGGCGTCAACATTTTCATATTCCGCCAATATTTGCATTGAGTATAGTGTATGGCTGAGGAAAGAAAATTTATGAATGAGCGATAACTGAGTGTTAGTGTTTTATAGCAACCGAGAATGTCATGTAAATGAATGCTTTAGCTCTCAATGCTCAATTGGATTATTGTTCCAATGTCCACCAAACATGGCAGCAATTTTAATAGAAGAGGATACAAATTTGATAGAAGATGACAATATCGAGCTGCCCTGGCCTGCGTATAATAAATACTTCACAGTTATTGAAATGATTTTTGTGCAAACATGGCACTTTGAACAAAAAACTTTCTGTTTCTAAGTCATCCGCATACAATTTAAAACTGCATATTGAAGTAAGTTAAGCATTTTTAGTTATGTTTCACACTTCAGATAGCTTATTTATTAATATTTCATAATGAATACTAGTACCGTTTAGTATGTTTTTCATATTTCTTTAGTTTTGCTTCTTTAGTGACGGAGTATTGAAAAATATTAAAATAATAAAAATCAATTATTAAATATTTTTGACATCATTTGACACAATTGGAAAAACGTTTTCATTTCATTTTATCGGTGGCGTATTAATAGGGATGGTGTTCAGACCGAGACCCAACTCCCCAAGGGCGTAGCCAGGACTCACGTTAGGGGGGTGCAAGCAGTGGCACCCCAATAGGAGGTCACTGTGACCTCCCAAAAAGTTCTTATCCGATACAAATTAGCTGATGAAATTTGAAAACAGTGAGACAGTATTGCAAGGCTGAACTTCATTTTATTTTATTTTTTTTCTTCAATTAATTAATTTATTCATTTTTGTGATGCCTCACGTCTCTTTTGGTAGACATAAATAAGAATGCATTTTTTTAATCATTCAGTAAAGTTCTGAGTTTCATTCGGTAAATTAAAAATTTTCTCCTCAAAAACAGGCAAGCTTACTTATAATATTTCACCCTAAAATTTTTATTCTTCGCATACTCAGATTAAAAAAGTTGTTTTCATGCTAAAAGACAAATTTGGGTTTGGTACAAGGATCCGTGTTAGGTAAAGAATGAAGCTGATTTTCTGATGTGGCGCCAAGGACTTAAAATTTATTGGTGGGAGAGGAGGCGAAGGGGGGGGGGAGACTCTCAATGACCGAATAAAATTCCAAATTTCACCGAGTAATAAAATACGAACTTATTTGTCTGCATCAGCATGTTACAATGAAAAGCAGGAAAGGGGACAAAATCGTTTGTCAAAAAAATAAATAAAATGGGAGGTCATAGTGACCTCCCATTGACTCTGATCTAGGGAGTGCAGCTGTACCCCCCTAGCTACGCCCTTGCCAACCCCCTTGAAACTCAAAATTAAATTCCTACAATGAAAATTCAATTTTTTTTCTCATATGTTTTTGAAAAGTAGCGAAGTAGCGACTACTTTTCAAAAGTAGTGTAGCGCGCTACATTAAAAAAAAAGTAGTTGTAGCTGTAGTTAACTACATTTATAAGAAAGTAGTTGTAGTTGTAGTTCGCTACAAAAAATATGTAGTTTTTCCAACCACTGCTTTTGAGCACGTCCAATACAATGTCGTCTACAGGATTCCTATTTGGAGCGTTGGCCGGTCATTGCATGAGACCTTCGTTTCAAGGAGACGCTCTGACCAAGGTCATGCATTGAGGGCTATGTTTTTACATATTACTTGTGAGGTAGAACAGCAACAAAAGGTAATAGGTAGTCAATGACCTACATTTGTTTATTTCTCATTTTCTATTTCTTCTTTTATTTTTGTTCCTTTTTCTTATATATTTTACTTCAGTTTCATTATGCGAACATGCTTATTAGGTTTCCGATGAAAAAAAAATTTTTTTTGTTGTTGTTTCAGATTTTATTACATTCAGTTTTATTTAAATAACGCTAAAAGTCATTTTTGTATGTTGTCGTGACACATTACTATGCCCACGTCAGTTGAGGACTTCCTTTTTATACTTAACATGAATTAAGGAACAACAAATACTTGGACTTGGAAAAAGCAAACAATTAGTAACAAACATCAGTACCGGAAAAATTTTTACTTAGAGTACGAAATTAATGCATTTAATTTTTTAAAGTTATTTTTAAAAGTGTTTTGCAGCTGCTGGTCCAAAAAAGGTTAAAATCAACCCTGTTGGTGTATTAATTACTTCATCACAATATATAAAGAATTTTTATGACATTTCGTTCTGTAAACGATATTATGGATAGTTGAATTTACTTTTCAATAGTAGGAATAAGGCTATAATTTTATACATAGGTGTTTATTATTATGTTGACTTCAGAGGAAACGAAGTGTAATGACAAAAGTTTTCAAATAGCATGTTGCAAAATCAAGCCTAAACCTAAAGCAAATCTCTTATTGGAAACGAAAGCTTTAGAAAAACCGACTTGGAAGAAGTGTTTCGTCATAAAAAAAAAAAATCAATGTATAAAACATCAACTAATGAATAGTTACATAATTTTACCATATCGAAATATAAAGATTTGTTGCTATAATTTTCAGGAATATCACATTGCTACAACTAAATTAACTAATTAAACTGTCTGACTGCAAAGAAGAGACAATTTTGAGCATTTAAGTGTATCCTAAGCATTTTCCTTGTAGAATACGCAGTAGTGTTATTTTGAAAATGTTTTCATTTATGTTTTCTTACATATGACTTAAAACTTCAAACTTCAAACTTATGTGGCTGTTAAAATTAAATTAAAATATCTTAATACTATGATTAAAAAACGTATTTTTTTTTTCAGTTTTTTAATATCTTAACTAAAATGATAATTTCCTAGGCTCGTTGCCTAGTTATAGTCAAAAAATGTGCTAAACGTTTAAAAAAGCAGTGAATAATGGGGACGAAAACTAAAAAATAAAAAAAAATTGCCTGGGAGACGTTTTGGTTGAAGACGTTTACCAGTAATTCTGCGGTACATAAATTATTGATACAGTGTGTGATATATAAATTTTACGCATAGAAATTTTGTTTGCATCTGCGTTAAAATTTAGTTTCTCAAAAAATCTAGCAAATAAGTATAAAACATCAACTCTGCCGTGGGCAGGTAAAGGGCAGTAACTGCAAAATTTTCGATTTTCATTTTTTTGCATTTTTGAAATCTATGTGACATTAGTTTTATGGTACAAGCATCTTTTTTTGGTTTCCGATGAAAAAAAACTGTTTTTTGACCAATGGTAATTAGCAGTAACTGCATTTTTCGTTGCTGTGGGCAGGTAAACGGCAGTATCTGCATGTCTGCAGGATGAACATAATATGAATCACTGCCATAATATGAATTAAGCCGCAAAAACCGTTTTCCTTTGTACCTAAACTGAGCGAAAGTAGGGGTGCCCTAATAGGAGGTCATGGGAGGTCATTGGTTGCACTTGAATGTTCCCAAGGGGGTGTTTTATTCCTTTACGGGGTGAATCAGTGTTAATATCAATGCAGACTTAAGATATATAAATTGGCGCTACCACTTGGCGATATATCGCCAAGCTTTCGGTCGCCAAGTGCTTGTCGCCAACTTGGTTACCTATCGCCAAATTGGCCACAAATTTGGCGAAAAAAATTATTTTATGAGTTTGGGTTCAATTTAGCGCTATTGGCGGTATTTTGCGAAAAATCCACTGAATGATGCTAAAATCGGCGATATTTAGAAAATGAATCGTTGTAAATCATTTTTTGCATTGTTTCGTGGCACATTAAGGGTGTAAATGTTTGAATTGTTTCTTGCTTATTCCAAGCACTATTTTAACACTTAAGGCATCTACTAAGAAATTTACACATAAAAGGAAGTAGTGTGGGGTCCATACCAGATTTTTTTCTTTCAAATAAAGTTTCTCTCCACTAGCAGACAATATTTTTCGCGATTTCAAAGATACACAAGCCAAACTTGGCAGACCACAAACAAAAATGCAACAATGAAATGATTTTATTTACATTGTTTTGTTTTCTTTTAATTAAAGTTGCTTTCATACTAACAGACGATAGTTTTTGCAGTTTAATCTCTAGCTGTTGCATTTTTAATAATACTATGAAATAAAAAAATCGTCAGCACAACAAGCATTTCAAGCGCTCTTTTTCTCAAAGTGATTTCTTGTTTTGATGCAAAGTACAAAGCATTAGTTGATTTTTAGTTATTTTAAAACATCTGGTGTGAACGCCACAGTAATTCCTTTTACATTTAAATTCCATAATAAATGCCTCAAGTGTTAAAATAGTGCATTAGAGTGAGCAAGATAACAACTCAAATATTTACACCCCCAGTTTGTCACGAATCAATGCAAAATTATTATCGCCGATTTTAACATGATTCAGTGAATTTTTCGCAAAATGTACCCAATAACGCCAAATTGAATCCAAATTTTAAAAAAAAATCATTTTTCCGCCAAATTTATCGCCAACTTGGCGGCAAACACTTGGCGACCAAAAGTTTGGCGATATATCGCCAAGTAGTTGCATTAAATCATATCACTCAATCTGCATTGAAATTAACATTGATTTACCCCACAAAGGGGTAAAAGACCCCCTTGGATTCATTCGAATGCAACCACAAGGAGATGTGCACAACAAGACCGCCCTCAGAGCCTATATACCAAACTAGAAGCTTCTACGGCAAAAAGTTTTTGAGTTATGCGACAGGCATACATACATACGCACATACATACAAACATACATACATACATACAAACATACATACAAACATACATACATACATACGCACATACATACGTACATACAGACGTCAAGAGAAAACTCGTCGTAATTAACTGGGGCATGGTCGAAAAGGATATTTCGGCCGTTTATATGTTAGTAGGTACATATGCACGTACTGATAGGTCGAAAAAACTACTCAACATTCATTCGGGGGTGAGCAAAATCAAAATTTAGACCAAATTTTGAGTGAAATTTTCTTTGTGATCACAATACTTCCTTTACTAAGTAAAAGGAAGTAAAAATGGCTGAAGAATCATCAAGTTTTGCTTCATATTTTGCATAATACAATACAGTTTCATTATATTTTTTAATTATATTTCGCGTTCGTTTATATTAATTCTATATCAAGTGGATACGCGGTATTTATGTGTATTTTTAAATAAAACATATCATTCACAATGCAATAATGTATTTCGTAATAACATATCTACTCCGCATGTAGTCGAATACGTAAATACTGGACATTTAGTAGCATACTGTGCAGTTACTGCCGACTGCCGGTCAATTCCGCATGACATTTAGAGTGAAAAGGGCAGGTAAACGGCAGTATCTGCTTTACCTATCTCTGCGCTTGCAAAATGAAAATTTAATCGATTACCCAAAAAATATATCGGTATAAACATATAGTATCGCTTATGTTCGAAGTTCAATGTTTCATAGATGTTTGTGGGAAATCAAAAACGCGTTTCTTCAAATATCTCGAAAACTCATTTTTGCAGATACTGCCGTTTACCTGCCCACGGCAGAACTAACGAATAGTTACATAATTTTACCATTTTTTTTTCGAAATATAAAGATTTGTTGCTATAATTTTCAGGAATATCATATTGCTACAACTAAATTAACTAATTAAACTGACTGACTGCAAAGAAGAGACAATTTTGAGCATGTAAGTGTATCCTAATTATTTTCCTTGTGGAATACGCATTAGTTTTATTTTGAAAATGTTTTCATTTATGTTTTCGTACATATGGGCAATTCCATGCAAGTGTGGAAAAGCGTTGAAAAAATTAAACTCGAGTAATGTGACTGTTCTGCATATTTTTTGGTTTAAAAATGTTAGAAGTTTCTTATTTATAACAATTTTTTGATAGGAATGTAGTTTTTTAGTTTCGGCAATACTTTGAAGTTGGTATTAAAGTATTTTATTTTCAGTGAAGCAAATGGTCAAACTTTCAACATTGATAAGTATCAATTTTTCCATTAGATAAATGTGACAAAGGAAGATTGTTGTTTATTACACTTTAAATTAATATTGTGAATTGATGAAACAAGTGTTTTCAATTTAATTAAGTGATTTATGTCAATTTCAAAAAGGCACTGTTCTATGTAACGTAAGTTACCAAAAACATGTTAAAGTTTTTACAGCAAATAAAGAAAGGGCAATACAATGTTAACTATGTTATATTTTCTATCTTATAGATGTGTACTAAGCAAATAACAGTACTTTTCTTTTCAATATTGTTTATTTAATTTTTTGTGCTACAATCAAAACGTGTAACGTAAGTTACCCACATATGCAGATAACGTAAGTTACCTTAGTAGAACTTCAATACTTGTGTTTCGAAATAAAGTAAATTGTAAATAAAACCTATGTGGTTAATAGAAGCAATTTATTCAATAATTCTTTTAATTGTACTACTGTATTTACTTAATTTAGATTACTCATATTTCTTAAAATGTCTGTTTTTTTATAAGATTATAATACACCTTTATTATAAATTACATGCTTCTTTTTGGCTATTAAGATATTAATTCTCTTTAAACAATATCACTGCATTCAGAATATTTAGCAGGTAATGTACTATGAATTATTCAAAAATGACTTCTGTTATGATTTAAAGTTATCAAATATGTTTTGGAAAAAACAAATATAAAAATAGTTTATCTCTTTCAATTGAAATATATTTTGTTTTGCATTAAAATGCCACTGAACTCTGCAGAAAAGATGCGCTGTAGAAGGGGTATGAGAAAAGTCATGTGGATATTACAGATTCATAAATAAAAGTCACTCTTGATAGTTTTGAAATATGTTAGAAAAAGCAAAATGTATCAAAAAAATTTCTGAAGATCCGCACATTCACAATGACCATTTAAGAACCAGAAATGAACAAAATGTAGGGTTTCGTTTAGTTGTATTTTAAGGAACAAGAAGAAAAAACAGAGATAAAAGCTGGTGACTGGTGTGTGGTGAAGTACGAAAATACATTGTATCCTTGAGTTGTGACGATTATTGAAAAAAACGAGTTTAAAGTAAAAGTAATGGCTGCTGTTGGAACCAATCAGAAATGGCCAGAAACGACAGAGGAAATTTATTATAAGAGAAAACATGATTCGAAAATAGAATTACCTGAACTTGTTAATACCAGCGGTCAGTATGCATTTAAAAGTCTTATGTTTTGTAATATTTTTGATTGATCATTGAGTTTGGCATTAAATTTCTGTAAAATTAACTCATAATTGTTAATTTTCAGTATTTTGATCTAAACTAAGCTGTAATTTTCATTCATTAGTTTTTGTAATAAATATATGCTTGTATGTGAATTTTGTAACGTAAGTTACTGTAACGTAAGTTACCCAGTTAAAAATTCTCATAAAATTCAATTTTTAAAATAAAATTTTAAATTTATGAAAATTAATTCCTAAATATTATAAGAAACTGATAAATTATACTTCAAACAAGAAAACAGCTGTAATAGAGCAGAAATTTGCCTTAGAACCAATTTTTATATTATGCCGTTCCCTTTTTGTGTAACGTAAGTTACTGTCTTATTTTTGACTGCTAAATTTTGTAAAATTTAAGTGCATTGAATATTTTTGCATTTTAATTTTGCTTTTGACTGGCGTTTTCACTGAATGCTTTTGTACAAGGTTTTCGTAACAATATTTGTCTGTACTAAGGAGCTAACTGCATAAGAGTTGGTCAAGATGTAACGAAAGTTACCGTGGAATTGCCCATATGACTTAAAACTGCAAACTTCAAACTTCAAACTTATGTGGCTGTTAAAATTAAATACTATGGCTAAAAAAGTAATTATTTTATTTTTTTTTTTTCAGTTTTTGCTATCTTAACTAAAATAAAAAACGTTATTGTTTTTTTTTTCACTTTTTACTATCTTAACTAAAATAATAATTTCCTTAGCTCGTTGCCTAGTTATAGTCCAAAAATGTGCTGAACGTTTAAAAAAGCAGTGAATAATGGGAACGAAAACTAAAAAAAAAAAAATGCCTGGGAGACGTTCTGGTTGAAGACGTTTACCAGTAATTTTGTGGTACACGAACATAAAAGTCTATCACAAATTTGGATAAATGTACTTTCAATATTAGGCGTAGGTAGATACTAGACTTCCGTCTTTCCAGCAAGCTGAGAAGGTCCTGTTACCTTTCGCGGGATGATAGGAGGAGTTTTACTCTTTTATATGAAATTTTTGCCGGTGTATTGTAAAAATATAAGTGAAAATTTTACGTGTTTTTTTTTTTTTTAAGGCACTTTATGTGCCAAAAAAGGAACTTTATGCGCAAAATTGTGTGCAAAGATTTTAATCAGATTGGGAAAACAAACACAATAAAATTATTTTCGATATTGCACATCAAATACGGAAATAGTTTCCTTCGCTGTAGCGAGAGTTTCATAATGATACTCATGTGTTCAGAAGACAAGCAAAATGTTAGAGAGGTTAAATGTCTAGATTTTAGCTTACCGGAACAAACTTGATTTGAACCTGCTAGAAGAAGTATTGATACCTCCTCTGAAAAGATTTTTTTGAGACCGTATATAATCGCAGCGTTCTCACAGCTGATTCATTTTCCTAGCACGATATTGCTGCTGCAGAACTCTTAGGTTTTGTTCGAACGTTTTGGACAAAAAATGTGTTTCTTATTTGATTCAAGTTTTCTAAATTTTTTTCACGTTCGTGCTTAAAGAAACGCTAAATAGCTAGTAGCACTGTGAAAACGTGAAAGTGCGCAAAGAAATGCGAATGCGTCTTACAAACAAGTCTGTGTGAAGTAATAGAACAGTGCAAAAAATACATAAAAGAAAATGAATGAATGAAATGAAAAAAGGGGGGGAAATTATTTCTCGCAAAGTAGGTTAGATCGGGTAAAGTTGATACAGGGCTAAGTTGATACAACGAGTATCGTTTCGAATGCGTATGCGCCAAGTATTGAGCATCTAACAAAAAAAGAAGCAACTGTCATGTTCTGATTTGACGCCAGGGCCGTCATTTCAAGTTTTTCCAGGGGTTGGGGGCAAAGGGTCCAAACACAATGCAATTTTATTAGAAAACATCAAAAATCACGCCCACTTATATGTAAATACATTGATTTCTCATAGCCAGGGGGGAGGGTGAATTGACCCCCCCCTAAATGACGGGCCTGTTTGACACACGTACCTGAACCTGTTTTTGTTTCGTTTAAGATTTAGGGCCCTGCTACACATCAGCGTAAAACGCGACCGAAACCGAAGGCAGAAACCGAAAATCCGGGTACTTTCCATAGGAACACCATGCAATCCATTTTACGTTTCTGCTTAATTTTTCTGCTTTACGCCGATGAAGAGCAGGGCCCTAAATCCTGAAAATATATTTATGATATTATTATCATTATTATTTTTTTGTGCCTAAAGGGAAATGTTTAGGGTTTTTATTCAATTACCGTGTAGAGTGTTATAAAGTGATTACATCACATTATCAAGATACTACGATGTCCTTTGTGTGAAAAGGAGATAAGATTTTACTTAATAGAAGTTGCTTCGATTCAAATTTATTTTTTCACCTTTATAGAGCTAATGTAATGTTAGAGTTGTCTGGGTCAGTTGAAACATCGTGATTGGATCAGGTTGCTACAACTTAATAATTTAACACATTAATTCAAGTTAAAAAAAAATTTAACAGAAAAATTTAAAGTTTACCTTACTTATTGAACAAATCAAAAATTTGAATTTTTTTCTGCACTTTAAATACTTTTACAATCATTGATTTAATATATAGTAGGTATTCAATAAAAGAAAAAAAACTAGCTGTACTAATAAAAACCTTTTATGGCGGTAAAAAAGAGAATTGTTATTATTATTGCTTAATACCAATATTGCTAAAATCACACAATATAACAAAAAATGCTGAAAACCTAAATAAAAATAAAATGAATTGTGGGGATTTTTATCTACTTTGGGCTAAAACAACAAATTTGTTAAAAGTATAAATTTACTGCCTACCTCATATTAGTATCAGAGTAACCATGACGCACCCTCATACGCATGGGGAGTGCGAAGGAGTATCAAGTTTTATGCAGTTTTAGGACAGACAAAGCTTCTCCAAGACTACATTGCGAAGCCCCCCCCCCCCAAGTCTGTAAATTTGATACTGCCACATACCATACACTACAATTGTTTGTTAAATGGAAATGTATTTTGTTTCAATACTTTTACCTGGAGCAAAACCAAAAGAAAAAAGGTAAACCTTGTGGTCTTACATATGAATTCTTATATATTTACTTAATTTGTGAAATGCAACATGAATGTTTCTTTTTAATATGCAAGCTCAATGATTCTCATAACATTTGACATCGTAACCCCAACATCCAGCCTTTTTTCTTTGCTAACAGCATATGCGTTTCTTTAGATTCTAAGACATTACTAAAACTTTGAACTGTGTTAAATTACGACTATTTCGAATAAGACCCTCTAAAAACAAGAGAATAAAAAAAGACCCCCAAAGAACTACATAAAGATGAAAATTCGTCGTCTGCTCTTTCATAAAAGAAGAAAAAAGAAATCTCTAGCCCCCCATCTCTGTTTTCAATAAATCTAATCGAAAACGGAAACTCCCCGCCGCTTTAGATGTCTGAATTATGGATTTGGAGAAAGCTTCCGAAAAAGTTACGTTGTTCATCCCCTTCTCTATAAATGTTAATGAAATGCACAGGTACTATGTAGTGCAACTGAGTTTCCTTTTCAAATTATACTCTTACTTCAGTTTCTTTTATTTTTCATTTCGTGATCTTCAAATAAATAATTTTAAACTTTTCTTTTTGTAATGCACCAAATGAATAATTGCTTAAACTTTGCAATGTTTTCTTAAAGTATTATTTCGAATTTAATATGGTAAAAATCTGAAGGAAAAAATATTTCCTGATGTTTATGATTTTTTAAAAATGAACTCCAAGCCTTAAAATTATTATTTAAGTTTTTAAGATATCAGTAAGGCATAATGATTTTAAAATTTATCTCATTAGGTTTCAGAAACCCAGTAATATTTTTTTTGGACGAACAGGAAAAAGTAAATATTTGCTAAACTCGTTCAATGTACTGCAAATAATTTAATTATCTCAAATTTTCTTTTTCGTGTACAGTAACAAAGATTCTAATTATTTCTACTTCAAAAGTACGCTGTTAATGTACTTATTTCCTTTCTTTATTTTAATCAGGGATACATTACTTATTCATGCCGTTTCAACGAATTAAATTTAAGTAAGAATACCACTCAAACTCTAAATTCAAACACTCACTTTATTGATAATTATTGATAAACAGTTAATGTTTTTTTTTTCAAAATCATTTACAATTAAATTTTCCGTTGCCAAATTTAAAGTAGCAACTTTTACCTTTCAACTTCAGATTCATATTTTTAAACAATGTTTGAAAATATGTATCACTATACATTATTTTTATAATAATGTATATTATTTTTTATTAATCCTCCGTTTATCATTATTATTATGTTTTTTCATAACAACAAAATATACAGCTCGAGTACATTTTGCACATAAGTGTAAAGAATTCTGTAGCACGCTGTATGTAAGATTAGGCGGTAGTCATTTTTTGTGTGTGCTTCGTACCAGTAACATTAGCATGAAAGTACGGATGACTCCTTACATTAGGATGAGTTCTGGTAAGTGCGTCCACTGAGAATTATATGGACACTGTCCTGGAATTGCTTCTGCAACATATAGACTATGTTAGGTAACTGTCTAAGGATAATTTCTATAGGTAGATGTCAGCCCTGGTTTCAATAGACGAAACACAATCATGGACAACTTAAATGTCTTCAAAAAAAAATAAAAAACTCTAAAGTAAAGATTGAAAAGGTTTTGTTTCAGTTTCTCTTGTAGTCATACCAAGCAACTGAAGTCAGCAAATACAAGTTGTTTCTTTTGAGTAAGAGCTGCTAAATAACATGCATGGGGTACTTTGATCAAATAGTCTAACTTAATTTTTTTTATATGACGGTACGCATTTTCCCTTTCTTTAAAGTAAGGTGGGGGAAGTGCGCCCCATTATGATGGGGCAAGTGCGTAACCATTATAATGGGGCAAGTGCGTACCATTACGTGGAATATCTGACTCTCGTAATTCACCTTTAATTTTGTTTTTGCTCCCTTATAAGCCGATTATAAACCCAACGTCATTTCCAACAAGTATTTATATTCACATTGAATGCGGCATAAGATCTCAATTTTATTCATTACCTCTAAAATACATTGGCTTTTAGCTATGAGTTAGTAAACTTTTCGTTGAAAACAGCGATCATAAACTACTTAATTTAAACCAGAATCACAAATGAAACAATTAAATTAAGTAAAACATTAAATAAGGAGCCAAAACCTTTCTGATTCAAAAAATGAGGGTAGAATAATGAATGAATTATATTTAACCCTTTAAGCGGTCAATTATTTTACCAGAAATGCTTCCAAAAAAGGCATATTTTTTATTGCATATAGTTAAGTACCATGCTTAACAGAATAAGAATATAAAGACTTTTTAATTTTTTTTTTCGTTTTCAATGCTTTTACAATATTTTTTATTTTACAATTTTGGTCACAAAATCCCGAAATATTTGTTTTTTTTCAAGTACATTCTGCAGTAATGAATGGTTTACAAATTATGCAAAAATTTCTCTCACACTTACTGTGAATTTTGAGGTTTACAATTTTCCGAACAGTTCGGGAAAACCAGAAAAGGAAATCTGAAGATATCGATGCCCGTACGCCGTACGGGCAAACCAGATGAGGTCAATTTCGGGTAGCACGTACACCGTACGGGCAAACCGCTTAAACTGTTAAGAAAATTAAGAAATACCTTGTGAAAAACTATTTCAATGTACAAAAAAAATGTACAAGCATCATATTATGATCAATTATTTTCTACATTTTTGCTTTTTCTTTTGTGTTTTTTCATACTGCCGCTGATTCTAATATGATAAATATTTTAAAACAATAGTAAAAAAAAAGAAGTGTTCACCCAGGTCACCTGACGGTCTACCATACAACCAAAATTAAAGGAAATCACTTGGGTACGCACTTACCTCCCGTATTGGACGCACATGTCTCATCTTACATTTAAGAAGGGGTAAGTGCGAACCCTGGCTGAAGCATAGACTGATAAATGTATGAAAAATTACTTACATTTGCTCACTTGGTCTTTTTAAAAGGACAAAGGAAAAATCACAGACACAACGCTCTCAATCTTCAAATCGCAGTTGTTAGCAAGACATGTGGGATATCACTGATTGCGTTTCATCTATGCAAGCAAGTGCTGATCTTTAGTGGTAGGAATTATCCTAAGGCAACTACCTAACATATTTAATACATGTCAGAAGTTTTTTCCTGTTCATATTCACATAATTTGAAGTGGACGCACTTACCTCGCTAGGTAGGGAAAGTGCGTACCTTAGAAGAGGTGCCATAAACTAGGTCACAAAATCTCTGCTTATGGTTTATTTGACACATTATATGCGTGAAAACCTTAGTAAAGGACCTGGAAATAAAACTAAAAAAAAAAGTCAATATACAAGAATTTTCAACAGTGGAGCATCCTTGCGAACATGAACTTTTAAAAAAAGGGTACGCACTTACCAGAACTCACCCTACATAATTCGGATTAGATCATTCTATAATTCTTGTCTGCCTTGTCGGCGTCTTGGAAATACACTCAGGCACATTGAAAATAGCGACCCAAGAAGAAAGCATCGGATTGAAATGAAATTTAATACCCATAATGATACAGATGAGAGATTCACTTGATCTCAAAATCAAGACAATTGAACGAATACAGGGTGTGCAAGGACACAAATACAGAGCGACTTCAATAGCGCGTTGGACCACCTCTAGCTGCAATACATGCCGCCACACGGTCCGGCATTGAGTTGATTAGACGCCTGATGTTGTCCTGAGGCAGATGGGCCCACAAATTTGGACGAGCATTATCTTGCTGGGAAATTGCCCCTGGGAGACCATTTAGGAAAGGTCCTACATGGGGTCGAAGAATATCATCAACGTAACGTTGGCAGGTTAAGTTTCCACGCATCACAATTAGATTGGACCGGCTATCATAGGATATGGCCCCCCAGACCATTACACCAGCTGTGCGGGCAGTGTGACGTAGAACAGTGTGGGAGGAATTGTACCGCTCACCTGGGTGCCTCCACACCCGTACACGGTTATCATCAATCCCTAAAACAAACCGAGACTCATCACTAAACACAACTTTTTGCCAATCTGTGACATTCCACATTGATCTGGCTTGGCACCACTGTAGACACAGTCGCTGATCAATCCGACGATTTCTTCTTGGGTCGCTATTTTCAATGTGCCTGAGTGTAATTCCATTTTCTTACAGTTGGGTTTCAAGAAAAAGGATTTACAGGGTTTGACAGCTAACGCGTTCAGGTAATAAATAAGTCCATAACAGTGAAAGCAATGTTTCTTGGCGAAGACAAAATGTAAGTTTTCTCCATCTTTTATGAAAGTGAGAAATGAAATTTCTCGATAAGCAAAAATAAAAACGATCTCTCCGTGCTGTAGTCTTTTTCCTCAAATTCTATTATGTAACAGTTCTTAAAAAATAGTGCTATCAATTTATTAGTACTGACCATAATAATGATGTGTTATATATTTGAGAAATATTTGAAACGCTATCAGAAACAAGGATATTGATTGTCTGCAATTTAGTAAGAATTGCAGATTTCTCTGTAAGTGAAAGTTTTTCTTCTTTCAATATGTAAGTATACATGGTGAATTTGTGTTGAAATATTTCATTTAAAATAACACATTAATGGCCTTTATTAGTTACATATATGCTTCAAAAAAAAAAAAAAAACATTATTAGTAGCAATTGTTTTAGGTTTAAAAAATAATACACATGTATCAATAATACACGTGTGTCAATATTTTGACAAATCTGAACAGTTTTAGCGAAATGATACGTTTTTACAGCAAAGATATATTCTGTGAGTACGTTTTGATTTTTTTTAAAACTGAAGAAAGCTGCATTATTCTTATAACGTATTATTCCAAGATTTTTTTTAAATTTAAATTTTATTTATTATTCTTTCCTTAATACAATAACATGCGTTGTAAAAAAAAAAAAAAAACTATGTTGCTGAAAATATAATCTGCATTATATGCAATAGTAAAACAGAAGCAAATGCCAAAAAGAACAACATACAAAGATATGCCGCTTGTTCTTGAAACGAGCTATATTCTAAAAAAATATAACATAACCTATGATTCTGTAGTAAAAGTAAAACTACTAAGAAAAGAAAGATAAAGCTAGTGCAATTGCTGTTAGTGTAACATAAGAATCTCTCAACCGTTTAAGAAATTGGAACAAAAAAAAAAAAAAAATACGGAGCACAACACAGGTTGGTTTCGAATAGGCATGGCACTTGGTTTGCAAACATATAAATTAAATACTGGAATAACAAATTTAATGGGTTTTCTTTTAAAATATAAAATAATAAACGATTTTTGGGGGTGAGGACACATTAATTTTATTATAACTTTCAAAATGCAGAAATGTATAATACTTCTTTTAATGACGAAAATGTTAGCAAAATATTTTAAACTGAGTTTCCTATTTTATTATTATTTTTTTAAGATTAAAGGTGGCAGGAGGGTGTTTACAGGTTTTCGTATATACTTCATAATGACAGATGTACTATACGACGTTTACTTACATTTTTATTAAGAACAAAAAATGTTTGGACACATCTCGATCTCAATAAAATATTGACGGAAAAAAACCATGAATGTGAGTATTGTGTACTCTTATACATAAAAAAAAGGCTATTATCCTAAATTCCGGTTGTTACTATGTATTACGGTTTTTTTTTGTACTTTTTTATCAATATTTGTCTCTAGCATTTTTTCTGAGTAACATAATTTCTGCTTGGACGTCACGCTGACTATATATTTTTTAAAGATAATTTAGATTTTAGATTTTCTTTGAAAATGTTTGCAGATCTTTCACCATTTAATGTACAGATACAAATAAGTAAGATGTAAGGGGAAAATACAGTTAAATAAACTTTGTGTCATTTTGTTTTAAATCTTAAAAAAAATCGTTTCTTTAAATTTTGAAAATATATTTTGTTTTACTCTTTATTTCTTTAAGTTTGATCGAACTTTCAGCCGAATATGTCGCACGAAGAACGTTTAATGGACGGCATTGAATTTTATAGTCAAAAATCTTGATTTGCAAAAAATAATAATAATAATGACAAATAAATAAATAATCCGGTTTAAAATGTGAAACGTGGGAGTTCTCTAATGCTTCACTGTAAAATGCCCAAATCTTTTTCTTTGAAAAATTTTTATCTGAACAATTGAACGTGTATTTCTTAAATATTATGCAACTGTGCTTACCTTTTTCAAGAAATCATTTTCTTTTGCAGAAAAGCACTTGCACTCTTTGATGACAAAGTTCAAAGCAAAGATAAGGAAATTAGGTTTCTAATGCATTCAAAGGAATAGAGAATAATAACAATAATGAAAAAAGAATGCATTAAACTTATTTTCGCGATTTCTCGCAATTTCTTTGAGACATTATTCATTCTTCTGTTCTTAATAAGAACAAAGTAAAAGAATCAACATTCGCCACTCGTTTTTATGGAGGGAAAAAAGAACTGTTCTCTTCCTCTTTCTTAAACTGTTTGAAAGAAAATTATGAAGCATTTTTTCCGCTTAATACAAACAAGAAATTTCTTCTTCTTTTTGCGCACCTAGCGTGGATAAATAGAACTTTTTTTTACCGGTGAAATTTTTATTTTTGAATAATTAAATTAGCAATAAACTTTCGCAGAGTTACGCATAAAATTATTATTTACTTAATTTGAAGTTTTTCGCTCGAATTTTTCGGAAACTGTGGTATGACTTTATTTGTTGTCAACGTATGCGTGCCTTGTCGACCAAAGATAAGGTATAGTTTAAATGCGTAAAACATATTTTTCTAATAATGCAAAGTATTCGAAAAGTTTTTCACATATATAATTGATAGTGACAGTTGGTAATGAGTTGGTAATGAGCAAGCAAAAAAAACACAACATTGCTTGAAAAAATTTACATTTTTAACTATTTCTCCTGAAGTAAAAGAACAAATATTCCGTAATTTCGTCACATAAAATACAGGCTCTAATAGACATTAGAGCCTGTAACATTTTTAATAAATTTAAGGCACCCATGTTTTTGGGGATATGTAACAAGTTGACAAAACCTAAAATGTTTTTTAATTATTTTCATCGCAAATTTCATCAATATTTTTATTTACTATGCACTATAACATTATAAGGTTTTATGAAAATACCTTTTGCATTCACGAGGATAAAATACTTTATTTATAAAATGTCAACTTCGTTCACTTGCATTTGGCTAATAGCCCGAGGAGTGCCAAAAATAGCAATTTCTAACTTTCAAAGTTTAAGTGCTAAATAAATTTAGCAGTTAATAATAGAAGAATCCAGTTACATATTATTAAAACTTAAAAGATATCTGCAATATAGCGGGCCGCATTTAAATTTTCTCGGGTAGACGATAATTTTTTCTTTCCTATTTTACTCTGATGTGCTTTGAAATTTGACATTTACAGCCATATAATGTTTTTTAACTGATTACTATACTCAAATATTGTAACCTTAAATGTAAAAACTTTTACAAGTTGAGTTATATTATGTCTTAAATATAAAATAAAAATTGTAATAAAGAGTCAAAGCAACAAAATAAAAATAATGTTAAGATTAGAAAAATTATTTGACTAACAGAATGCAATTATCTTTTTTAACAATTAAGTTGCTTACTTTTTTTTCAACGCATTTCATTTAGAGTTACACCACTGCCTAATTTACGAAGATATTTATATCGATGTAAAATTTTACTCCCACAAATCCTCGGATCAAATGTATAGGTTTAATCGCATCCAATTGTCTCCAGCAATCGAAATTTTACTTCCACGTTCTATAATAAATGGTGTCGTTTGGAAGCGTATAGGAGTTTTACAACCTTCCTCTGTGCCGAATGGGCAGGGGAAAGTGGAAGGAATGAAACAAAACCCGTAGCTAGGAGCGCGTGATACAAAGTTATGTGGAAAAGTAAAGAAGTTCATTACCGGCAGGAAATTGTGGAAGTTTCAAAAGATCTCGAAGACTATGACAGTCTTATGTGTAGTATTTGATGCCCTACTGATATTTAAAAAGAACATTCAGTGGTTGCTGTAATGCAATCGAAATTAACGCAATGTTGTTTCCTGAGAGAGTGTGAATTTGCTGTTTTTAATCCTCAAATTAGACAATTTTGAGATACTTAAAAGAGAGAGTAAGAGAGTACACATGTTCCTTAAATAACAGTATTGTTCAGTAAATTAATGGGTTACTTTAAATCTACCACAAGATAAATGTCTGTTGTAAATTATACGAAAGGATGTTAACTATAAATGATTAAAGTAGTTCTTGAATGATAAATATAAGTATACGATGCTTTACCCATTAATGGCTGACATTTTTTTTCCAGAGGTATTTTGTATACTGGTTACAAACAGTGTTTAACGGACAGGAAAAATAATAAAACAAATATTACGTAAAAAATACTTTTTTGATTAAGGACATAAAAATCGTCCCTTAAAAGTTACGATAAACCCCAGAGGGTACATACCTTTTTTCTAATTTGTTTTTCGCCTACGATATGATATTTCAAAAGACATTTTATAAGAAGAAATAAAATCAGCAATTAACATAAACTAGGAAGCTGGGAATAATTTTGAAAACTTAGTTTTTTTTCTTGAGATTGTGAACGATGTCATTTTTGAAAAAAATCGTATTAAAACTGCTACAGAACACACTTTACAATGGTTGTGTGCTACAATCTGTTAATAACGAATTGAAACAATACCAAGGTACAAATTGAACACTATTATTTGGTTGAAATGTTCATTTTGGGGAAATTCAGACCCCTTTTTGGACCGTCCCTAAAAAGGGACGCTAGGCATTAATGGGTTAATTTGAGTTATGTATCAATAGTCATTGAGTAAATATAGTTTTGTGGTTAAATAAGATCAATAACAATGGTAGTTTCGACCTTGAATGTTTAAAAGGGATTTTTTTTTATTTTTTTAAATTTTAAATGTATTTAATTATTCCAGACTAACTGTAATTAAAAATTACGTAGTGCTGTTTTTCCTCTTTTATCACACATTAACAAATAATATAAATGGTTTTGCAAATGAAAAATTAAAAAAAAAATGTATTGCAATGAACTCGAATATTTATCATTAAAAACAATAACACTGTTTTAAATTGTTGATTAATTTTGAATTTATTTTGCTGCTCTGTAGTTGAAGTCTTATTCAAACGTTACTCGATATGGTTATGAAATCAAAAGCTACAATATTGAAAGCAAAACTTAAAAATAAACCTCCTTGAGAGTATTTTGAAAAAAAGTCATTTTCTTCCTGAAAATAATTTACTATTGCTCTCGTGTTTGCCATCTTGTACATTCCAATAAGCATTTCAATCGGAGCAATGACACTTCCCGCCGAAATGTTTAGAAGTTCATCAATTCTGAAGAAGAAGGATGCGAAGAATGAAAAAGTGAGGTCCGACTCATAATAACTCCTCATCATGAAAGGACAGTTCAGACCCCGAGGCATATTATTCTGATCCTTATCAGTGAAGTCCGTAGCACTACCATCTCTAAGAGGCTGGATATCGATTCTCAATATCACTGACTGTTGATTCCGCGCCTGGCCCATGTGCCCGGCTCGCACTTAACCTTTTGGTATTTTCTTCTTTTGGAAATATCTTCGAGCCAAATCGGAATTTCACTTCTTGCGACTGGTTTTTTTTTTCAAATCAGAGGATTCCGAAAATGGTTAAAAAATCATGGCAAGAGACCATATGTCTCAGTTATTGTTGGATTGTGTTTTTTAATGTTTTTGTTCTTCTATTTTCCTTAGAAAAATTCCAATTTGTTTCCGTTTCCAGATTTTGAATACTATATAAAACTCACATTTGATTGCATTTTTCAACATTATGAAGGTAAAAAAAATAGAGTGTCTATCCCTAAAGCTCTAAATTCCTACTTAACAAGATTTAAGAATAATGGGTTGAGCCATGCGTGACTAAAATGCGCATTGTAGATGTATACAATATATATACAAATTTGTGTTTGAGTGTGTAAAACGACATGTAATAAATACTTAAAAATAGATAAATAAAAATACTGGAAATCTAACAAATACCGTAAAATGGGGTTAATCGGAACACTTTTCAGCTTTAATTGTAAAAAAAGCAGTTAAAAGATTTTTTTTTAATTTGATTTTTTGGGTAAAAACTTCGGTCTTGCTTTACTTTTGATATTCCAAGCAAAGACAAAAGATTTTGAGCAATTATTATTAAAATATATAGCAAATTATGGGTGTTCCGAATCACCCCGCTGATAGGGGTCAATCGGAACACTTGTTAAAATTTTTATTTTTTTCAATTTAATCTGTAATAGGTCTCACAAACATGAGTAATATTGATGGGGGAGAATAAGAACAGATAATTACTGTCAAATAAATGTATAATTTCAGTACCAGTAAACGTTTATAATTTGTGAAAATTCAAAATAATTTTGAACTTAAGAAAATGAAAAGTAATTTTAAGAAAAGCTTTTGAATTGAAATGCAAAGATTTAACATGAATGGAAGTCACTCATGTCGTCCACAAATATGTACTTGTCCTTAAAACTAGCAATTGTGACTTGGCTTAAGTTTTTTCATAACATCTCCTGGGATGAACTCTGCCTTTTCTTTAGTTTTTTGAAATTTCTGGGTTTCGGGGATTCTCCTGAAAGATTTTTTCGCTTATTCATCACTGTCTGTGTGCTGGACGTTTACTACATAAAGTCTATGTGACTTTCTCCCTTTTATTTTAAGTAAAAAAAAGTCTCCTGGAGAAAAGATCTTTTGAAATCTGTAACTTTTGTCATTCTAAGATCTAGTTGCTCACGAGAAGGGATAAACAGTAATAAATCCTTGTCCCTGTCTTGATTAGAAGAATTGGGGTTAGAATCTTGATTTTTCAAACAATTTCCTTCAAATAAGTTTGAATTGGAACAACAGAACTAAGTGTTCCGATTCACCCCGCAAATTTTTTTCCCATGGCATTTTTCAGAATTCTTCACTTTTATGACACAATTTATAAAAAATGTAAATTCTAATGTGGTATTCTGTTGTTCAGATACATGTATAATTGAAACATACCACTCATAGTTTTTAAATATAAGAAGGTTTGTTCTTGCATATGAAGTTTTGCAGTCTATGAAAATGTGATGTTTTCTAGCATTCAACGTGCAGCCCTCTTTAGAAGCCAGTAGCGTTGCCAGATTGACAAAAGTATTTTTTTCCTACTTCCTATGATCTTACCTTTCTAAAAAAAAATTCATGGCGAAAAATACCCAATAGTATATTTATGAAGAATTTCTTTGTACGGTTGGGAAGTTTTGTTCCGATTGACCCCGCTGTTCCTATACACCCCATTTTACGGTACTAAAAGAAGTAAAAAACAAAAAACGATAACTGGTGAGGGACATTAAAAAGAAAAAATGAACAAAAAACTTAACTTACTCATCCACTAAACTCAACTGCAATATATAAAATATTTTGAATATTTTATCGTTATTCTTACACAGTTATATAAATTAAATGCATTATTACAGTGCTTTCATCAAACTTGCAAAACTAGTTAGAACATAGAAATACTGCTTTAGTTTTAACTGCTTGGTTTTTAGTAACTACATCTAGATGATGTAGTCATCTAGATTACTTTTAGATTAAGTAGAATAAACTAACAGTTAAATTATTTAAGCTCTTAGATTTTCGATTTGCGGTGACGGTCCTTAGAGACTTGGAGTCAGACAATATAAAACAAATCATGTGACTTACACATAACAAAATGAAAACATTATTACTGAGTCAGAATTATTTTAAAAATATTACTGCAGATGATACTTGAAGTGTTTAATACAACAAGATAAGTATTTTTTCATTGATCTTTCACTTTTTAGCATTAATCAAATGATTTTAATGATTATGATTATAATTAAATGATTTTTTAAATAGCGTTTTTTTATTGCTTTATGTAAAGTTTGTTTTACTTGTAAAATAAATAATTGTATAAGTTAAATATAGAAACATAAAAAAGTAATAAATAAAAGATTTATAACATTACATTTATCGTATTCTCATTTACAAGTAATCCCTACCACAAAAAGCGTAAATAAGGAAAAGCAAAATTAAGGATCAAGTCAATGCAATTAAATAAAAAATCTAGAATGATTAAACCCCGTATCATTACATACGTGTTTAAAGTCGTAACTTTTTTCGACTTACTTTTATTTACTTATACATGTACTATCACTTGAAATATTAAATTAAAAATAATTAATATATACTCTTAATTTTTCTCATTTATGTTCAATAAACCTATCCCTAAGCAAATATTGGCATACTTATTTTAAAAACCCTAACTTAAATAAAAAGTTACTACTTCAAAAATCCTTTAAGGAACCAAATACGTTTCCGTAATTGAAGTATTAAAGTCGCATTTAAGGATAACCGTAAATTGTAAAATAATTAAGCGTTATCTTTGGTCGAACAGACCTTTTCGTCTTTCATTTATTTCCTTTCATTTAACATTTCGATTAACCTTGATCATTTGTTAATGAATTCGTTATCAGCTTCATACAGAGGATTCCTTTCCGCATAAGTTTAAAAGCTGTTCCCGAGCAGATTGGAAAGATGGACTTCTTTCCGAAGGATTTTTCACTTTCCATAAATTTAGATTCGATTTGGAAGAGTGATGAATTTTCCGAGGATAATGTGACATTTATGATGTGGGAAACTCTAATTTGCGGAAATGTTTCAAATTGGAATAATTAAGTAAAACTTCGCTTAAAAATATTCTGCATTGCAGGATCAGAGCTTATATTTTCCAATAGGAAGTTAAAGTGAAAATTAAGCAAAAGGGAAGAAAATGATCGAAAAAAAGAGATGAATCCTTATGGAGTTAGTTTCAGATTTTCAGAAAAAGCTGAAGATTTTTTTAAATTAACGTAAAAATTGCTAAAAACATTTTAAAAGTTAGGCAAACCCTACGCATTTGTGGCAAATGAAGAAACAAGTTTACAAATTTTAAGTATTTAATGCTAATTTTGTGACACCAATAGCATCTTTCACACACTCAAGTAGGATCAACTCATCGGATTTTGCTCGGCCGATCATCGATCTCCTCGTAAACTGATCCCGTAATGCACGATGACATCGTTCCGATTAGTATCTGAGCACGGTTTTCGATGAGCTACTTTTCATCGGAAAGCGATATAATTCCGAGCAACTTTCCCGATGAAAATAAGCCGATCATCCAAAATTGATCCTAAATTCATCGGCACTGGACTACACTGCTCGTAAATTGCTCCAAATCTCATCGAATTTCGAGCAAAACTCATCGGATTTTGCTGCTCGTATTCTGTTTGGCCGATGAGACATATTGGAACAATTCTCGAAGAGAACTCATCGAATCCGATCATCGGCCGATGAGAATTTCATCGGGTTTCGATGTATGGTCGATCATTGGCCGATGAGAATATGCGGCTAGGGCATTGTCCATGATCGAAAGTAGAAAAAATAATCCACTTCAGTAAACCAATTATAATTCTAAGTTTAAATAAACAAAGGATCTCTTTAATTCAAAAATATTAGATTACATTACTGATAACATATTAGTATAAAAGTAATTATATATATATGCCGTTCATATGTTTCAAAAACTGCTCAGCATTTAGGAACAAAATTTAAGCAGCGTTATACTATGAAGCTGTCATCAATGTAGTGGTTGTGACATAGTTTGACGTTGACAATGCTTTGTAACTAAGAACGAAACATTTTCAAATTCTGGGTCGGTTTACATTGATAGCTATAACGCACTTCCTATTAATGATGTTAAAGAAATGAATTTAGTTTCTAAGTTTATCATGATTTAGTTATATATCTGCAACTATACAAGTAATTCAGTCTAATTCTTAATACTATTTTCAAATATTTTTTTATTGTATTAGGTTTCTAACAATTAATCTTTCGCGTAAGAAGCAAGTGCCATCTGTAATATGTATATCCCTTTCAAGATTCGGCCAAGCACTTAATACAGTAACACATCCAAAAAAAAATCAGAAACATTTCTGTAAAATATTGTGCAGCTAGAACGCCTAATTTTTGCCGGTAAAATATTTGGGAAAAGTACTGGAAGTTTTTCCATTAAAAGTTTCCACTAAGTACGAGTATATCTGAATAATTCAAAAATCTTCCCGCTACAGATTTATGGTTCTGGAACTAAACAGGAACTATCCAAGAAAACCTAAATATGCTTGCAGTAATATAGGATGAGCGTTTTTCTGATCTACCAGGAAAGCTCAATCTACTGACTCAAATGTAACCAAAGCTAAGACAGAAATGCGAGCAGTTTTTTTTTTTTTGGCAGAAATTCTTGTAAATCTACTAAATCCAGCGACTGCACTCCCCAAATCCAGCAACTGCACTCCCCCCTTGTTTGGGGCTTTCGGGCCGACCTAAAACAGAAGTTCAGTATTTCTTGTTGCTGGTAGTTAAAGATATTTTTCATTACAACAAGACGTCAGCATTCATATCACTTGTAGCGAGTCAGGAATCTTCCCGGAAATGTGCTTATTTTAACAGGAAATCCGGGAAAGCCTGTAAACTTCTGGCACCTTGCCAGGAAATAATTTGTTTCAGTATATTAGATTATGTCGCTTTTAAAAAAGTAGAAACGTATCCTGATTCAAAGACACACAGTACGACCCAACTACATGACACAATTATGTCATAAGACAGGAATAGTGACACGAATAATCAAAAGCAAATAATGTAATTAATTCTCAAAAAATGCTTGCAATTATGTCCATACGCGTATTGAAACTCAGTTTAAATTATAATAAATGCGTAAAAATCCTCTTATTAAAAATATTGTTCATGTTCTACGTCATCTTTTCCCAAGATAAATGTGATATTTTCAAAATAGACACCTGCTTTTGAATATTCAATAAAATGTGGTTGTGATGTCCCTTTTTTTCATTTTATAATAAGACATGTTTTGACCTTTTTAACATTTGAACATGGTTTTAAAAGAAGCAGTCTAAGTCAACTTTCCTTTGAAAGAGAAAGAAAAATCTGTTGAATTGCTCGGAAAATCGAAGCACGCCCTTCTTTCTTCTCAAATGTTATTTCCTTAACATGTGAAAAAAATCTCCTATTTGGCTCCGACTAATTCTTTTAGTGAGGTCAGTTCTTTTCTTTTTTTCTTCAATTTTTCGTTCGCTTTTGCACTTCTTAAAACCACTCGTCATAGAAGGGTGCAAGATTCTTAACGATCAGTCAAAAAGAAGGGAAATGTATACATGGTATAAAAATTTACATTCTAAAGAATAAATTAACTCAGTTTATTAAGTTTTAAAAATTATTGGTTCACAAGCCCACGCCCTCGCACATTTTATGTATATAAGGTAGATTGGGGAAAGACGCCTTAGTTTTTGACATCATTTTGTAGAAATTAGGGCATTGGTTTAATTTTAAAAAATCCAAATTATCCAGAAAACATGAAGTTTTGTGATGGGTAAAAAATAGGTTTCGCTTTGAAGAACAATTTTTTCCACCGAAAACCAATGATTACAAAACCCTTCTATTTCAGCATCTTCCCCATAGCGTTTGGGGAAGATACCGCACCCATTTTTTTTACGCCACTGCTGCATACAATGTACAGTGAACTCTCACTTATGCGCCCGCCCAAGGGACCAACAAAAAAAGTCACATAACTGAGAGAGACGTATAAGTGAACAAGCCTGTTTATAAAGGACTAAAACGCAACATAGATTCTAATGAGTGAATGAATAAGAATGTTTCTATAAAAAAGGTACATATTACTAAGGTTTGGCAATTACTGTAACGTAATTACAATGATAAAGAGTAAACAAAAATTGCAGCATACCTAATTACAAACTGTTCACTTATTTAAAACGATCTATAATAGGTAATTGTCCCTCTCAATACTCTAGTTCATGCGGAAAAAACAACTTCTATGGGCAATAAAGCAATAAAGGCGAAAGATTAAAGAAGAAAGTGAGGAAAAATGCTTATTTTTTAAAGAAAATAAATGTTTCGTTTTCCATTTTGGGGAAAATTCGGCAACTCATAAATGAAATATTTAACTTTAGAGCGACGCATAAACGAGTGATACTATCATTATTTTGCTATGGTATGTGCTGGGACCATTCAAAATCATTGTATAAGTGAAAAAGGCGCATAATTGAGGCGGTGTATAAATGAGAGTTCACTCTATTTTATCGAATCACATTTTCCTCGACGGTTCGGTGTAGTTTCCAAGGTTTATGTTTCGAGTAAGATCATTGTTTTCTCTAGAGTGTGTCTAAAAGATACTTCATCGTCCCCAAAAGAAACTAAGGCGCCTTAGCCACATGCATATAACACTATTTAGGGGCTCATCAGGGCGGTAAAAAAGATAAACACTCTTGATGCACCCTCTAAACTTGCGGTAAATTAAAACAGCTTATTTTAATTCTCAATGTGCGCGCTTCTGCATTCTAACTGACAAACTAACTGTTTATGTTGATGTTTGTGGGTGAAACGCATGATATGGCGTCTTCCCCCCAATCTACCTTAAAAATATTTCTATATACGAAGAGGAAAATTGTCCATATGATTACAACATTTGCTCGACTTTATAAGTTAATACGGAACCAATAGCGGATTCAATAGTGCAAATAATAGTCAAAAAAAGTTCGACGCTGCAAAGAATAAGCTAGCTGCAATACGGAATACTTATTTTTTTTCTACTGGTAGTATAAACTGTATATACTCTATTATATAAACTCTATAAACTTCTTCTAATATTTTTTGTATTTTTTATTCGTTTCAACACTCTCCATTTGTCGTTTTGTAAAGCTGGAAATCAACGCTTAGTACTTCCCCGCATTAAGAAAAAAAAACTTTAAATATTGATCTGCATTGCATTTCTAGACTTTTACTAAAATATCGACTCTAAAATGTTCCATTTTAATTTCCAACAGGCTTGACGTGAGTTTGATCCCTCTTACTCTCGAACATCACGTGAATTACGCATTGTTAATTATAATTTGGTGCAGGAAAGCACTCCGGTTAATTACCAGCCTTGCAATTTGTAGCTGATCCCCTTATTGCCCGTTAGCAAATAGCACGGCAAGTGATGCTCGGAGCGCGAGACTAATTAAAAGTTCCTAATGAAGCCCTTCCTTGTGAAACTAAAACTAAACCTCGCTTCTATTCATCTCGTTAACTCTGAAAACTCTACTAGTTGGGGACAAAGTGCCAAATCTGTTTAGGGAGCAACATTTTGATTAAACGAGCTGGATTTCGCTCGGTATACTTGTATATTCATGTCTCCCCATTCGGGGCAATTATAATTTCTGACACAGTTCTTTCAGATAGAGCTATAAGAATCTAGTGTAACTAAAATTTTCTCTCACTTTCAAATGGAAATTATGGACTGGGAATGGAAATTTTTCCCTATTCTTGAAGCAAGCAGATGGTGTTACTACTGAGAAACACGAAGGACTGTTGTATAAGCTCTGCTTGTTGCAGTTTCCGCTAAAGATTTTGAAACTGCTTCTGAGAATTTGAATGTCAGCCTCTGTTACATTGAAAACTATTTAATTCAATGGAGGAAAAATTGCAGAAGTATAAAGCATTAATCTTTTATTTCCGGTTGATTTGACTGCCGATGCACAGATTAGCATGAATATTTATATGGATTATTGAAATAATTATTTAAAATTTTATGTAGCAAATGTATGAATAGATGAATTAATTCAGAATTGCAGTTGCGTGAAAAATTTAGATATTAAATAAATATGAAGGTAGACACAGCTATTAGCACAGCTGTGTAGCTAATCATACACAAGTACAGTGTTATTGAGGGTAAGATATGATTATTTAGTTTACATTCCAGATGCGTATTACCTTTTTCCAAGTTCTAGCAATTTTTTACAAGATATTTAAAAACATTTTTGAATTATGTAACGATGTAAAATATTCATTACGTAATTAATAAATGATTTTTTAAGTGTGTTACCAACTCGTATATACACTGAACATACACATATGTTTAAAATAATCTATTAATTTTCTACGAAATGAAGTACGGGTGAAATAAGTTCATTGGTTTTAGAAAGTATTTTTTTTAACCATTGCAGTTTCAAAACATTTTTACAAATGCTGAAAAATGCGATATGGTTCTAAATATAATGGTTCTGGGGGGAACGCGACCTAGCTAAGAACACTCTCGATTACTTCACCGTTCAAGCATTTTTTTTTTTTTTCAAAATCGGCCAATCCGTTAAGACTGTTTTTTCTACAGACAGATACACAGATCGACAGATACATAGACATGCCAAACTTATAACGCCCTTCCTTGTTGCGTCAGGGGTTAAGATTCAAAGACAGAAATACGTCGTTTCATTTAATGTATTTTTACTTGCTTCTGTGTAAACAAAAAATGATGAATTTTACAGTCATTTTTTTTCTACCTTTCAGTATGGAAACTAAAATCAATTAAATTTAGCGTACTCTATAGGATTTACTATTAAACTTGTTGACCTAAGTGAAATTTATATATTTCCAATACAGTTATTGAGCTATGTTCAAGACAGGCTGGATAATTTTGCACCACTTCATATTTTTATAGTAGAATAGATTTAAACATCATAAATCTCATTTTATGAAATCTCCAGCAGAATGCATCACTGGGACTTATAATTTTTTTCAAAGTCAAATAAATTTAAAAAGAAATATGAGGTGGCTCAAAGATACCTTGTACGACTTAGCAGCTTCCGTCATTATTATTATTCGATACATCTAGTTCTTCGAATCGTGAGGATGATTTACCTTGCAATTGATGGATTATAACGACTGTGTAACCATTTATGTTTGTTTAAAATTATTATTACAAGGTAAGACTATCATTTTGCAAACAGTAATTTATTTCATTAGTGGAAGTTTTGTGGAAAGACTTTTTTTCATGTTGTTACTAAAGCTATGTTGTGCGTAGGCAAAAATTATCTTGATTATATAGTGCCATTCCACCGTCACGTGATGGACAAATCAAACTCAATAATTAACCAACATCTGCTACACATCCTAATATTTTAACTTTATAGGAGTAAACACATTTTTTAACGTTTACTTTTGGCGCAAAAGTATTGTTAAAACAGATACAATTTTATAAACTAGTTTTGTTAATTAAAATTTAATTTATTTGTATACGTCGTGTGTGGGGCATCCAAAGTAAACCTCTTGTAACGGGGTTTAGGAAGTTATATTTTTGCTCTATGAATATAGAAATGACAAAACAAACTGTAGAATTTGAAAGCTAAGATTTTAATGTAAATAAAACATATCTCTCTCACACACGCACACATTTGATGGGAAATAAAAATTTAAACAGTTAAAAAAATATATATTTGGTAATTCCAGAAAAAGTAAAAAAAAGCAAACATTTTGTCCCGTACATGACGGTTCATATATTTCATTTAAAAGTAAAAGGAAATGACGAAACTTTTTTCTTAAGTAATCACACATTCATGTGTGATTTCCTAAGCAAATTTTGCATTTTATCCTTTTAAAATATTATTTTTAGTGAAATATATGAAACTTCACGTGTGGGACAAAATTGCAGTTTCCGTGAAATATTAAAATAAAACATATGTCTCTCTCTCACACACACACACACACACATTTATTGGGAAATAATAATTTAAACAGTTAAAAAAAAATATGTATTGGGTAATTCCACAAACTTAAAAAAACAAACATTTTGTCCCGCAAATGACGGTTCATAAGTTTCATTTAAAAGTAAAAGGAAATGACGAAACTTTTTTCTTAAGTAATCACACAATCGTGTGGGATTTCCTAAGCAAATTTTGCATTTTATCCTTTTAAAATATTATTTTTAGTGAAATATATGAAACTTCACGTGTGGGACAAAATTACAGTTTCCGTGGAATGTGCCTATAAATATGTAGTAGATAAAAATGAATAAAATAACTTTCAATTACCATTTCTGAAACTGAGAATGACAAGTCTTATCATGTCCAAATTCTTTGTAGAAATTGAGCACAGTGAGAATACCAGCAACGAGGACTATTATTTTAGCCAATGGATGAACATTTTATTATACACATTCGAGTACTAATTCTTAATTTCAAAACATTGTTTGAAATAATTGTTTGCTTAGAAATCGATGCGCGTAATTTCAACATGATGTAGGTAGTAACCATTCGATAATATCTTCTGTAATCTTGTTTTTTTAACAGACATGCTGGAAAAAGGTGCTTAGGGATTCAATTTGAAACAAAGCCTACAATAAAGATATCTTCCAAGTCGGTTTAGAAGTGCTTATCTAAAAAAATCAGCTAATTAAAAAGCAAATATATTTAACTGTCTGCTGCTTTTAAATGATATTCAAATACTTTCTTAAAAAATGAATTACCGAACAATTTAAATCCCGCAAAATAGAGAGCTAAAACTAAAATTACTAATTTATAGTTACTCCACAAAATACTTACAGAAGTAAAATTATTTTTCTGAATATTGTAGGAAGAATCATTAATAATGCTTTAATTTAGAGCAAACTTTATTTTCGCAAGAAAATTAATCAGTTTGTCCGATGAACTATTACAGATAAAATGATTTAATCATTGTTTTTCTTTCATTAACAGAGTGTAAGCCACTGCATGCAGAGCTTAAGTATCGCTCTGGATTCAAAATAAAAGAAAGTTTAAAAGTAAATATAAAAAATATGAAAACATAGTTGAATTTGTATTTCCCGTAAGAAAGCAAAATTGAATAATATGCCAATTCGTATTAAAATTGTTACCCATCGTTTGGAAGAAATTAAAATATTGTTGTACTAAAACACACAGACATTTTCCAAAAAGGGTGAGAAATTGCATGTAAAAATTTTGCATATTATTAAAAAAAAAAGAATGTTGTGTTTAGTAGTCACAAATCGATAAACATATTAATCTACATACCGTTAAGAAAATAGGTGGTACTTCCAAAATGCTTTGTAGCATAAATATATATTTTTAACACATATAATTTAACATCATAAAAACGTAACTAAGAGGCTATTAAAATTTTCTCAGCAAACTAACAGCTAAAGCTTAATAAAACTAATTAACAATATATTTCAAGATTTCTACTACTTAGCTAAAGTTTTTAAGTTTTTTAACACGTTTGCTAAACGCAGTGTAACAGAAAAATATATGTACGTTTGTTAATTTTCTATTTAAAATTTAAAATACGTTTTTTTAAACAAAAAAAACATCAACAGTTTATGACACAACAACCACTCTACTGTACCCTGTGCGTATATTTCAATTATATCAGAGATACATGCTTAGAAAAGAAAACCCATTTTTTTAAAGCTTACTTACTTCTAAATGCACGTTTATTTTAAGACTTTTTTTTTTTTTTTTTTACAAACAGATTGTAGTAACATTTTATTTGCTTATGCATCACAAAAAGCTTATTATTTACAGGTTTTCGCGTTGTATTTTGCTCACGTACTTTCTAAGGAAAATGCATCATTGGCTAGAAAACACTTCCGATGGCGGAAAGTTTACCCATAAGGGATATTACTTAGGCACTGGAAACAAAGAGGAATTTAAAATGCTGCAAACAGTCGTCAGTAAGAAAAACAAAGCCAAGGTTATGCAGAGCAAAGTTCGTCGTATTTGGTATTCTACTAGTACTTGCGAAAAATAACTCTTAAAAAAGGAAACGAAATCGTGAAATTTAAATTCAATTGAGTTATTATTGCTGACACTGTTAGCTATGTCATATATTTCTGAAATGAAAATATTTTACTAATAGTTTTTTTGTTAGTTTCAGAATTTAATACTTTTCGTCCAGAAAAATGCAGTTGCAGCTACACTGCAGAAAAAAAAATTGTTTTTACAGTATAATGCTGGCAGCAGAGGTGCCACTTTAAAACTGTAAAATCAGCAGTAATTTATAGATTACTGCAAATTTTAGTTTATTACTGTGCTTTTTACAGTTTTGAAGTGGAACCTATGCTGCAAGCATAGTTTATGTTTTGCAGTGTATACTTATATGTACATTTAAACAAAAAAAATCCAATTGAATATTTATGATTTTTAGAATGTAGCCAATTTAATAGAGTATCTTTCGAGAGTATTAAACGAGTATCTGAATAGTGCTACCACCAACTAATTGTAAAACTACATTATTATTATAATTTTAATCGTCAAGGATCTGTAGGTTTGGTTTGGGTCACAAATGAACCCTTTACTTCTAATTGCAGTTTCTGGAAAATTATCCATATGATTTTTTTTGTTAAAAAGCTATAAATTTTATCAGGTACATGACTTCCCACACCATACCTCTTCTATATTCAACTTTTTAGTATATGTTTATTATGTTATGTTTTTAATTTTCTGCACGAAGTTTTCTTTAGCACCCATATTCCGACTCTCGATTTTCCTTCTTACGTATATAACAATAATATTTTTCTATGCTCTATATTTTTTCAGCATAATTTAGAGTTTTTTCCTTGCAGAAATAAGTTGATTGTGCTTCATTTAATGTAAGTAGGTTTTGTTTACATAAATTAAAGCACCGGTTTTTATCATACATTAATAAACCGCAATAAGAAAAAAAACCTTGCACAGACACATATCAGATCATTGTAGCTCAAATTTTTGATCTACTCGTTACCAGATTCAAAGTCTGCTAGTTCAGAAGTGGTATTTATCAACTGCTAGAAACGGGGAATATCAGTTATCCCCATTTCTAGCTTTAATCTGCGTCATTGCCATTTTTTTTATCTACACCTAGATATAGAAAATTTTTTGCACCTTTTACACCCAAAATGTTTCTTTTTTTGCATCAAACATATTTGTACGTAAAATAACAAAATATAATATTTAAATAAAACGTATGTTTTTTTTAACATTTGAAAAATCTCCCTCTCTCTTTTTTTTCAAACACTATTGCAAGATCGTGGTCAATATAATTTTTTGCTATAAATAAATATTTCAGCCAAATTAACTAGAATACACAGGAAAAAAACTCTTTTTACCAGAAACCATAACGGTAAAATGTAATTGGAAAATATAGTCAACGTTAACACTACCAGTTTCGTTTTTTTTTTCTTTTGCTCTCAACATACAACTGCGCAGCATCAAAATATTCGACACTGCCATCTTGGTCGAGACATTTTCAGTGCATGTAAGCAAAACTATCTGCCCACAACTGTCGCATGTGAAGCTTGAAAGCTTCTCTACTCCTCTAAAATTCCTAATTTTATTCTTTAAAGGCCACTAGCACTAGTTTTACTTCCGAAGAACCTTATATCGGTTTCAGTGTAAGTGAGCAATTCAAGACACGTCCGCATTTGCATTTTTATTTGCGATGCTCACAATGCTCCATTTACTAGACTCAAGTTCGGCCTTTATTTCTATAGACTTTGTCGTCTTTTTTACATAAAATTCAACTTTCGACCATTTATGCTGAACGAGCTGAATAAAATATGAATAAAAATATTTCATATTCGAGGAAAATGAATTAGATACTGTTTCTCGTTACATAAAAATAATGAAGCTAAAATTAAAGTTTTACAGGCATTTTATGTCTTTTAATTATGGATTTTGTTTTCGAGTAATAAGATAATCTAATAGGGATTCTGTTTATGAAACTTTCCAATTGTTAGAAAAAACATTTGAGAGTTATATAAAAACCTTTATTCCAATTAACAGCAGTAAGTTTTCTTTTAACTATCACGAATACGCTTGAGGAATTTTATATCTCCATGTTTAGGCAAAATATTTATGAGTGCATTATTTGATATTCAGTGTGCGCAACTGCATCATTTATAAACTGTTCACGATTTCTGATATTTCACAAATTCAGCATAAACAGATGTTTGTTTCCAAGTTATATTCCCGGGGTCCCCCAAGTCCTGGAGTGTAATAATTTCATCAGCGGTGTGTTTTTTTTCCTCACATGGTAATGAATCTATTTTTTTTTTCATTAAGAACAGTCAGTTACAGATCATCTAGTAGTTTTAGGCAGTTTTTCAAAGGAGCAGGTATTTGAAAAAGGATTTATTTTTGCATCAAACTTCAAATTTCTTGTTTTTCATTATTAATGTTTTTTAAAAGTCAAAGTCAATATGCTTTATACAATTTTTTGTGGTTGAAGTATTTGACTTAGTTTGGTGTTTGACTATATTAAATGAAAAGTAGAAACTACTCTTTGACTATAAAATGGCATTTTATTAAATTGCTTTATTTCGTGTAACAACCATTTTTAAAAAACCCTATAACAATATCTTAAAATAAGATTTACCGGTATATTTAATTTTTTAGGCATGTTAATTACACATTTTTGCTTAGAGAATTGTAGTCTCACATTTGACAGTCGTTATAATCCATTCTTATCATTAAATGTTTCTTTAAAGGCCCCAAATTTTGACGAATTAAAGTATTATTATTAGTCCTTTTAACAAACAGCATTAATGCTGAATATTTGACATGGAAAGGTTTACTGAAGTTTGAAGTTAGACTGATAGCATAAGCGTCCTTTCACTCAGATTTTTTTTTTCCCGAAAAAGCTCCCCACATCAAATAGTGAACTTTATTCAGAGTCAACAAGAAAGAAAAATGAAAACAAGCCTTAAAAACAGTAAATATATTCTCATTATAAATTTCAATTGTTCGAAAAAAATAGTGTTTATTTATAATCAATATTACTAATGATTAAGTTAGAAATTACAAATAATCCTTGTTGGGGATATTTATTAAATAAATCAGTTGCAGCAAAAAAAAAAAAAAAAGTCTGTTAAAAGCTTTAATACATCTTTAGATTTTTATTTTTGTTTTGTTAGTCACGGGATCTGCCATCATCAAGGTTCCTTTTACGATTCAATGAGAAATTCGTTTCTGTGATTTCTTTTCAAAAAGCACTTGTAACCATTAAATATAATTTATAATTTTTTGAGTCAAACATGACATAACGAAAAAAGCATAGCAGTCCCACTAAGGGAATTATAATTCAGTTTTTCTGATTAAGCAGTTTTTATAACAAATGCATTACCCCAGATGGTTTCGTTTAACCTCATTTTCCTAAGTCAAGCAGTCTTGACAAATGACTACCGATTTTGCTTATACATTACTTCAATTTTTCACTAAACCGCTGAAAAGAAGAAAAAGTTTATGGTCTAAATGTCGGTACTTATCACGGAAAGGATGAATCTTCGGAAGGCAGGATAATCCAATTCCATCAATCCTTGTCTGCGAACGATAGCAAATGTAATGTGTCCGATGAAGTTGCTACCGAAAAAGAACTTGACTTAAAAAATGAAAAACAAAGATTATCTGAAACGCAATTACAAGTCTCAAAGCACCAAGAACTATTATTTATACATGATGTACGATTTCATGGCGGTGGCTTTCTTTTGATTCGCGTTAATGCTTGCTCGTTTGAACAAGAGCAGAGGAATAAAGTGGCCGTGTGAATTATGGGTAAGAATAAACAGCTGTAAAAATATATGCATTTTGGTTTTGTTGAGCATTTATTATGCTTCGAATTAAGCTTTCTAATGCTGTGTCAAGTTCTGCAGCCATGTTTTACATAAGTGTTGTTTTGCTTTTCAACTAGGAGTGGAATTTGGGACGACGTTGTGGTACCAGGCTAAGCGGGCAATTTAGAATAGGATTGGTCGCGAGGGTAAGAGAGTGTAAAGACTGAATTTTTAAACAGTTGTATTGGAAAGGAAAATCCTAAAACGTAAAATTCATAGCAATTTCAGACACTTAAAAAATATATTTGCTACTGGGAGACAATTGCGAAACTAACGAAAACAATATACATTTTGTAATTTAAATGACTGTATTTGAAATAGCTTGAATAAAAAGAAGCATTGTCTTTTGGTATTATAATAGTTTTACTAACATATGGCATACCTAGGCATAACAAAAGGGGAGAGTTTTTGTCGGACAGCTAAGTGTAGTTCAGATAAACATCCTAAACAATTAAAATCATTAGTAGAATTTTCAACTACTAGGTCATGAAGTCCAGGACATTAATTTACCCGATCGCCACTCATGACCGAATTAAATGAGTACAATGAACTCGAACGCTATATATTTGTCCTCCAAGGCACTTGTGTCCTGTTTTTATCCTTAAAATTTGCAACAACTACATATCTTTTCAATTCTTCTGAAATCAAAATTCCCAATAAGTTTTCTTTAATAAGTTAAGAAATAAGTTAAGAATATTAATAAGTTAAGAAATAATATCGCTTTGGTCGGACTAGAATCTACCTATAATGAATTTTTCGAAGGCATAACTAAAGAATTAGCTCTAATCGTCTGCCTTTAAGGCAGTGAACATCAGTATGGTCGGTGTTATTTTAACATGCATATTCTTGCATTACCATATGGGCAATTCCATGCAAGTGTGGAAAAGCGTTGGAAAAATAATACTACAGCAATGCGTCTGTTTTGCATATTTTTTTATTTAAAAATGTTTAAAGTTTCTTATTTATACTAATATTTTGTCAAGAATGTAGTATTTTTAGTTTTGGCAGCACTTTGAAGTTGGAAATGGAATATTTAACTTTTGGCAAAGCAAATGGTCAATCCTTCAACGTTGGTAAGTTTCAATTTTTTTCTTTAGATAACTGTTTTAAAGGAAGAATATTAATTATTACACTTTAATTCAATATTGCAAATTGCTAAAACGAGTGTTTTCACGTAAATTAAGTGATTTATGTTAACTTCAAAAATGCACTGTTCTATGTAACATAAGTTACCAAAAACATGTTAAAGTTCATGATGTGCATAAACAAAGGGCAATGCAATGTTAACAATGCTATATTTTCTATCTTATAAGTGTGTGTTAAGCAAATAGTTAAAGTTTTTTTTTTAAATATTGTCTATTTAATTTTTTGTGCTACAATCAAAACGTGTAACTTAAGTTACCAACATATGCAAGTAATGTAAGTTACCCAAGTAGAACTTAAATACTTGTATTTATAAAGAAAGTAAATTGTGAAATAAACCTATGTGGTAAGTAGGAGTAATTTATGCAGGAATTCTTTTGAATTTGTACTGTATTTACTTAATTTAAATTAATCATATTTCTTAAAATGTCTCTATTTGTTAATAAGATTACAATACACCTCTATTATAAATTATATGTTTCTTTTTGGCTTTCCAGATATTAATTCTCTCTAAACAATATCACTGCATTCAGAATATTTAGGAGTAATGTACTATAAATTATTCAAAAATGACTTCTGTTATGATTTAAAGTTATCAAATATGTGTTAGAAGTAACAAATACAAAAATATTTTATCTCTTACAGGTGAAATACATTTTATTCTGCATTAAAATGCCACTAAACTCTGCAGAAAAGATGCGCTGTAGAAGGGGTATGAGAAAAGTCATGTGGATATTACAGATTTTTAAATATAAGTCCCTCTTTATGGTATTGAAATATGTTAGAAAAAGCAAAATTTATCAAAAATACTTTACGAAGATCAGCACATTGACAATGACCATTTAAGAACTAGAAATCAACAAACTACGGGGTTTCGTTTAGTTAAGTATTTTAAGGAACAAGAAGAAAAAACAGAGATAAAAGCTGGTGAATGGTGTGTAGTAAAGTACGAAAATACATTGTATCCTTGAGTTGTGACGATTATTGAAGAAAATGAGTTTAAAATATAAGTAATGGCTGCTGTTGGAACCAATTAGAAATGGCCAGTAACGACAGATGAAATTTATAATAAGAAAGAAAGAATGATTTGAAAAATTGAATTACCTGAACTTGTTAATAGCAGCAGCCAGTATAGATTTAAGTCTTATGTTATGTAATATTTTTGATTTTTCATTGAGTTTGATATTAAATTTCTGTAAATTTAATTCATAATTGTTAATTTTCAATGTTTCGATCTAAACTAAGCTGTAATTTTCATTCATTAATTTTTGTAATAAAGATATGCTTGTAAGTAAATTTTGTAACGTAAGTTATTGTAACATAAGTTACCCAGTTAAAAATTCCCATAATTTTCAATTTTTGAAAAAAAATTTTAAATTAATGAAAATATATTCCTAAGCATTATAAGGAACTGATAAATTATGCTTCAAACAATAAAACAGCTGTAATAGAGCAGAAATTTGCCTCAGAACCAATTTTCATATTATGTCATTCCCTTTTTGTGTAACGCAAGTTACTGCCTTATCTTTGATTGCTAGATTTTGTAAAATTTAAATGCATCGAATATTTTTGCATTTTAATTTTGCTTTCAACTGTCATTTTCAAAAAATGCTTTCATACAAGATTTGTACAACAAAATTTGTCTGTACTGAGGTACTAAATGCATAAGAGTTGGTCGAAATGTAACGTAAGTTACCGTGGAATTGCCCATATGTATTAACTGTCGGAACTCAGCAGGAAACCCTATGTTAGTGTGAATGTTATTTTTTTTAACATTAATTTCAATTGAAAGAGCATTGTAAAACATATTTCTTGACATATAATTTTTGTGCCTTCGTGTTGTCTTTATTTAAATATGAGGTCTTCAAACCTGCCGAAATTATTTAAAAAAAAAAAAACTCTTTTAGACAGTAAAATCATGTGATGCTTCTAAAGTTTTTCTCAAAATTTCGGCAGAATGTTAGAACTATTCGCGTCAAAAAAAGTCTCAATATGCTCTTTCGATAGTAACTTACCTCATTTTTTCCTTTATTACCCTAATTGGCCCCTGGCCAGTACAATGCTCTCAAAATATTGTTGTAATATTGTAAAATTGGCCTAAATAAACCCTGAACTAGAACAAATTGTATAGCCAGATGTAGACATTTTTTTTAAATAGAATAATTAAAGCGACTCTAAACATACCCAATTTATTTTAAGTTGAGAATGGTAATAAGTTGCAATGGATGGCCCTTGCAGCTTAGAATCTACTGCAAAATCCATAATAGCTTAAACTTAATACCTTTTACTCTAAACCACAGTAATATAAAAGGTATTTCATGACATTAAGTAAAATATTGGCAATAATGTTGACATAAAAATGACACTTTGTTTTGCGCCCAAATACGTTAGCTGACACAAAATTGAAAAAAATATTGTTGCATAAATTGTAAAATAGTTTTTTAAATTTCAAAATAAATTGTTACATTTTGTTTTTTTTTCTAAAAAATATATCCTCATATGATTTCATTTTTACTAACGCGTACTATCCCCTGCTTACTTACATGTTTAATTTTTTTTTCTTTCAATCGAATGTTTTGAACTTTGTAAAAACTGTCGACTATATTTTATTAGTGAAATATTTTTGAGGCACTAACTCGAACTTAAAAAAAAAAAAAAAAAAAAACTTTCAAACTATGCATTGCTTAAATTGCTCCGTTAAGAGAAAATCACTCATCTATTCTAATTTTCAACAATCAATATCACTCATTTTTATTTATTTATTTTTTTTTTGTCGTGTACCAGCCAGGCTGGCAATTTGGGGTGCGCTGTTTCACATTTCCAACTATACCGTTATTTGGTGTGAAGTCCGACTTCCACAGTACACCCATGCCATTGGGACCCGTTTATAGGGTAGGCAACCTTTTACACAACACATTCACACACAGAAAGGACAAGGACATGAGAGATTAAGCACATCCATGCCCAAGCCGGGACTCGAACCCGGGGCCACACCATCCATGGCAGACTACACTGACCACTAGACAAGGTGACCGGCAATATCACTCATTACTCACCTCATTGGGGTAACATGGTATTTTACTTTTCCATAAGTTGAGGGGAAAATCAGAAGTCTTTGCGAAATTGACTTTAAAAATTTTTTTAAAAAATGGAGAATAAATATAAATATTTATTAGGATTTTAAAGAGAGATGTAATAATATTATTCTTATCTTTAGTCCTTTTCACTCTCTGGAACATTCTGAAAATCCGAAAAGTAAGTGTCAATACATGAAATGTATACTCAGAGCACATCACTGAACCAATGTAAAGCGGCGAAACTCTCATTATTTAGATGCTACTTGTTTCAGATATATCCACTTCAAATTTAATTATAGTTATTGAAAATGCATTACTCATTAAATGCACTGAGTTTTATAATTGGAACATCGTATTAAGTTGTAATCAGAAGGGATTCTGATTCACCTTACTGGCTTTTGTATTACAGTAATTATATCTATCATTCCGTAATTGATACAAAGAGAATTATGATATCTACTTTCATAATCCATGCAGTATCTTTAATATCCCATCTAATTTAAGGATAGTCGTTCCAGTTGGCGAATCGAGTCTCTAAAAGCTTTTAAGTTGGATTAATGTTAAGGTATCGGATGGCCGAAGACTTGCTCTGAATCAAATTACGTTCTTAACTGATATGAAACGCTTAGCTACAAAGTCGTCTTTATTGTAATAAATTGAGTTTTTAATCAGCTGATACTAGTAGATCTAAGAACGCATCTCTCAATTCAACACTTTATTTGTACATTTTGAAACGTTTCCTCGGTTTCTAAAATCTAGATAAGTTTGTGTATAATTTTTAAATTTTATGATCAATTTAATTTTCTAAATTGCGTTTATACTTTCAGATTTTATAATGCGTAAGGAAGTATATTGAATCGAGTTTTTAATCAGCTGATACTGGTAGATCTAGGAAAGCATCTCTCAGTCCAACAATTTATTTTTGCATTTTATTGTTCCCTTGGTTTCTAAAATGTTACTAACTTTGTGCATATTTTTTTAATTTAAAATTGATTTAATTTTCCAAATTGCGTTAACATTTTTAGTTTTTCAAATGCTTACGCGCTAGTTACATGTGCGCCTTTTGAATTAGTAGATACAAAATAAATATTTTCTTACACTTTTACTTAATTGCACGAACATGAATAGCGTAAGTAATACTCGTATTTTCCAGAGAAAATTGCCATAAAAAACATGTACGTATTTTAAGCTGAAGTGTGAAACTCCTACATCATGAATATTTTTTTCAATGAATAAATGTAGGTTTTTAGGATCATTTCCTTCTTAGTTTCTTTCCAGTATTCTATCTTTGTTTCTGCACACTAAAAATTGAATTATTTATAGTGACGAAACGCGTGTATGCAATTTTAAGGGTAATTTATGTCTAATTGAACTGGTTCAGTATATACTCGGTGTAAAAATAACTTTTCTCAACATAATATTAAAAATAACGAATTTTTCGAACCTTTATGTTTTTGTTCCAACGTTTTCCACAATTAAAATCAAATTTCTTTTGAGCAAAACAATTCCAGTATGCGCTTACCTTTAAAAAGTTATGCGTTTACTCCTCCAACATAGCGGTTGGAACATTGTTTCCTTAGGTAATTTTCAGCGGTAAAAATCATCTTTTATTTGGCGAATTTCTTTTTTCTAGCAAAACTCTTGTTTTAATTATTTAACTTAACTCATTTTTTTTTCATCTAATGGTTAAATCCGATTCTGATTTTTAAAGAATAAATGAAGTATAAATTCAGATTAATAGCATAAACTTGTAAGTTCAACTTTGCTTTGTGTGTTTTTGCAGATCTTTATCGAGAAAAATGTTAACAACATTTATCACAACTGTTTCGTTGTATTAACGAATTAAGAACAAATTTGATTGCTCGTAAGAAAGGATAAAAAGAAAGAAATCTGATTTAAACGGGTTTTTTTTTTTATTTTTTTATTTCTGGTACAACTGAAGTGGTTGCATTTTCCACATATTAACTTTTAAGATTTTTTTTTTCTTCAGAAATCATCTTCTTTGTATTCATTTGCAATACTATAATCTATTAAAGCAAAAGGAAAAGCAATTATTTTTCCTAGTTTTTACAAAGTTTAATTTAATTTATCTGAAGTTTTAAAAATTATAAATGCCTTTAAAATGTAAGCGCTCTCTGTAACTAATTATACATAAAAAATGACCATGCTAAGAAATATTCATTCGTAAGATTCCCATCAAAAATGTTTCTCAATAATTCATCCGTTTTTCTTTCCTTTACATTTTGTTCTAAATCTTCATCAAAGAATTTTAATTTCCTTTGTTTACTGCTTCTGATTGCGTGCAGCTTTTTGCAATTATCATTTAGAACAGAGATGTTTTGAGCTAGTATTTTGATTAACATAATAAATCATTTATTTTTGGAAATGAAGCAACAATATTTTAACTTGATGACGAATAAAAGTTGGAGTTGGAGCACGTAATGCTCAATGATCACGAAATTATGATAAAAGTTTAAAGTCTAGAATAAGATCATGATCTAATTTAGAAGTACAAGTAATAATCATTATAAAAATTCTATTTAAATAGGGATGTCAGAATTTTCATTATGCTCAGGACATGTTTTTATTGTTATTTTTTTTTAATTTGACCTTTTCTACTAGTTATGCCAATGTGGTTTTTATGTGGCTAGATTCAGCAATTCACCATGTTCGAATTACAGAAATAAAAAGGTAGCATTTTCTGTCTTACAAACAGTTGCTGTAATGTTTAAAACAAGGCTTTGGACAATTGGTTTTGCAAGAGCAAATTCAAAATTTTCTCTCATTATCCAAAATGTTTCCGTCATTCTACGTCACTTGGGAGGAATATGACAGCTACATTCAATCTGAAAAGTAAGTGAAAAAAGGTAGTAGCTTTTTCACTGGATGTATCAGAGTAAAATTTAGTTGATGTCTAAAGCTGCTATATCGGCCGGATATGTAAGTAATTTAATTCTGTTATTGAAATGCGGAAGGTAACGGCAATTTGAATTTTATTTTACTATAAACTATTACCGAATACATGATGAAAAATTAATGAAAACGCGTTTTAAATAAAACTAATCTAGTTCTAATCTTTTCTTGTTTTAAAAACTACAGTGGCAAGTATCAGGTATGTATTATTTTTTTTAATTTATTTATTGCTTTTTGACTTTCACCTTTCTTTTTATTTTTTGCATATTTTACACACTAATTATAAAACACTAAAACGAGCAGCGCAATATAAAAAAAAATATGCCGTTTGTTTATGATTTATATGTAAAACGTGAGTATTGAAAAAATAGATGACTCATTTTTTCTATGGACTGGTTGGTTCAGTTTTTTAATGCATTTGAATCTTCTAAAAACCTAATAAGCAATTCGTGGGACACTATGATGCATTTGAACGAATTTATTAAATCTGTACAGCAGGTATGATGTTTTTGAAAGCGTCGAAGGTTTGCTACCATTATTTAATAAGGTATGATTACAAAAAACATTGTATATCATAAATACGCAAGGACTTTACTAAAAGAGAAGAAAACTGTTTTCCTATTAAATCAATACTATACCCCGTCGAACATAAATATCTATCCCTATCACACATTTGGCTGTCGGTTGTGGTAAAAAATTCCCATATAATTTACATAATTATATCGACTTACTTATGCAACCATCTATTAAATAAATAAATGAAAGAAAAAGCATCGTCGGTAAGTTGCAAGTGTGATGACATCGCCTGTAAATTTTCTCACCGCACTCTGTTTTTATTTAAAATGCTTCTTCAAACGCGTTGTAAATTATGTTTTAGCGATAAAAAAATATTTAAAAAAAAGCGTCGTTATGTTGATGTTTCGTTTCCAAATTCCGCTGTCATCGCCTTTTTGAAAGTACATTTCAGTTAAATATTCAGACTATGCAATGGAGTAAAAGTGCTTTTCTTAAGGATCGAGTTTGAACTATAACTCCAACATTGTCATTTGACATTTATTGCCCATTCACTTCTTTGCTATATCGCCTTCTGGATCTTTATTTATTTGATATTTTCCGCCGCTGTGCGTACCGCTAAGATAACGGAAGTACTCAGAAAGTGGCCTGCTGTAATAGCCCTGAACTGTCAGATGAAATAAATGGTAATTGTTCGGCCCTCGTGTATTTCCCAAGTTTTTATTTACCAAGTCTTAAAATGTCTTGTGAGCATTCCTGATTTTATGGAAGTTGGAACGAAAAGAAAATATGTTTCTTGATACATTTTGAGCTTTCAGATGCTGCTCTTCATTTTGGAATGGAACAAACTTTCAAAATTATTTAAGTAGTTATTTAGTATTATAAAACGTTATTAAAGAAAATAAATGCGTAATAGTTGCAGTTAAAAGTTTCTAGAAGTAGAATGGAATTGCAATGTTCAACTGTACCACTACATTCGATGCCAAATGTATTATGACGGATATTCCGCTTCTTAAATTTAAAGAAACCCTAGCTTGAAAACAATAGAAACAGCAACAAAAATTCCGACTCTCAAGTTTTGTTTCTGTAGACTATGCTGAAATGAGAGCTCAATCAGAGGTAGTGGAGTCATGGAAGTCCCCTTACTATTGCTAAATGTCTGCACACAAATAAAAGTGTAGCACATTTCGAAAGCAGCACTGCTTTCTGAGTTACCTCAATTCAACTTTCCGGGGCTATGCGCAAACTGATAACAAAAAAAAAAAAAAAAAAAAAAAAAACTGACGAGAACTTGGTAAGAATTAATAAACCATCTTTAAAATGGGGAGAAATATGCTGTGCTTTAAATTGTCTTATTTGAAATGGAGACGGGGAAAAGGAATGTAAGTGACCAAAATAAAATTTTTGGAAATAATCCGTACGAATACTAAAAAAAAATCTCCTTTGTTTTGGGGTAAAAGACCGTGTTAGTAGTTGTGGTGCTGCTACACAGCATGATTTGGAAAAAGTTTCAATGAAAGCCGATCTAAGTCAGAACGAAGAAACCGTTTTACTCAAAGTTGTAAAAATTCCACTTTTCCCCTGTATTTCTGACTTCCTAAGTTAAAGCAGCGGTTTTATTATATTATCATAGTTCTATTACCTTATTATTTCCAGAAAAATAATACTGATTATTCATAACATTATTAATATAACACTATTTAATGATTTGGTTATTTTTTTCCGTAAAAAAGTCATACAATTACGTTTTTTAGCTATACCTCTTCGTGATGCTTATAATATTAATCGTAGATACTTTTATCCAAGTAAAAAGTAATTTAACATTATTCTTGCTACACTACTCACTTGAATCATCTAAATATATTTACTTAAAACTGTTTTTAACAACTCAAAATAAGTTTGCATAAAACTCAAAGCTCAGCCTTGTCGAAATAATGCTCAATAAAATTTAATACACTTTTTCTCTCATAGTCTAAATATACTAGTACTGTCAAAGAAGAATGGATAATAAAGCATTCTTGTGCAATTCGGAGGTAACTAGTTGCATGTGCACCTGTTTCTTCAGGCACGAAAACCCTTTCCTGACATCTTGACAGGAAGTAAGAAGCTTCGTGCTTTCAATGCTTGCTGAGTTTTATGATGGATTTCTCAGAAAGACAATCTTTTTTATACCTAGGGAAGAAATAGCAAGGATTGACTTTTTTGGTGTTAAAAAAGTTGAGTTCTTAGTATTTTGTTTTTCAAAAGTTGTGTAGAAGTTAAATTTCTGTGCGCAGGATAGACTTCGCTTCGTCGATGCAAATATATTTTCTTTAAATGTTTAAATTTCAGTGTTAACACGTATGTTATTTTCGTGCGACATGAGAATATAAAATCCTAAAAGCTGAAAAATGTGTTACCGCTTCAAAAATTAATCTTGCAAATTTTGATTTGAAAAAATGTATACTCAAAACATAAATAATTCTTTTAAGAATTGACACGTAGTCAAAGTAACTAAAATAAATTTTTAAAGTATTAACAGTTTTTGTATTAAATGATATAATTAAACAATGTTAGGTTGACCAGTGTTCCTAAATGACATGACCGACAAAAAGAGGAACCAATTTTATTTTTCATCAGAAAACAGTGATACTGCATTGTAAAACATGTAACTGTAGCGCAAATGGCTGACTTTAAAGATATTATCTAGATTGGTTGATATTGATGATTTGCCTTTTGAGGAGGAGTAGTTGCAATTTCTAAATAAGATTATATGTAAATGTACATGTATTGAAATTTATTTATCTCTGAGTTAAAGTACCTTTTTTGAAAGATTTTTTTCTATCTAACTACAGTCGATCTTGCTTATTAGAATATCGGTTAAAGGAATATCCCGCTTAATATAATACATTTTCAGTGTACCAAATTGTTGTAAAGTATTATTTTCGTTCCGGATAATCGAATATCCCGCTTTTTAGAATATTTTTTCGTGGCAAAATGACTATTCCATTAAGCACATTCATTGTCACTTACTTCAATTCTAAAAACAAATAACATATTACTTGTTGTACGTCTAGCAAATAATGGCCCTATGTCTGTTCTCATAGTGGCTACCTTAAAAAATGTGTAAATTAATGTAGTAAGGTAATTTTGGGTGACATACTCTAGTTTTTAACATTAGAAAGAGTGTTTTACTACCATTTTTTAAATGTTTTCTCGTCCAAGTAAAGCCAAATGATTGAAAATATTTTTATTGTAATTTGTTTCCTTGTACTTATTTTTTTCTTTCAATTTAACGTTGTATTACACTTTTAGCAGTAAAAAAAAGTTATCCTCTAATGTTTTATACCGTTTACAAATGATTTCAGCACATGCACCAAAAATCTTCTGCATTTCATTCCCTTTAATACTAATAAAATTAACATAATACTAATTTTGCTCCGAGCAAATGGTTAAAATTGTTTCTGTTTAAATATGAATCATCCACATCCGAAAAATAAAGATGTTTGTGAAACATCGCTCTAAATTATTTCTATGAAAATAAAATATTTTTTTGTAAATATCGACGATAATGTCACACTCCTAGTGTGCGTCCTTGTATTTTATTACTATTTTAAATTGTGTACTGTACTAGCCTTTCGCCCTAAGCACTTTTTTTTTCATCACGAAATGTTTTTTTTTAGACTTGTATCAGTTCATTTCTTTAAATAGAGATGCCACCTTAAGACTGAATATTCAAAACGATGTTGATATTCTAATTTAATTTTTGTCGAAAACAAACAAAAACGCCCTACTAATGATCATATTTTAATGTGTATGTTTACGTTTGTTAAGTTACAATAAAGTGCTAACGTGAGACGAAATGACGCATAACGATAAGCTCCTTATTAAATGGGAGCATTATTAAAGATATGCGCATGAAGTATGCATTGATATCTTGTTCTTATTTCCAAAATGGTTTTACATCTTAATGAGACACACCTTGTACTCTTGTACAGCATTTCCTTAAAAATGACTAAAAGAATATACTTCAAAGATTTTTTTTCTCCTTTGACATATATAAAAAAGTCATTAAGTGAAATGACCGACGCTTTCATTTTTTCTTTTTTTTTTGGTCAAGGACAATAAATTTGATAACTCGCGAACAGGTATCGTAGAAAAATCCATTACAACAGATACACATCATTAAATGCTATCTCATTATCAATTATTAAACATTATTTAATAACGTTCATAAAATAATGAGGATGTGGGAGTAGGCGAGAATTTATTACTTTGAATATTTTCATGTAATTAATCTACCATAATTTATTGGTTCAAAAGAACCATAAATCATCTCGCGAAAGCAGATCCGCAATTATGGTGGAGTAATTTTATTTTAGACCACTAATGTATATATCAATAATACTTCACGTGTCATGTACAATGCTGGTTTAAAATATAAATTACTCTGCATATCGGTAATCTTTGATTATAGTTTTCACTAAGGAATGCGAGTAAGTAGGGTTACTTATTAGTTACCACATACATTCAGATGCTCCATTTGTATAATTTATCCAAATGTACCACTCATGTTTATTTATTTATTTAATTTTTCCATTTAATACTGAAAATTAGTGTTTGGATATTCTAAACGCTATGTACAACTCTATTTCGATGAACAACAACATAGGATTAATTCTGTAACATCCAATGAGTATCTAACATAACGATGTACGATATATCAAATATTTGCTATAATAAGGATAATGAAACTTATTGCAAGTGCTTTTCAATACATATATATATATATATATATTTTTTTTTTTTAATAGCTTAGAGTGATTTTGAGTTCTTGCATGAAAGGTAGGATTCATTGAGTACTTAATTGTACTACCTTCTTCCAGTGGAAAAGGCAGGCCCTTCATTTAGGGTGGTCTGGGGGGTCAATTGCCTCCCCCTGACTTTGGGAAGCCAATCTATTCGCATATAAGTGGACGTGTTTTTTGCCATTTTTGGTAAATTTTACATTGTGTATACACCCGTTGCCTTCCCCCGCCCCATAAAAATACGAAATGATTGGCCTTGGAGAAATATTATAATAAATGTAAAATTTAAATGATCTACCCATTTAATACAATCAAACTATTTCGTATTAACATTTCATCTGTATGAGAAGCGTATCTTTGTCGGGAATGGTACCATTTGGAGAGCCTCTAGGATCTACATTCTACAGGTACGCTTCTCATTTTCTTTACCAAGCAGCGATTTAACACTGATATTATGTTTCGAAGCTCTGACGAATACAAGGTTCTATAAAGAGGCTATTGGCGTCATGCGTTCAACCAAAAATATATCTTTCCAACTAACTTACCAATAGAAAAAAAAAACTTATAACAAGCTTGAAGCCTAACTTATATCATTTACGTAACAAGAGATCCACAGTCAACTGTTATTTCGCGACATACTGAGCTCAACAATGATTTTTGTCGTAAGCTGTGCAGATGGCTAACAAAATTATTAACATCGACATAGTTCGTAATAAAACTTCTTAAGTTTAGATACTAATTTTTTTTTTCAAAGACCTTTACTTCATCAATTTTTTGCTTTTAAGGTGCTGTAGTCAATGATTAAGATAATGTTTGCTGTAATGTGGTCATAATAATGTACACGCGGAATAAAATTTGTTTCCTTTAACAAAGTATTACAACTGTATCTTTGCAGCTAAATATACACAACTATTTAAAATGTTTAAAAATAAAATAAAATCTAAATACATATACGCTTTCAGATAACTTCGGTAGCTTTATGATTCTCACCTCTAAAAAATTCTAACCAGAAGGAGAGGTTAAAGTATTCTTTTGAAGCTTTGAAGAAAAAAAAAAGTTTTTTTTTTCTACTGAAAGCGAGAAACGTTTTGGAATGTGATTGCTTTTGAACCAAGAGGCTTATGCTTCGTTTCGCATCCAAGGCTTTTTTTAAGAGATACATTCACAGCTTTCTTCAACTGCATCCAATGTGAATTCATGTTGCTAAGGAACTGAATGTCTTGTCTGCACGCCTTTGTTTCCGTTGCGGCCTTATAAGAATTCGTTAAGACTATTGTGCGGCTGTTAAGGTTTTCTTAAGGGGAGACAATCACCCTTCAGCCTTTGGAATCTGTTCCCCGTAATTAGGCTCTGGGGAAACTAGAGTTCACCCGAATTTATTCTTTCTCTTTCTCCACTTTCTTTACCTACGGAGTGAGAGAAAAAAGATTTTTGCTGGTACTTATGTGTAAGCCAGAAGCATCATTAGGAGAATGCAAAAGCGTACATTATTTTTTCTCTTCCTGCTTCAGCGATTTTTCCGCGTTTGTTTTTCTTTAATGTTTTTGCGCCAAACTCGAAACCAAAGTGTTTCACGTATGGGAGGTTTGATATAAAAATATTCGACGCATGTAAATAAACTTTTTATTTCGATGCATTTTTCTCCAGAAAGACGCATAAAAACTTATTCTTCTTAGACATTTTAAATCGTATTTTGCTGCTGAAGCTTTTTTCTTCTGTTCGGGCAATTTTCATGTCAGGTTTTGGAGAGGAATTCCGTGTTATGAATTAGTTATCGATTTTCCAGGCATTAGAATACGATTTCTACCTGTTTCTGTTACCTGGTTAAATTTTTGACGTTCAGAATAAACCGCAAATTATACCTTATACAATGCATAAAATTTGTTCTTTTATGTCTTTCTTTTCTTTTTTATGCTTTTTGAGGAGTTATATATGAATATATGGCTCTAAGAAAAATATTACAGTATGCTTTAAGGGTATAAAAGCATGTTTTGCGTGTCTTCAAGAAAGAAAAATATGTTGAGATATTACCAGAAATAGTTGACGACTAAGATGAAACAAGAATTAGTTGAATTTATAATTTTCATAATTGGTCCGCAGAAGTTAAACTTTAGTTTTTTGCAACTCTTTTTTTTTCACGAGAAATTCATCTGTGATTGTGGTAACAGATATTTCCTTAATATATAATGCAACGTACTTCAATTAAAAAGAAAAGCTAGAAATTTAATTAATTGATGTAAAAAAATATGAACTAATACAATTTTAGCTCCAAAAGTCTCCCATCGCTCTTCACTTTCTCTCTTTTTAATTTTTCTCATTACTAGTAGATATTACTTCGTTGCTTACTCAAAACAGAAGTACGAAATTTCTTAGCGCAATAATTTAAGAATGATTTACCAACTGTTCTGGAATTACTTTTTTACGCCAGAAAACGATATTTTCAAATTAAAAGGTTATATTTTAAATTTAACAGAAGCTGAAGCGACTATATTTTTTGCAATTTTATTCACTGGAATGCTGCACCTATTTATCTTTCAAACCCTAAGCATCTGAAGCAGAACCAAAGCATCTTTCCAATTCTTTTTTAATGATTAGACACACATGGAAAAAAAATTGAAACAAAAAAGCTACTTTTGAAGGATATTCTGAACTCATAATTATTAAATTGTGCTGAAATGTGCTTTAACTGGCCTGACAACCCTAAATGAAAATTGAAACAAACCACTTTATAAAGGTAACTTAAAATGTAGTTCTCCCTGAAGTTTACCTTCATGTAAAAATGTCTAGTTTTAGTTTGAAGATTATATCTTGCTCAATTTTCATACATTAGCGTTAAAATCAAATGCTAGTTTTTGGCGATATTATGAATTTCCAAACATTAAAACGTTCTTAGGAGTTCTTTTACTCGTGAAAATATATTGTGGACATTTCTAAAGAGCTACTTTATATAGAAAATTTGACGAATTTCTTTCTGAAACGCGTTTTAATGCAAAAATAATGTTTTAAATTGATAATTATAGTCTGTTGTAATTTATAAAAAAAATATAAAAGCAAAGAAGCCTTAGATTTTAAAAACGAGGTTGATCTTTTTCTCAAAATATGCAAACATTTTATGGCACATTAAATTATAGATACTTTTTTTGTCTTCCAATAATATCACTTAGCATTTTATCTTTTCGAGTGTGGTCCGGTATAGATTTTCAGGCGTTACGTTTTAAACTTCAAAGGATCTCCATTTAACTTTGCTACTACAAAAACATCCCTCAGAAATTGTTTCCGAAAGAGTTTTTGCAATCGCTTCAGAAAGACAATAAACTTGGTTCAAATGGTGCCCATAGAACAGATTACTTCTATTAGATTGATTCATATGGACCAATGCACGGCTTGATAGAAAAGCAAAGAAAGTGGTTCAACCTTAGTTTAGAATATCGACAGAAATTTAAAATCGAATTTTGTCCCCGATTTAGTTAAGTCTCTTTTCCATTTCTTTTCCGGGTTTTTGCATGATGAAAGTAGTTTGGTTCGAAGATTCATGTTCTCTCACTTTGGAAGTGGTAGTGAATACCATTTCCATTTGTTACTAAAACTTTAAACGATTTTGAAATGAATTTACTTTATTTCTTCCATTTATCTGTTTTCCGGATACCTATTTCAGTTAGGCAAAGTTAGTAGTCAAAGGAAAATTATTTTTCATCAAATTTGAGCATGACGTTTACAAGCTGTAAACATTTATTATATTCTTCGTAGACTAATAGTAGCTTGAATTTAAACTTCGGCTGGATGAAAAGAATTACACGTATCTATAAGTGCACTCAAAATACAGATTTATTGCCAACAAAAAGGCCGGTTTAAAGTTCCTCAAACATTTTGAATTAGTGTTTACCAGAAATTGATTTGTTTGTTTTGTTAGAGATACTTTGGATGTAATAAAGAAATATATATAAAACTACACATTAATCAATCGTTTACATAGAAATGTTTTAAAGATATTTTACAGTACTCATTCTATTGTTTGATTTTTCTAAATATATTAGTGCCTTAAATTCTCTTATGCTTTTAAAATTCTTAAGAAGAACGTTAAATACTTCTTTTTTTTCAAAAAGGGGTTTCCTCTAACCCCCGAAATACATATTTCCTATTTGGCAAATTTGGATACCTATTAAATGTAGATCTCAATTAATAGGTAAAATGAAAATTACAAAAAATGTATCATTTTGTAATTACAAGAAATATTTTTGAAAAACCACGCTTATTACAATAAAGGTATCAAATTTTGAAAATTACTTGCATAATTTTCTTCGTTGATCTTTAGAGCTATTTATTTTTTTTGACAGGAATCAACGACATATCTAGGAATTTAGGTAAAATATTCCTAGATACGTGGCGCTACAAACTGTGGAAGTACTTTACTATTTCATTTTGCTCCGCTAGTTCAATTTGCCCCACATTCCCCTACATTTTAAGTCAGACTAAATTAATAAAATAAAATAATAAAATAAAACCTAATATTTATTGAATTATATCTACATACAACAGTTATATATCCCAAAACAATAGACTGTGCCATCATTTACAAGCAGTAATAGTAATACCTAGGTGACAAGAATATTAGTACAGTGTTAGGAATGTTCCTCTCCCAAAAATAGAAATAACGCACTTAAAAAATAAGTCCCAAATAGCGCGAAATCTGTTTCGAAGAAAACACGAGATAAGACAGAGCGAGAAAGGGAAAGAAATCTGTTGCAGTTGCTACGCATTCAGGCAATCCAAGTTCTTTGTTAAAAGGAAAACTTGTACGTCCCCATCATCATCATTTTTCAAAGTCTTCTATCTGGAGCCTCAAGGCTCTGATGGAATATAATTTTTTTCCTACCTTCGCACCGATTTGCTTTTCTGTTGCATATATGCAACATTATAACATGCATGCATTCATGCATTAAAATTGGTGCCGTACGCTGCAAGTAAAATGAGTTTTCTTCCACTGCAAACATAGCATCTTTTCGTACGAAGTTTGATATATGTGAAACCAGAGCGAAATGGATAAAAAATGAGAAAAATAGCAATGTGATGCTTTTATGTAAATGTATATAGTTCAAAAAACAATTTTCAGAGCTTGTTATATTATGAAAATATAAAAGGCAGAGGTGCCCATCCCCCCAAAGCTCAATGGCGCAAATTAACCCCCAAAATTTTTCACAACCCTCTGTTGCTTTTTATGTTTTATTTTTACCCCTCTTTTTTATATTTTTTTAAACATTATTTTTTATATATTTTTTATTTGTTTTAAAAAGAAATGATTTGTTTATTTTTTAAAAAATGATTTATTTATTTATTTTTAATTATTTCTATTTTTTTTATTATTTATTTTTAGAAGTACTAATTATGCTGAGAATAGAACCATTTGCTCTTTCCAAACATTCCAAGCACACACACACACACACAGAAAAAAAAATAAATAAATAAAAAATAATAATAAAGTAATAGAAGAAATAATTGAAATTAAAAAAAAATAACTTAATGAATAATTTTTATTTAAAAAAATCAGCAATTTTAAATTAAAAAAAATAAATTAATAAATAATTAAAATAAATAAATAAATAAATTAGTTTTAAAAAATCCCCCCCCCCATTTTGATGGCGCAACTTGCGCCATAATCCCCCCCCCCCCCGTTTGGGCACCCCTGAGGTATGTATAATTATGTAAAAAATGTAAGTTTTGGAATATACAGTGCTAAAGAATAAAAAAAAAAGTTATCGAGTATAACTTTAATATGCATACATAAATAAAAGATGATAGGATTTATTAGAAAAAAAATGAAAAGGTCAATTCTATATCAACATAATCAACATTTCATTCGAGAAATTAAAATAATCAGTAAACATATCATGAGCGGAGAAGTTATTTTTGTTTATTATAATTTGGTGTTGTATAAGCATAACAATTCGATTCTTGCCAGTATAATGTAATTTCTAAAAGCAAAAATGTCTTACTCATGCCCTGCTTCGTAGAAGACTGATGAAATGAATAAATGAATAAAATGATGACGAAATGTCGTCTCTCAGATTTTGAAAGCAAATAATTTGTAAAAAAGTTTTAAATGTAGAAATGTAAACAATCGAAAATTTTTGTTTTATGTTTCTCAGTTTTCTAAAAAGTAGATATAATCTGCTAAAGATAAAAGCTGAGGACAATTTTGCAGTAACAATCAAGGTAAATTTAACAATATGCGGCCCTTCTATTAAAGAAACAATTTTCATGGATGAAAATATTAAAAAATCGCAGCTTTTCATACGCGGTTATCAATTAAAAATGCTTAACACTTCACTGTTTCGTGTTTTGGTTGTACATTGACCAAAAACAAGCGCATTTCTAATAAATAATTTTGTGTTCAATTATTCAGTTATTTGAACCTGCCTTTGAGGCAGTCAAAAAGATTTCAAGCATTGCATTTATTAATTTAGACTCGATTAATTTTTCAGTTAAGTGTTCGTAGTTTTCCGGCCAGTAAATGAGAAATTACACTGCAAAAAATGAACTGTTGTTTTTACAGTATAATTCTGGCAGCCGAGGTTCCAATTTAAAACTGCAAAATGCACAGTAATGAACTGTAAAACGAGCAATTTTAGTCTCTTACTGCCAAATTTAGCTGTATTATACGGTAAAAACAACAGTATAACACGGGCAGCAGAGGTTCCAGTTTAAAAAAAGTAAAATTAACTGTAATAAGCTGTTGAATTAGTGATTTTACCGTTTATTACTGTAAAATTAGCAATTTTGCAGTTTAGTACTGTAGAAGTGGCAGTTTAACAGTTTGTTACTGTAAAATTAGCAATTTTTATAATTAATATCTATAAAATTAGCTGTATTATTCTGTAAAAACAACATTCATTTTTTACAGTGATAGATGTCTCTTAAAAGCACGGTAAACTAAAAAAATAAATAACACAGGCAAATAGAGGTAATAGCTAAAAAGTATGTTACCCAAATGACATTCAGGCAAAGCTGAAACTAACTTTTCTGCCGCAACCGAACGGTGCTCTGACAAAACAGTCAAATGGTTAAATAATAGTGCTTGTGTCATATCAGACACTCACTAAAAATTCATGTTATCGTCAAAATTTAAAACATTTTAATAAAGATCAAGTAAAAAAAATCTTCTTTAAGACTTTTTTTCATTTTAACAGCTGACATGTTATCACACGGTGTTATTAACGACAACTTGACCATTTTACTTATAGTCAGAATTTTCAGTTAAACGAATCTGAAAAATATTTGGTAATAAAACTTAAAAAAAAATGCTAACCATAAGATTTGTGGAGTTTCAGTATGAGTTCAGTATAATTAGTTAGAATTGCACTTTCTGCTGCTTTCTGTACTTCATATAAAAAGGAAATTTCTTAATTATTTTAAAGGCACTTTAATTTAGGAAAGGTTGAGCATACTATTTGATAAATGTTGAACAACAATCAATTAAAAAATATATATATCTCCCTGCGAATAGAGAATTAAAAAAAAGTTTATTTTGATAATGTTGTTCTTTATTACTTTTTTATTTACAATTTGTCAGAAATCAAACTATTTTTTTTAATAAAGGCGAAAAATATTAGTTTTATTTTCTAAAAGTGCATTCAAATTTTCCATTTTAACACAGAAAAAGACATGGCAGCATAAATCTCAACTTATATCTTGTCTAAAGTTCAAACTCTAAACCTTAATCATTTATAACAAATGTGCAAATAAAGGCAAATGTTTTTTCTACAATAAGGCAGTTCCACGAAAACATTTGTATTACTTCAATATTTTTTTCAATAAATTAAATTAAAAAAAAGTCTTATTGGAATTATTTACATAGTTTTTACCATACTACGTTCTTCTTATAGGATAGAGTCTATTCTGGGAATTATAATTGTAGTGTACATTATAAATCTGTGTAAGGAAATGCGATTCGGTAAAGGGCAACTCCTTTCTCTTGAAATCATTTGAAAAAAGAATGCTTAATGGTTGAAAAAAAAACCTATTGAAGAGAATAGCTTCTAAGTCCGAAAGAGTCACAAGGTCATTAGTTCAAACGAACAGTTCTACGACTTGTTTATGACGAAAAAAGTTCTGCGAAAACAATAACATACACAAAAAAGTAACTTATTTTCTTTTTCTAATGTGTCATTATTTCATATTTTATAAAAGGATAAAAATAACTTACAAAGAGTGGAAAATTTATTTCGAAATGTAATATTTATTTGGAAAATAAAATTTAATTTTATAATGGATGAATATTTATTTTCAAACAAAAAAAGACTTTTTACTTTCATAACTAAAAATGAGGATCCATAATTAAGATATTTATTATTTTATTTTACGTAACTTTCTTTTTTATTTTTGTCTTTCATTTTATTTGCTTTTTCCTAGTGAAAGAACGCTGTTGCTTCTTTAAAAAACAAATGTGTTTTCTATCTCGTAGAGAATTCCAATTCTGAAACAATCCTGTCCTTTCGAAGAAAAAACGGAAAAAACTGGAGAAGGAAAAAAAGGTTGATATGAACATCGCAAAATAAACCTCCTCAAATATGCGAACAGATTCCCTCGTAGCTGAAGATTTGGGCATGACTTAGAAGCATCTTCTGAAAACCGTCGTTTCAGGGACCAGATGCGCTAGTCGCCGAGAGGCCCGATTTCAAGATTTATTGCTTTACCGGTAAATTTAGCGAAAACGGAAAAGAACTTTTTCAGATAAACACCTCAGTCTTCTAGCTGCTCAGCCTTTGGGCTGGCAAGGCATTCCTGCCACGGCCCGGGCATTTGAGAACGTGGCTTTCCCTTTCTTCGCTAACAGCGTTGGGACTTATTTTGAAACAAAATTGGATTCGGTAGGATTTTCCACTTCGAAATTATGTCTTTCGTTTTCACTGAGCATACTTAATTTAGTTGGAGAGGTTGTAATTCTTGTAATAGTTGAAATGGTTTACATGGCTAAGAATCTCTGAGTGTGCTGCACTAAAATTGTTGAGGCTACTTCAATTAGACGTTAACAAGGTTGAGTAATAAGGCTGAGTAATAAGGTTGAAATAAAGTTAAAAAATAACCTCGATCTTTTTTGAAAACATTTGGGATTATTTTACTATGTGATGTAAGCTTATATTGTTGCGCATGGTTAAGTCATCGTTACAATGAGAGCTAGCGCGAAGCTGGGTTTGGACGAAGCGTGGAATACCAAAGCTTCGGCGAACTAATGGCCCAAGCTTCTGCTGTTGCACATATTGAAATTTTAGCTTTTAACGTACAATAAATGCATACAATATAAAGCTCAATATTCTTAGTGTTACATAAAAGTTTTAGCGTAATGTCTAATTTTTAAATTAATTTCACGAATTAAATCAATTATTTTTGTTTTTTACGGGAAGTACCAGGAAAATAAACATTTATATTTTTTCCATTGGAAATGAGTCGTACGAAGCATTTTGAATATAACAAGCATGTTCTAGAGAACAATTGGTGTTTATAATAATACCAGATAATATAATCAATTGTTAAGTTACTAGAAATTAGCTGCTATTTGCATTATATCTTAGCATTATATTAGATATCTAAATATTCCTTATTTATAATTTTTCTGTTGTCAATTGAAGTGATCATACCAGACACATATTTCATCGTAGAAGAGGACTTGTATTCTAGTGTATAAAAATAGAAGTAAAAATATGAGATATAGCACTTTTTATAGGCTATTTGTTTTTGCTATTTTTTATATTTCGTGTTATTGTTTTAAACTTTATAAATGCATTTATTAGCGCCTGATATGGTTAAACTTTTACTTACTAAATTTTACTAAGAGAATTTTCGTGCATTACGAAACAATCGCAGTTATAGTACTTAGTATTTCTCTGATACTTTTTGCATTGCTGTTTAAACTCAATATTTTTGCTTTTAAAATTAATATATTGTTGTAATAGTTTTTTAATGAATTCAGATGCTTTATGTAGCAACTCATCAGATTGCGTATGCCACCTTATTACCTTACTTATTAAATGTAGTTAAATGCTTCTAGAGGATTTAGGCTGTTATAATACCAGTTAGTATTAAAAAAACAGCTTAAATTCTCATAATTATACTTTTAATGTGTATATCCCTTTTTTCTTGTATAAAAAAACGTTTCACAAGTATTTTCTATCTAAGATTAATACTCTAAAACAGATAAGTGTCCAAAGAAAAAACTCTTAAAATAATATAGAACAAGACTCAGCATTTTCTTTCCGTTTCCAATTTTGCATTTTTCTGCAGAAACAATAAACTTTTTCAGAATTTCGTGTTTTTTATTTTCTGCCGTGTTTTGGATTTTCATGTATCTCTACCTCCTTATTCAGATATATTTGTCTTTTTACATCAAAAATATAAGCACGATTTTGGAACATTTCTGCTTTCAAGCTTCAAGGGGATAAATGTGCCTTGCAGGAAGGGGATGGGTTGTGAGAGATTTTGAAGCAATCAAGGTTTTTTCTGGTTCTTTTTAATTTATTTCTTTTGATCTTTCTTTTTATTTTCTTTTTACATAAATTAGCTGTTGGAAGCACTAAATTAGCTTTTTTTTAATGCGTTAGAGTGTCAAAACATTGCAAAAAGTTATTGCATTAATTTGCGAAAGACTGCAGACACGTGTTTTGGGGTTTCAAACTACCCTTTTGTAATGCATAAAAGGGAGATTTTGTATGTAAAGTCACCCCATAAAGGCAGCGAGAATAAACGATAGCTTTAGTAGTAAAAATAGCGAATAGACGATAAAAATCAAACTAAAGAACGCTGTCAACCAAAACCACTAATTATTAAATTAGCATTATATTATTACTGTCAAAAGCAAATATCTAATTAAAAATTTGGCTAAAAACAAATTGGATGAATGAGAAAAAGAGTACACAATTGATGACACAAAAGAGAGAAATTACAAACTGTGACGAATATGTAGAATATTATTAAAATTTAAAAAAAAAAGGTTTCTTTTACACATTTTTTTCAAGAATTAGTTGTTTACACATACACATTAAAAACATGTTATAGATGTAACGCGTCTTAACATAAAACTTTTTACTTTAAAATTATCGATAATAATACATTGTTGCATAATTTTATCTCGTACTGCTATACAACTGATTAATATAGTTAACTTAATCTTTACATCAAGTTTTAAGGAACATATATATTTAATTTTTCTTTTTCTGTTTTTTTTTCAAACAACTTAAGATAATTCATTTTTTCTTGAAATATTGGATTATAGGGAAAAAACTGCTTAAAACTTTGTAGAGAGCTTTGGGTAAAAAGTATTTCATAAAAAATAACTAAATAACACAAGTAGGAATTTCAATTCAACTAGTTAACTTAGTGTAAGAGCTTTTGTTAAAAGTTGTGTTGCATAAACTATTTTGTGTCGAATTTAATGGTGATACTATTAACTAAATAAATGAACAGCACCATTCCATACAAAGAATACCAGTTTCCAGTCAAAACGCACTGTCATAGTCAGTGAATGGTTTGATTGGCAGTATCCATGAAATAAATAGGATGGTCTAGAAGATCTTGCAAGGAATATAGATTGGCTTTGCCGTTAGAGTAATATTAAAGAGTTTCCCGAAGGCTTTATGATGAAGATAGAAGATTCCATTCTATTCCATCCACACGGAATCCTACGCTCTTGATATACAATTCATAGGAGAGATAATTCATCAATAGACCACAGACGTTAATTTGCATAAAAAGAATTGACTAGATCAATAATTTTAGTGTTCATTTGGAAGAAATTATTGTAGATTGTATATTTGATTATGGTTATCGGTATACATATACGTGTCATTGTGTTTAACATTTCGTAAGATCTTTTTCATTATTCATGTGAAAATAATAATTCAACCTCAGCTTTTGTATTGAAGTATGATATTTAATTAGAATATACTTTAATGTTCAGCAAAATACAGACATTATATGTACTAGTCTTCATTAGCTTGTGGATCAGTACATTAAAATACTTTAGTACATGAAAATATACATTAGCATACATTAAAACATCATTATAATATAAACTCATGCACCAAGATATTTTAATCTATTTGAATATAAACATTGACATAAGTTGTTTAATTATTCCCTTCCAAACAATTTAAGGTGTGAAGTAAAATAGTTAAGAAATATTACATGCAATAGTAGTTGCGCATTAGTGTAAATAATAATATCATTATAACACAAGTAATGTAACAAAATATATTTCATTACATTAGAATAAGTAATTATAACATTAAACGTTTGTAACATTAAGTATCTGAAGTGTTACAGTTTAATAGTTTAAAACTAATAATGCAAATATTTAAGAGGTATTACATACAATAATTGCATATACATTTGTATAGGTTTTAATATTATTATAATGAAAACTCTCGCATTAACACATTTCATTACATTATAATAAAAGCAAGTTCTTAGTTAACAATAGTAAGCAACGTATATCAGGCATACATTAGAACTGACTGCTAATTTGTGCTTGATATCCAATGTTTAATATTGTTACTTTGTAGCACAAGATTTTTTTTCGTTTTACTGCCTTATTATTTAAAAAGTCGATTGCCTTCAAAAGTTGATACTCTGAAATATTTTATTACTGAAATGTGATATACTTTCCAAAAAAAAAAAAAGAAAAATCTTAAATTGCGAAACACATCTAATTTTATAGCTAAGCTTGAGGATTCTATATTTTATGAAACTTTAGTGTCAAATAAAATGTGAAGTTTGATGCTTGCTATGGAGTTAGAAACGGAGATAAAGATGGAGAGTAAATATTCTTTGTGACTCAAACTCAATAATCTTTTGTTTCCATTGAAAGAAAAACAAAATCCTCGAACAAAAATCATTACTTTTATTACGATCTACTTTTAGTCGATAAATACTCTTGATTATTAGATTTCTTCTTAGTGTTTCCACTAATCTGATTTATTGCCGAATGTTTAACAGTGCTTGTCTACAACATTTCTGAAATGGTTCTTGATACTCCATCCACTTGATACATCCTTCTCTGCTATAACATTTAAGACGTAACGAAGTTTATTTTCTATATTTCACTTTATTTTCACTCGCAGCAGAAAAACTCTTTTAAATCAGTTTTTTTTTTTTTTTATTTTTTATTTTTATGTTGGCCATTTTCCGAGAAACTGCACAGAAGGTCATTTCATTTTTATTTCGATTCAAAAGTCAAAAAACACTCAAATATTATCGAAAGCTTTCAGAGATTTTTTTTTTCTTCCCCTCGTCAACCATAGTCTTGAATAAAAAAAATGGGCTAGCAAACATTTCGCGATTGGGCATCTCGCTGTAATCACTAGTTTCCCTGGCCTTTCCCAAAGAAACGATCTCCCCAAAAAGAAACACGAGGTCAGATGTTTTCGCCTGGGCATTGCCTTTTTCCGAAGATTTCTTTTCCTGTAGTTGGAATTCTCAAGGGTACAATCGACGTGAGTTCGAAATAGCCTACATTAGTTGTGACAGGAAATCGCTAACGTGCCGCCTACCTAACTTGCTCGTTCAGCTTAGATGGCCTCCTCGAGCCATGGAAATAGCCACGAACGACGACTTCAGCACTGCTTGATCGGCTATTCAGAAATGAGCTTCTCGCTGTTTATTCGCTATTCCTGACATTTCTTTAACTTCAATATGAGCTTCAGCATCATTTTACTAACGCTAGTCTGCATTTTTCGTTAGTACTCAATAAGCAGTAAAATTTTTCTTTGAAAGTATTCTTAATTGGTGAGGAAAATCGAGAATTTTTGTCTGTCATGAAATTCACATAGTCGCCTGTCATCCTGTGTAGGCAGGTATCTTTGTTTTTCGGTCAGTTCGTATGTCCTCCTTATACCTAGTAAAGAAATTATCTTCAATCGAAATCAAAATATGCAAAAACAATGCTTCAAATGATAGTCACGTATTATTTTTTCTTGTTTTCGTTTTTCAAGAGCGTCTTTTTTGAATTTCGTGAAAAATAAGAAAAATATGGAAATTATTTAAGATAAATATTTATTGAGGTTCAAGTACTTTACTTTATTCTTGACTGTCAGTCCGAGATTAGATAATAAATTAATTTTTTTTTTTTGCCCAAGAGGAAAAAAAAAACTATTGAAGTTAATGTTCTTATTGTTTTTAAGTAAATTTCAGTTGTAAGATTTTTTTAAATCTTGATTTGAATCGTTTATTTCGAAAAGGTAACATCTCTATTTTGATCTCCTCTGTCTCTTTAGAAAATTAAACAGCGCACAGTTATATTTTTGAATGTCATAATCAATGGTTATTTGGTAAATTATTGCAGTAATTGTGTACTTAACTAAAGGCATTTTTTCATTGATTATGACATTCAAAAATATAACCGTGCGCTGTTTAATTTTCTAAAGAGACAGAGAAGATCAAAATAGAGATGTTACCTTTTCGAAATAAACGATTCATTTATTTTCTTTAATTCAATTTTGACCTTAATGGCCATTTTTAACACTGTAACAATATCTCAAAATTTTCTTTATATTTATGCTATAATATTGAGCGCATCGTACCAGTTTTACTGAAGTTGCATAGTAAAATAGATTTTGTTTGCTAAAAAAAAAAAAAAGACAACGCAAGAGAAAATAAGGATGTATGAAGAAGCCCACCGATAGGTTTTTTGCATTAAGCATGAATACTTGCCATAAAATAATTGTTTTGAGTGATTTTACTAGTGTGTGTGATGGCAGTACATGTAAACGATTCCTGGTTCGGCTATGTGCGAATTTTAAGGTTAATTAAGAAAAGCAAATACAATTATTAGAAAAAGAAAAACAGTTTGGCTTAATATTTACTCCATACCGAATAAGTTTCTGTCTTTATCTGCTTAGACTTTCATGTACGGCGTTTTTTTTTTCAGCATTAGAGAACAACGTCTAGCATCCAGCTATCATTAATTTGAATTTTGACAACTTAAAATCTAATTTTGTTTCTCTCAATTATAATATAAGCCATTTGTAGAAAAAAAACTAAATCAATGAGTATGGTTCTAAAGCAAATTGTGATGCGAAAAACATGCGATTTTCTAATGTTTAAGTTAAAATGCCAATTAATGATAGATAATGGATAATAGATTTTTTTTATGTTTTTATTCTTTTTTTTTTTTTTTTTAAATTGCACAAAAGCTATGGTTAACCTGACCGGAATGCTTTCCCGCTTTTTGTCGTGCGGTATCTTGAACATTATACTATTATGCACATAAGGCATTAAGCAATCGCGCATTAATATTTATTCTAAAACATATGCTCTGAAAAATTTGTTTCAATTGCAGGACGTCCCTCAATATTTGTGTAATTTCATGAGGCATTTAACAAGGTTTCTTTTACTACCCAATAGAAACTACATACTGTTGATCTATCTATAAAAAAATATCTGCAGGTTTTTACGGTAAAATAAGTTTCATCAATGTTCATACGGTCTTAAAAGATTTGTTTTCTCACAATGGAATGTAACATTTCGAAATAAAAAAACATACGAAACAAACCCATTTATTTAAACTTTTTTGAAGTCAAAGCAGCATGGAGCAAATTATACTTTTATGGATACACGAAAGCCCTTGAACAGCTTTTGTAGGACTTTCGTGGCTCAGAGGTAGAGGCTTCGCCTTGAAAACCAGAGGTTGCGGGTTCGATTCCCCCAGGTGCCCTGGGTGTTATTTCTTCTCTTCGTGTTGCAAATCTTTCTTGCGCGGTCTTCTATGTTAATAATGTAGTTTTACCTCTCCAGACATGCCAACAGCTTCTACTTTATAAACAGCAAAATATTTACATTTTGAATATAAAAGGTAAAACTACTTCATAGAAAAATTATAGGTTTAAATAGAGTAGATGAAATCTTGCGCTTTCTGAGGTGAATAAATGTATTTTGGAATCTTTTTTTGTAAATCCTCAAATTTCAAAACTTAAATTTAAAAATATATAATTAAAACAAACTGATTATTAAAACACCGTTTCGGAAAAAAACATACCTTTGAAATTGAGTATGTTTCATTTCTATACTTGAGTAACAAAAGTAATATTTTTGCAAGCATGTGTATTTATTCTTTGATACCTTCGTGAGTAGCCTAAGATGTAACCAAAATTGCAAGATTTTGCTCCCCTTTTCTCCTGATCAACTTTATTCTCATCTTTCTTTGGGACATATCCAACGACATTTATTGGTAGCTCAAGTTCACGCATCAACTAACGTGATGAGAAAGACTACTTCCTTTTGCGGCAAGCTTTGTGCAATTTCATCTATATTTTCCTAACCAATCAATAAAAGATATATCTGCAAAAATGTCCGACTCTTGGGTTATGCTCGATACATTACGAGAGCTTCTTTGTTTATCACAAATGTATCTGCAATTCGAACCGTCGTAAGATTCCACGTACAATTAAATGTTTTCTATTAACTTATTTTGAAACTAGTATCCTAATTTTGGTAAGCCATTATTTTATGATCCGTAAAGTGTATGATATAATTTTTGTCACGTTACGGTGCAAAGAAGTGCATTTAAAATTTATAGGCTTTATTGTTGAGGGATATTTATTACAATGATTGATAATTAAAAGTTAGAGAATTGTTCAAGCCCTGAAAATAGTTGTTTTAAATTTTCTGAAAATATCAACAAATAATTGAAAAAAAAAAGTAAACCTTTGCTGTAGATGGACATCGCGATTTGTAAGTGTAAAACTGTTTTATTTAATATTAAATGTTTTATTAAAATGTTTTATTAAAACCAAGATTCTTAAGGATGTCGTTAAAGCTTGATTTGTGTCTGAGGTGATAAATTTTAAGCCGTTATTCCTGGTTTGAAGGTCAAAAATTATCGGTTGCTCAGTACATGCATTCTTTAAATGCCGCAACTTGTTAAAATGTATAATGAATGTGCGAAAAAACACAAAATGTAGAGCAATATATTTTTTTATTGTTTAAGGGAGTTTTTTATACACATAATCAGGGCATTTGTGACATTATTTAAAGAAAAACCTTTTCATTTTGATGCTATGTGTTTTGAAAAGACTCAAATTAAAACATTATCTCTTCCTGCTTCTAACTGAGAGAAGTACATAAATCATTTCTGAAAGAAAACATTATCCTCAATCATAAATGATGTTTTAGTTTAAAGCGAAATAAATTTCATTGTGTAACATTTAAAGAAAACAAATCTTAAAACAATCGATACCTCTTTGTTTCGTCATCAAATTCCAGTCACCAAGATGCCACAGCGTGGATTTATTTTTTAAAGGTTTCCACGAACCATCCCAGTAACAACATTTCGGCAACATGGCAAAGACATTACCTTTCAACACTAGTACCGCTCGCACGTGCTTGGTCAATAAGAACAAATGGTATTTCTTTTGATTTGGGAGGATTTGGATATTAGTCTCAAGAGCAGGGAATCAAATACGTGAGATTTTTAGATAGCAGCGACCCAACGGTCAAATAGCCATAAATGTTTTACTTCGCAGAAGAACATAAAAGACTGAATTGATCGAGAAAAAAAGCATATTTTGTGGTTTATTTGGTGCAATGATCTTTAAGGAATGCTATGCAGAAGAAAAAGAAAACATATATTCACGACTATCTCGTAAAAAGGAACAGAGAACATAAAATAATAGCAGTGAATAAAAGTAACGAACAAGGACAATACAAGTTATGATGTAGGTTTCTAAAATGAATCGAGTGATTCTTTTGGGGTCACAAAAATTGATACTTCACTACTTTATTTAGGAAGCTTCAATATGCATCAATCACGAGATTTTATTTTCTTTTCATTTTTTATCTGTAATAATCTATAAACGAGTAATAAAAAAATAGTGAGTTTACCGGTAGACATTGCTGATTTGATATTGTTTAGTATGCAAAATAACTGTTAGTTTATAGTATAATTATGCATAAATAATAGTATTAAATAAATAAAATTAACAATATTATTAGTTGATAAAAGTAACGAGCAAAGACAATACGCATTATGATGTAGGTCTCTAAAATGAATTAAGTTATTCTTTCAGGGCCACAAAATTGATAATTCATTTTTTTATTCACAAAGATTCAGTATGTGCAGGAAAAAAAACGAGTTTTTATTTTTTTTCTCTAATAATCTCTGAATGTTTAAGCAAAAAAGTGACGTTACTGGTGACTATTGTTGATTCGATATTCCTTAGTAATCAAAAAAGAATTGTTTGCTTATAGTTTTGTTGTTATTGTCTTGAGCCAGCTCAACTGGCTATTTGGGGAGCGCTTCATTTTTCCAACTGTTCTATAACTTGATGTTAAGTCATACTTCCACACTACATACATATACCATAGGGACCCATTTATAGGATGGGCAACCATTCACCCCACAACAACACATTCACACAAAATTAAACAGGAGAGAGAAAGTACTTCCGTGCCCCACTAAAAATTTATTTACAAGTATGTGCACTTATTTACAATAGGAGCAGGAAACATCCAGCTATTAGGTAGCAAACAGTACACTGTACTCTCAACAGTAACTCAGCACCACGTATCTAACGTGAACAGTAATTAAGAAATTACAAAAGCAAAACAAACATTCGCCCAAGCGAATAAAACGAGCCTCTCAGAAATCAAATCTGAGAGAAACTAACTAACTGTGTTCAAGGCAGTTGGACAGCTATTTATCCTCGGAAGGAAACTTCTACAGCATTCTAGCAAAATCCGGAGTGTTCGATTCATTCACAAACTAATCATTCACAAGATAATCCATTCAAGAAAATTCTAGTGATAAAAAGAAACACCCCACGATATTACAACTCCGAGCGAAAATGTCTTCATGCTTATTAAATATAGGGTAAGTGCAAAAACTACAAAATGTTACGGGGTCGGTATACCAATGGTAAAAGTGATATCTTCAGATACTTTTGCAACATCTCGTCAGATAAAACCAAAACTAGTGAAATGGTGCAAGGCAGGAAAAACAACAACTATTTACAAGATTTGTAACTACATATATATATATATATATATATATATATATATATATATATATATATATATATATATATATATATATATATATGTGTGTGTGTGTGTGTGTGTGTGTGTGTGTGTGTTTGGGTGCATGTAGGGATGTCCTACACAAATACATAAGTATAATTAAAATTATTAACGTATCGGGCTAGTTTGGAAACAAAGAGATAGAGGGGAAAAATGCCTCCCACACCACTTCTACACACGCAAACGTTACGCTTAGGAAGATGCTTACTCAATGGCTGGAGGCAAGGAGTGATAATTTATGGGTCACGTGGCCACGGCGATGAAAGTGATTTATTTAGCTGAATAATTTGACGTTTCAATGCTATTCAAATCCACATATGAGCGGAAATGAATATTCATTGTGTAGGTTAAACGAAAAGCATCCAGTCCACGAATTTCATTGAAATAAGTATTATTTGGTGGAATAGTTAACGTTACGTCAGCGAAAATAGGATAGAATATTCTTCAGGAAGTTACATGGTATCGATTCAATTATTGTACCTATGTAAAGCAACGTGGTATAGGATGTATTATCATTTATTTGTGTGACTGACTCTTTTATGGAATATATTTAATTATAATAATCTTCCTCAACGCTTTTTTGCGTAATCCTAACTAATTTCAAGGCTCATTTATGGAATTTAACCGACTTTTCTTATGTATGATATTTGAAGTTAGAATAAGGAAACATAATTAGAAATTTTATGAAATTTAAAAAATAAAAAGCGTTTTTAACCAAATATTCAGGTAATATCAAAATAATTGTTAAATATAATCGAACCATTTGCTATATTTCTTCTTAAAAAATAAACAATTAGGACAATTTTCAGTTTTTGAACTTAAGACATTTTAAAGACAAATGTAAGAGTTTTTTTTTTCTTTCTTTGAAATCCATACCCCATGCATGGCAAAAAAGCGCATTCATCGCCATTAGCGAACACATAGGATCTTAGACCGATCAGCATCAAACCCGCCAACCTCCAGTTACAAGTCAAACACTAGTTCGTATTTTTTTAAGTTACAGATCAAAAGTAAAAAATGTTCCAACATGCTCGCTCTCTCCTAAACAAAAAGTTTCTTTTGAAAAGTAATGAACTATTCCTTTGTTAACATAAAACTTAACAAAAGCCGCTTGAATTGAAATCTTCAAAAAATAGTTTTTTTCAACATAAAATACAAATTTCCGCTAGAGTTTATCAGACTCCGTTACTTCGTGTAGATTAAAGCCCTCTATTGATAACTTTACAAATACCCGGTCTAGGTGAAATTAACTTCTGTCTCTCTCTTTCACTTTCATCTCCGAGTAAATAGACTTAAGCTACTGAGCTGTAACATCCACGTTTCTCATGCGTATATGACGAATAACCTTCAAATACGACAGTAATATTGATGTTCCACCCCCAATCACATGCATTCATCGTATTGGGTAGAATAGGATTGGGCTCTGGGGAATGATTACACACGAAATAAAGTAAGAAAGAACACAACGATCTAAAGAAAGTTCGCTTCCAGTGTTTCTCGAAAAAATCTTCCGTTTGTGTTGTAGGTTTCATTTTTCCTTCGCGGGGTACATTTTTTGGACCTTAATCTCAATTCACAATTTCGCTTTCCTGCGAAAGAAATCAATGCCAGTCTGGAAACAGGAATCTTTGAGTCTTTTGTTTTCCTTTCCGCTGACAGATAGCAGAGTTCTTCGAGGGAGCTATTTTGTTGGTTCGGAGAAAAAGTTGTTCACAGCTTAAAAGTTAATAAATTCTGCCGATGCGCCTAAGCACGTTTTATTTCCACATATTTTCTAAAGTTAAAAACTGAAAAGGAGTTGCTTCGTTTTAACATGCCAGTAGTAAACGAAAACGATAAGTACTTGTGGTTTTTGATTTTTATGAGTAGAATGATTCAAAATAAAGAGATCTTTAAATTATATTAAGTAGTAAGTTACAGCCTCGAAGCCAGGAAAAGAGTAGAAATAAATGAAATACACCACCATCTCAGCCATGTCAGCCAGATACTGCAGTTTCACCCTCACTAGGAATCATCAGTCTGGCTTAGTTGGTATTAGGAATCAGAGTAAGCCAGATTAATGATTCCTAATGATAATGAAGCTGCAGTGTTTAGCTGACCTGGCCAAGCTGGTGGTGTGTTTCATGCAGTTCTGTCTTTGCTCTGGCTTAGGAGCCGTAACTTCTTAATATCCAAGCTATGCCTTCAATTTACGAGTTGAACCGTACCAGTGCTGTGGTCACTCGCGTTTGAGCTATTTTTGCATTGGCAACCAGTTTGTTCGCAATCTTAGCTTCCATGTGAGGAATTCTGCCCCCAGCTCGGAGGCCGACTGATGATTCCTAGTGAGGATGAAACTGCAGTATCTGGTAGATCTGACCGAGCACGTGGTGCATTTCATGTAGCTTTAAGTTATAGTTCTTATTTTGAAACCATCCCATATGGTAAAACACTTGGCACAGTGACACGTTCGTATAATACTTACGCGGTATAAAGTACTGTATTTGGACTTCCATGCATGTTATAACCAAGGGCCTTAACGAGGATAACCCACAAAACCTCCTTTTGCTGACCCTCTGGCTTTATATATGCACCTGTATCACATTTTCAATTACGAAATCACTAATACAATTTTATAATTTCTGTTTCTTTGACAGAATTTTAGCTCACGTAAGTTAGCAAGTTTATTTTCCCATGACGTTTTATAGTTTTACAAACGTAATGTTTTAAATTTTTTTTTTTTTTTAATTTCTAATAAACGTAAAGAATGAAACATTTAGGTAGACGAAATAGTCTAGTATTGTACTATAGTGATGTTGTTGTTACTTTGTGTCCCATTTCAGAAATCTGGTAAATCAAATTGATTTAAAAATACATTTTGAGGAAGAAAAAAAAACCGGCTTAAACCTCGAGACAAATGTGCTTTTATAATCAACTTCATGCTCTTAAAGCTCTTTTATTTCTTTTACACGTACCATTTTTACTTAGAAAAGCTTGGTCTAGATAGAGGCAACATTTTTTTACCGTATTTTGTGATTTCATGTTTTATTTTCTTGAAATTACATAAATCAGCAAATCAGATACAACCATTGAATCGTGATACCATGAATTCGTTTGTGAGACAAGTAGAATTTCACGTAAATGACAAATGATTTTTGCAAAATGTACCTTTTGGCATTGAGTTATGTGTTTAGTTTTTTTTTGTTTTTTGTTTTTTGCAATCATTGTATGCTTTTAATGCTAGTCTTCGCCATGCATATTAAATTACAATGAGCTGATACTACTTTGCTGTTATAAAGGGTTTCAGTATTTATTTAAAATACCCTGTAATTTTAACATTAAGTCATTTGTTTCGCAATTGATATAGTTTCCAGAACCCTCCTTCTTTCTTCTCCAGATGATAACTGACTTATTTTTTCTCTTTTTTTTTAAATAAAAATCATAAGAAAACAACAAAAATCTGGCAATGATGTAGTAATCAGATTGAAAATAAGAGAAAAACGTCCCCTGTAAAAACTATTTTTTCCATGTTATACATTGCTTTTGAACAAAAGCAGAGTCCTTATAAATTCCGCCCTTCATGTAAGAATCTGTTGCGTAATATTCGAATCGAATCCTTCGAAGTATTATAAATTTTGAGATAACTCTATAGAGTCGAATAAGAAACTGTATCTGTTTACAACACCACATTTCTTTCAAAACAATGCTTTGTGGAAAGGATATTTGAAGAAAATGATTTTCATACTTATTCATGAACATAAGATACACCCGTTGGAAAAACTATTACTTTACTTGCACTGTCAACGAAATTTGAAAAGACGAAAGAAAAGGATCCCAGAGAGATATTGGTAATTGAAGTCATTTTTACTTTTTTTTCTTTGTTTAAAAACCGCTTGAAGGTTTCGTAAAAGGAGACAATAGTGAATTTGCTAAATTACTGGCATTTTTATAATTGATTTTTTTTCACCTGTCTCAACGAACAACAAATCTTGTTCTTGCTGAAACTGTTGATTTTTTTTTGAAATATGTTAGAAATTCTGAATTTATGAACTCTTCAGAATGAATCCATGTTGATATCAGACAAGTTACTGACTTTAAGCGAGAAACTTTCTTGTTTTTTCACAGATACTTTACTGGCAGACATTTGACCCATAAGCTGCATATTATTCGCCAAGAAAGTTTTAAATTTTTATAGTAAAAAACCAAGCAAGAAAAGCAGTTTTTAGCAGGGCTGAGAAATCAGTGTAAGGAAATCTAGTTAGATTGAGTTTGGATGGACATTATGTTTGTACCTATATTGTGGAAGAAAATTAAATGCATTTTCCCTTTATTAATTAAAATGAGGAATACTCAAAATTCAATACGCTGAAGTGTTACACAAGGTATAAATGAGATCTCCTCCATTACAAAAATAAAACAGAGTTTTCGCCATATTCCCGTTATTGCATATGTCAAATACGAATACTAGCTTAAGCTGATTATTGAACCTAGTGCTTAATATGTGCAATTCAAGAGGGAGAGATTAGTCATAAATAGACAAAATATGCTTTAGTCAGTGTATCCACGTTTGTAATGCGTGAGTAATTAACGTGAATGTTTGTAGAATTTGACGTTTATTCGACCGACTACCATTACATTTCTGTGTTTAACAATTTATAACAGAATCAAACTCACATTCTTGACTTATCTAACGTAACTTATCCGTAGGACCAGTTTAAATTGCTATTAATAAGTATTGTCCTACTCCGGATTAGTTAATTTATGTATTTGTTACGAAATATCGTTTAATCGTTGTTTTCTTTGTTGCAGAGTTGCCATATAATGTGTTTGCATTTTTAAAGAGAGTAATTAAAATACCGATTGGAATTTTTTTATCCTCAAATTATGAGTTTTTGTAAATAAGAAAATGTGTTTTTCTAACTTAAGCTAGTATTTGGGTAAACATGTTTTAAATACTGAAGCAATTTACATTAGTTTCTTGAACTGATGCATTTTGGCGATTAAAAAGTCATTTTGAGTAAAATTAGAATGGCTAATAGTGATTTTCTCACAATAAAGTAGACTTTACTAAATTTACAATCACTAAAGTTCAATAGCTGGAGATAATAAAATGCTATTAACAAAGATTCCGGTGTTACACATGCGTATATTATGTATCAAAATATCATAATCGCTTTCACTTGAAGTGAAACCAGCCATAATTGAATCCAATTTCATCAAGATCTTCTCAGAAACATTTGACTTTGATACGTAATCTCATAGTGTACTCAAATTCGGAAGAATACAAATGTTGGCTTGTGGCCATCATGGATCTAAAGCATGCGAGATTTATCAGAAAAGAGAACTTGTTGCTAATTAGCTTGCCAGGCTCTAGGCTCTTGAGCCCATTACGGATGCAGTAGTCAATAATTTGCCATGAAAAAGATCCTGTATGAAAAATATAAACACGTAAACGAATTGACGAACCAATATTAGTAGATCTGTAGCAGTAGACCAACGTGTTCCCAACTGCCTGGAAGAAGCTGTACCGTAATTCACCGTCATGTAGATCAGCTGTCTGTAAGCGCGCTCTGACATCAATTTCCATCGTTGATTTTCTTTCTTTCAAATTGACCCGGTGCTCATCTGTCCACTGCTTTCAAATTTCATCACTGTAGAAGTACTCCGTTGCACATCAGCTGCTATTGACCTGTAGGAAAGACCTCTTTTTTGAAGGCCGATGATTCTCCCCAGTTTAACCTTTTAAATGTCATGCCCGAAATAGTCTCGGGCACAGCTGGTTTTCGAAAATGTCACGCCCGAGTATTACTCGGGTAATTTTTTTTTTTTTTTGAGTGCATCGTATTGTTATACCCGAATATATATCGGGATACGTTTATTTTGGCTTCATCTCTTTGTCAAACCCGACTGTTTCTCGGGTTTGTGAATGGAAAAGTGTTAAAAATCAAAATAACTTGACAGTTAAAGGGTTAAACTCCGTAAGGTGTTAAAATGTCACCATTTTCGTCTTGGAGGAATACTTAGGTCTCGCTAAACATTTTCCACCATCAAATAACCATCGTCTTTTTAAAAATATATTTGGATGCAAATTAGGACCGGGATTTAAACAATGATTTAGCTACAAGCCAGCTCGGTTTGATGACGCATCATAAACCATTCGCGTTTTTGTTGTAGTTTTATGTTCCCGAATTACAGGTCAATGCGGCATGTAATAACAGTGGTTATTAACAAAATCTTCAGGACAAATTTTTTTATTATATTTTGTCCTTATTGATCTCGCAAAATGGAATTGTAATCTACATACAGGGATTGGTTATTCTGGATTTTCTTTTCTAAATTCGATAACCTTAATTAAGCTATTTCTAGATTATTTCCAAGGAACTCTTTAGAATCCTTCTACAATAACCGTGTTTCATAACGACAGTTGATAAATTTTAAATTGGCTTCAAATTCCTTTACCATTTCTAATTGAGTAATGTTTTTTTCATTATTTTCTATTATACTGAGATTTTCTAAATCCCAAAATACTTTTAGCTGAGCATCTATAGACCCAATAGAAACCCTTAGACAATGTATAACCATTTTATAAGAATCCGTTCTTCCCTGAGCAGTATGGTCGAATATGGTGTCAGCGACATACAGTTCTTTTGTGAAGTTTTCCACAATTCCTTTCTGAACTTTCCATAAGAAACCATAGCCTAACAATACTTCGATTTCCGATTCAAGACCCACATCTGAGGGCGTATAACCCCTTTTTCTCATGGCTTCAATGACTTCAACGACTACAGGTTTTATTCTAGCTCCAGCAATGTTGGGTACAACAAGAGCTTCTATTTTAACAGAGCTGCGAGGATGTACGATAATATTAAGTTCAAGAACAACCACGTCATAACAAGATTCAGAAGGTTGTCTCTGCCTAAAAGGGTAAATTAACTAATTCTCTTTCCTAATAGCTTTCAATTTTAGTTCTTTCACTACAGAACTTTTTACAAAACACCTTTCTGACCCTCTGTCACAAAGAACCCTCGTTAATATGCATTTATTTCCAGCAGACACACAGCAAGTTTCTAAAAGCGTCGAATTATTTTGCTTAGTTTCTTGTTCCGACATCATAGATACAATTGCACCCATTTTCTTATTCTCAGAACTTTCTATTTTCTTTTCTTTCAAAAAAAAAAATAGTTATGGTTACAACTACCACATTTTGTACAGGAATTTATCTTCGATTTGTAATCTGTTGAAAAATGAGATTTAAAGAAACATTTATAACAACGTCTTTCCTTTTTTAATTTATATCTTTTTTGTTCATCCGTGAGTTTTATGCAGTTTTCCCCCCTATGTTCTGAAGCGTTCCAAAATATGCAGAACTTATTCACATTAGCATTTTAAGCAGCAGCCGAAGGTATACGGTTTCCTTGAGGAAAATTTTGATGTTTTATTTGAGAGCCTTTAGAAGTTTTAGTTGAAGAAAGTGTTCCACTAGTAGCTTCGCGACATCTAAGTTCATCTTTAATAAAATTAATTAATTCTGCAATTTCTGCGTCTTTGTCTGGATCCCGTTTTCTGTGAAATTCTAATATGAAACTTTCAGGTAACAATTTTAGCAATATAGGCAGTAACAAATGCCCGTAAGATCCTGATGTAACTACCATTGCTTCGAGATTTCTTACACTAACTTCTACGTCATTATAAAGTTTTCGTAAACCCTTAACATTATAAGGAGACTTCACTCCTTCAAGATTTAGAATTTTGTTCATGTGGGCAACTGATTATGTTTTCTCGTCTTCTATATCGCTCTTCAAGGAATTTCAAACTTACCTTATAATTTTTATCAGTCAATTGAAATCCCGCTACCACATTATACGCAGGTCCTGACAGTAGCCACTTTAAATACTGAAATTTTTTAATTGCAGTCAAAGATTCATTTGAATTAATTGCCATTAGAAAACTGATTGAAAAACTCGAGAAATTGACTCGAATCTCCATTAAACTTATTTATCTGTAATTTAGTTTGCTTTATTGCAGAAGCCTTTTTATGTTCAACCATAGAATCATTATTAGTGACATCAACTGCGTTAGATTCCATATCTACGTTACTTTTTATTTGTGTAATCTTAAGCCTAAATTTCAAACTTAATATTCTGTTAGAATATTCTTCAACGGTATTTACTTCCTTTTCATATTCATCTTTGTCTGCTATTGAATCATCAATTTCGGAATCGAATTATTTTAACAATTTATCCTTTTCAATTAAGATTTCCTTACAACATTTAAGATTTCCTTTTAATGATTCGCTTACAGAATCAAAATCTGCAATTTCTGTTACATTTAATAAAAACATTTCACATTTTGTTACTAGTTTAAGTTACAGTTGTTCTAACAGTTGCTCTTTTATTTTTCAATTTTTCTAAAAGTATTGAAATTTAACCTTTCTAACTCATTCACGCTTCTTCAAATTTATTTCAAGAAAATTAATTTTACACAATTCCAAAATTAGCAATGAAGAAAAAGGTACAGCTTATCTTTTATTACACTGTTCCCGGGTTTCGGCACCATAAAAATATCTATATATGATTCCAAGCATCAACAGAAGATCAAGACTTCTAATATTTCTTCAAAACTTTAGTTATTTTAATTCCATATGTCAAGCTGTTCGTTTTCTTCAAAGAACACTTAACGCTAGTTAATAAAAAACGCTAGTAATTTATTAAATTCTTGAAGAAATATTAGAAGTCCTGGTCTTCTTGCGAATGCTGCCAAACCAAAACTTGAAACAAAAAGATTAACTAAAACAAGAAAAGATATGCAAATACAACTTAAAATTAAATATTCAACATTCATCATCTGGCCAGATCCCTCCATTTTTAAGCTTTTAGCAGAAGTTCAGGGGGTGCTGCTCCCATCACGCATGCGTGGTGGCTTTGAAACTTGATTATTTTTATATAGCATCCTATAATTTACCTTTCCTGCAAATTTCAATTCATTCGGATGATAAATTCATGGTATTGCATTTTTTGCCTACATCAGTATACTTTCTTTTTTATTTTCTTTAGTTACGTTAAAGCGCAAAATACTATAGTAACAAGAAAACACTCTTCTTTGATATCTATCTAAATCCCTTTACACTCTTCGATGTAGAGAATTTCTCCTTCCATTTATGGCAATGACCAGTTTAAATCTTTATATCGCAAAAAAACAGCTTCAATCCCAGCGGTAAAAACATTTTATAATATGTATCACACTGCTAACAAAACATGCGTTATTCAATGAAAATATCAAACAAAAAATTAAAAAGAAACATTCCATTTTCCAGCCATGTGCTTTATGTCCAAACAATGCTATTGAGAAAACCTCCATGGAAAACCATTGCGGGGTTTAAAAAATCTATTTCTTCCGTTTATCTAAAATAAACCAACTGTGCTTCCCCCATTTCATATTTGATTCCAATATCTGAATCAGTAAGGGCAATAAGTGCTGTGTTTGTTTTTTGATTGATTTTATGGCTTCAACTTTCCGATAGGAATTGATATTAGAAAAAAATATTTTTGTCTTTTTTAATCATATGGATTTCCCAGAAATAAATATATTTTTCATTTGAATCCTCTTTCCAAACATAATGTAGATTATATAAAAATTTGTATTTTATCTTTATTTAAACGTAAATCTGATTTATTAGGTGATGAAATTTTCATACAAAACTGTATGTTCTTTAGAAAAATAGATTTATTTTAAATTTTGGGAAACATGCTCCGTTTTGAGTAATAATTGCGTTTAATATAGTACGCTATGATTAAAAATGCTGAATGTTACTTCAAAGTTATTCTATAGGGCAATTCCACGGTAACTTACGTTACATTTCGACCAACTCTTATGCATTTAGTACCTCAGTACAGACAAATTTTGTTGTACAAATCTTGTATGAAAGCATTTTTTGAAAATGACAGTTGAAAGCAAAATTAAAATGCAAAAATATTCGATGCATTTAAATTTTACAAAATCTAGCAATCAAAGATAAGGCAGTAACTTGCGTTACACAAAAAGGGAATGACATAATATGAAAATTGGTTCTGAGGCAAATTTCTGCTCTATTACAGCTGTTTTATTGTTTGAAGCATAATTTATCAGTTCCTTATAATGCTTAGGAATATATTTTCATTAATTTAAAATTTTTTTTCAAAAATTGAAAATTATGGGAATTTTTAACTGGGTAACTTATGTTACAATAACTTACGTTACAAAATTTACTTACAAGCATATCTTTATTACAAAAATTAATGAATGAAAATTACAGCTTAGTTTAGATCGAAACATTGAAAATTAACAATTATGAATTAAATTTACAGAAATTTAATATCAAACTCAATGAAAAATCAAAAATATTACATAACATAAGACTTAAATCTATACTGGCTGCTGCTATTAACAAGTTCAGGTAATTCAATTTTTCAAATCATTCTTTCTTTCTTATTATAAATTTCATCTGTCGTTACTGGCCATTTCTAATTGGTTCCAACAGCAGCCATTACTTATATTTTAAACTCATTTTCTTCAATAATCGTCACAACTCAAGGATACAATGTATTTTCGTACTTTACTACACACCATTCACCAGCTTTTATCTCTGTTTTTTCTTCTTGTTCCTTAAAATACTTAACTAAACGAAACCCCGTAGTTTGTTGATTTCTAGTTCTTAAATGGTCATTGTCAATGTGCTGATCTTCGTAAAGTATTTTTGATAAATTTTGCTTTTTCTAACATATTTCAATACCATAAAGAGGGACTTATATTTAAAAATCTGTAATATCCACATGACTTTTCTCATACCCCTTCTACAGCGCATCTTTTCTGCAGAGTTTAGTGGCATTTTAATGCAGAATAAAATGTATTTCACCTGTAAGAGATAAAATATTTTTGTATTTGTTACTTCTAACACATATTTGATAACTTTAAATCATAACAGAAGTCATTTTTGAATAATTTATAGTACATTACTCCTAAATATTCTGAATGCAGTGATATTGTTTAGAGAGAATTAATATCTGGAAAGCCAAAAAGAAACATATAATTTATAATAGAGGTGTATTGTAATCTTATTAACAAATAGAGACATTTTAAGAAATATGATTAATTTAAATTAAGTAAATACAGTACAAATTCAAAAGAATTCCTGCATAAATTACTCCTACTTACCACATAGGTTTATTTCACAATTTACTTTCTTTATAAATACAAGTATTTAAGTTCTACTTGGGTAACTTACATTACTTGCATATGTTGGTAACTTAAGTTACACGTTTTGATTGTAGCACAAAAAATTAAATAGACAATATTTAAAAAAAAAACTTTAACTATTTGCTTAACACACACTTATAAGATAGAAAATATAGCATTGTTAACATTGCATTGCCCTTTGTTTATGCACATCATGAACTTTAACATGTTTTTGGTAACTTATGTTACATAGAACAGTGCATTTTTGAAGTTAACATAAATCACTTAATTTACGTGAAAACACTTGTTTTAGCAATTTGCAATATTGAATTAAAGTGTAATAATTAATATTCTTCCTTTAAAACAGTTATCTAAAGAAAAAAATTGAAACTTACCAACGTTGAAGGATTGACCATTTGCTTTGCCAAAAGTTAAATATTCCATTTCCAACTTCAAAGTGCTGCCAAAACTAAAAATACTACATTCTTGACAAAATATTAGTATAAATAAGAAACTTTAAACATTTTTAAATAAAAAAATATGCAAAACAGACGCATTGCTGTAGTATTATTTTTCCAACGCTTTTCCACACTTGCATGGAATTGCCCTATAGCTTTATCTTTAGGGAATTATCTTTAAGAATAAGTTAAGGAATTTTCTGAAAATATATGCTGATAAATATTTGTTTTTCTTTTTTACACCTTACATATATTCTAGAGATATTTTTTTTAACTTTTTCTAGACCAGGTACACATTAGTAATAATAACATCTTATGTTTTTTAAATAAAAGTTCGTTGCCTATTTAGTGATATTTGTAATTTAAAATGGGTTACAAAAGTCTTTGGTGAATATTTGCTTCACTAAAAATGAAATCATCTCAGTTTTTCGTCCCAATATTTGAAAATTATTTATATATTGAGTTTTGCTATCATTTTCAAATATAAGGGTAACAAGCTGATACACTTGCTTTTCGCTGAAGAATATTTATCAAAGACATTCACAACCAATTTTGTTATGATCTAACTGTAAAAGATCGCTTAAAATGAGTGTACCCTTTTTATGTGCATCTTCCAAAAAACTGATTCGAAAAAATGGAAACTATCATTCCAAACGGATTGAGATAGAAATATATTTCTACATTTCCCAAAACTTTCACTTGCTTTACTCATATAACCTTTTTAAAGTTTAAATTCACTAGCATAAGAATCTATTATCAAGAAGAAACCATATTATGTAATATAAAGCTGAAAATTACTTTATGAAAGCAATTGCTTTTATGTATGCATTTTTATGTATTCAGACTAATGTTGATTGGGCCATTTTCAAAATGTGCTTACATTTACTGTCCGGAGGTTAAAAAGACGATTTTGAAGCATAACTGATATTTTAAATTCAATGCGAACAATTATTTTCTGCAAGAAATACCCCCCAAAAAATTCTATCACTCAAAAAATTATTGAAATTTATTTATTAATTTTTATATAAGTCTTTAAAAATGAGAATCAAGGCAAAAACGCTCGTCCATATTGTCAACTATTTATTTTATATACTTAATTGTATAAAAAGTATATACAACAAAATATTTTTATATATTAACTATTAGTATATGATATTCATAATAAATATTGACAATAGTAATTTTTTTTTCATTAAGAAAATTATGAACATATTTTGTCCGGCAGTTCTTGTCAAGTCCGTTACCCTAAGATTATTTTAGCTAAAAAAGGTATTTACTGCAGTTGAAAGATGGCAACACGAATTCAGTTAACTTAACAAACTAGTGACGTAACTATTTCGTACCATTTTGTTTTCCTGAGTCGAGAAGTATTGCTGTGGAGTTTCGCACAAGATTTCTTCCAGATGCATATTTTTATTCTTTGTCAAGTCTGTTACCAAAGATTTTAGTATTCATTTTTACTTTTTCTCAACTTTTTCCCCGAAATATTGTTTATTATACAACTCTAAAAAAATGCATATTGTTGTTCAATTTTAAATTCGACAACCTAGCCATAATTTGAAATTTTGGTTGAAATGTCAAGTCCGTTACTGGTCAAATCCGTTACCAAATGTCAAGTCCGTTAGCATACAGTTTTTGATTAATATTTTAATAATCACAAACATCGGTTTAAGCTTTACGGATGCAAATAATTTCAAATGAAGTTGGTTCTAAGCGCTATGATATAGGTTAAAAGTGAGATTTCATATTGATTTTGTATGGTAACGTACAACAATTTTCCTTGCAACTTAAAGTTTTACAACAGCATTTGAAAACTTAATTATTTACAAAACTATACAACCAATTACTTTTTCACATACCGAAAATATGTGACAAAATATCTGTTAGTGATTCTAAAAGAAAACAGCAAGTTAAAACAATTACTTAAAAATTCTGAAATGTAAGCATATGGAGAAAAGGACCCGATTGCAGCTTCGAATAAAAGTAACTTCTTTTTCCGGAAAATTTCAGCTACATCCATTGGTATTTCTATGTATTACAATAAGCAAATATAGTTTTTAAAATATTTAATTTAGAATATGAAAGTCTTTACATCTGAAAAAAATTGAGCTCCAAAAAACAAAACATGCTTACTTTCAATTTTGCAATATCTATAATTAATAATCGTTTAAAATTTCACTATTTTGTGAATTACTCCAAAGCTTAAACACCTTAAATGCCAATCCTGCTTATAGACTTCATAGAAATCTAAACTGTTAATGTTTGCGAACCAGTAAAATAAAGTTATTTTTCTTGTAATTACACTGCAAAAAAACAGCTGTTGTTTTTACAGTATAATACTGACAGAAAAGGTTTCAGTTTAAAACTGTAAAATTACAGTCATAAACTTTAAAACTAGCTGTTTTACAGTTTATCACTGGAAAACTAGTAATTTTACAGATTATTACTGTACAATTAAAAAGTTTACCATACAATTAGCTGTATTGTACTGTAAAAACATCTAATTTTTACAATGTATTTTCGTTTTTGTCGAACTTAGGTCTTAAGGATACTGTAATTAATTTTTTAATAAAATATTTCTCACTGAAATCATTTTGAATTTAAATACCGCTTACATTACACCCAGAAAAAAAGGGCTGGACGTTTGCAATTAATGGTAAATATACATTTTTGTCATTTAAACTGAAAAAATATATATTTACTCAAGAAGAAAGTGGGCTTTAATATGCGCGTTACATTAATTGAAATATATTTCAAATGTATTGTTTAATAGTTTCATTTATTTAAATAATTACGCATTTGATTTTTTTTACTGATTATTAATAAAAGTTCGGCAAATAAAAAAAATTTCATTCATAAAAAGTTAAGAAAAATCTATTTTAACTCAGACAGTGTAAACTTTTAAATGAAAAGTATGGAGTTGCTTAGGGCTCTTAGACGAATAAATATTTACGTTTGTATAAGCAAGAGTAATTAATTACCTCTGTCCTCCGAAGCATTAATAAGTAATGACTATTTTAATTAACGGAGCAAAGTTCTAATGAAGATTACAAATATTAATTTTTAACTGTCCATGTTTTGAAGCAATTTAATGTATTGATGCGCAAGACAGTGTTTCTAGATCTTTACTTATTTCTTCTTCGCATTTTTATCGAATTTATTAAGAGCATAAAACTGAGAGCAATGTTTTTATCGCCTACTAATAAAAAATGAATTCATGTTTTAATAATTATTGCAAAAAAAAAAAAACCTTGTGAAATAATTAAACATATACGTATAAAAACTGTGTTTAGAGCAATTTTTAATTGCACTGTATGCTTTTACAAAAAAAAAAAAAAAAACTTTAAAATGCTGCACCATACTGTTGTTAACTGAGAATCCCTACTTTCTAACTAGATATACACCAAGGTGACATAGGCCAGGGGATTAGTAATATGAAAATATTTATACGATAAGATTGTCCTGTACAAAATCTATAAATCGGCAGTTAAGATAGAGTTTTCTGTTGTATTTAAGCGATTCATGTTAAGCCTTATTCAAAAATCACAACAGGAATCAACTGGCATTAAAACCACTATGGTAGTAAGAACAAAACGAGTCGTGTGATATTTCATTTTTAATCCGTTAAGGAACTCATCAAGTTGAGAATCTAAGTATTATAAACAAAGGCCTAATTAAATAAGGACCAGATGTCATATACAACACATAACATCGAAAATATTGCCTATCCTGCGTTCAAAAAAAAAAAAAAAAAAAAAAATGGCGCGCTTTCCAAAACATTTGCTAACACCCCACACTCACCCAACACCCGAAAACACTAACATAGATTAAATATTAACACACAACTACCGTAAATAACGGAACAAAAACATAATTGCTTTTTTCTTTCTGATGCAAAGCGGAGAAAACTTAAAAAGTACCTCATAACCTTCAATTTCTCCCATACAGAAAGAAGTGAGCATGAGAAAATATGGATGCAGGGCAGCCAGTATCATAGCTCATCCCAAATCATGACATGACGTCGTCATTGTACCAGGGTTATCACACATGAAAAGTTATCGTCATGATAGGCGAATGCTTTTAATTTACAACATGGTGCCAAAGTCCAAAAATCGGCGAGAGGGGTTCAAATGACATTTGTACCTTCCCTAATTTATTCATAACCTTCCACCGTGGACAACTCAATGGTCGACCGACTGCACATATTGACTGAGATCGGCGACTTGTGCGTAAAGTTATAAGTGTTAGCAGACAAGCAACACTGAGTAAGGAAGTGCGAGGGGAGGGGAGGGGGAACTACAGACGCCCATAAGAATACCGACTCTAGTGCACTGCAAAAAATAAACTGTTGTTTTAAAACTGGCAGCAAAGGTTCCAATTTAGTAAAATGCAGTAATAAACTGTAAAACTAGCAATTTTACAGTTTATTGCCGTAAAATTTAGCTGTATTATACTGTAAAAACAACAGTATAATACTGGCAGCAAAGGTTCCAGTATAAAATGAACAATAATCAACTGTTACATTAGCAATTTTAAAGTTTATAACTGTAAAATTAGCAATTTCACAGTTTAGTGCTGTAAAAGTAGCAATTTTACGGTTCATTACTGTAAAAATAGCATTTTTTACAGTTTATTGCTATAAAAATAGCTGTATTATACTGTAAGCACAGCATTCATTTTTTTGAGTGTGCCCTCCCAACCAGCAGGATAATTCGTGCAACTACGCTGTAGAAAAAAAATATGTAAGGTTATCATTGTTATTAGGAGTAACGTTATATGACTTCTGGAGTAAGTCGTACCTATTTTAAGAAAATTTTAATTGTTGGTGGAAATCTACAGAATGGATTGGGAAACGTTTCACCAAGATATAAATAAATTACTGCGCAAGTTAGTATTTTCTCCGTAACCCAGTGGGGTGCATTCACATGGCATAATAGGCCCAGTCCTCTGGTTCAATTACATCTAGTAATGACTCAAAATGGTCGTATTAGCAATATTGAATCCACGTACCGCCACTTATGGACTTCATAAAGATGGGATATTTATGAATGGCAATGTAACACGTTATGGGGCCAAAACCTCTCGTGAATGGCTTGAAGAACATTCTGGATAGTTTCAGGGAATGATTTGACCACTTAGATCTATTGAGCATAATCTAAAGGGGATTATTGAACATAATCCCCTATAGATTATGTTCAATAAAATATGACTGATAAATCCCATCAATCATATTATATTGAACATAATCTATAGGCACACAAATTCCTGCCCAGTTAACACTTTCGCAACTGTGGACTATAGTAGCAGCATAGCTAAAATAGAAATTACTTTTTTGAGATATTCTCAGACATTTATTATATTTAATATTTAGATTTTTTGGGCCCGCTTAATAAATTAGTTTGATTCTGAAAAAGTCAAACTTTGCTCAAACTGCTAATACAGTCGAGCATTCAACAACTCATTGTGTAATATTTCGCTCAAAGACCGGTAACACAGTCAGAGTTGTGTATTGTTGAACAGAATGAGAAAAAGACAATGTGAACGTGGTATTGACAGTTAAAATGTTGAACGAAATTACAAAATCCTGACAGTTGGCTTTATTATTACTCTAAATCAGGAACATGTAGTTATGATGTGAGAAAATATTAAAATTTAATGTGGTACAGCCTTCACTATGATTTCCATGTTTCTAAAAATGCCTTTTCTTAATGCTAAATCATTATGGAAAGTGAATACTTTCGATAACAATACTATTACCATGAAAGATGATTTTTATTGCATGGCAAGACGGAAGGAAACAAATCTGACGGGTTACTTGATAACATTCTTGACATGAGACCCGTAATCTTTCCGCAACTTGACATGTTTCCCGCCAAACAGAAAATGATTTCTTATTTGCCTTGTATACAAAGGACCTAAGTTTAATATTTTAGATTTATATTGCCACCTCGCAATAAGAGTAAAATGGCTCTCATATATGCGTAAAATACGAGTTGGCTTAGCATTCGTGTTGAGTTAAAGGATTAGTGTAGGTGTGTGCATCTATTCCATATTAGAACTGTGATACTAGTGGCATAAAAGTTTTGAAAATAACTTATCTCCGGTCGAAATTCTCTGCTTGTTAAATAATAGAGTTTAAATGCTCAGTCAAATGACACAAAAGAACTTTATTTGTGTATATGTGTATAATAAAACCATTAAACTGCACAAAAAAGTTAATAAAAAAATAACACACGTCGATCTTAGACAACAATCAAATTGTAAATCTTAATGAAATTGTATAACTATTTGCAGATAGATCCTATTTCCGAAAATGCTTAATTGAATATTTTACATTCATTATTTTACTGTGTGCTCAAATACAACTTTGACAAACGAAGAGGCACGATGATACATCAAGATGAACAATACGTACTACAAAGCAATAAAAGCTATGTGTATCACAAAAATTAAAATCATTTTTCAAAATCAAAATTTATTAGAAAAACATCATGATGCAATATTTATATTCAAAATTATTTTTATGAAACATCCAAAAATATGGGCATAGTGTAATATACTTTGTGTTAAACTTTTGAGTGATAATTTGAACTAAGACTGTTACCGGTAGTGCACAAATGCACTACCGGTTGTAATACTTTATTGTAAAGTATTAGAAATTCTTTCCTTATAAGAACCCTTTAATTAACCATCATCAAATACCGCAAAAACAATCTAAAAAAACACAAACTAAGAAGCTAATAAAACCAATTATTCCGAATAAATTACAAGTAACATTCCGAAAAATTAAACGCACTGTAACCGAGCCCGGTGTCATGCATTTAAATAAGTTAAACAAGCATCTTTAAAAGACACTTCAAAGTTAGAGTTAATCATTTTTACTCGGTGAATTTCCTTAGATTAAAGGGCGGGTAACGGTTTGCTGGGACCAGTTGAAACGAATGCTATTTCTCGCTTAAACTAATACAGGGTTTGAACTTTTCCTCAATGAGAGGATTAAAGCGTACGTCTTCTTGAGAAGAGAGCTTAGGCTTCAGTGCATGACGATTGTTAATGGATTTAAGGGGATTATCTAACGCGATTGAATGTTTCTGGCAGGTCGCTTCAGCCGAGATATTTCGGGGAATTAGAGGGATTTACTCGAGAAGACCCCCTCCCATTGCGCGTGGAGTTGATGCAAGTAGTTGAGCGTGATATCCTCCAATTATTGGAGTATTTTTCTTAAATGAAACCTTGATTGCTTTTTAGCAGTAAAAGAAGCAGAAGAAGCACTTGGATACTAATGGGATAAGTACTAAGCGTTTTGGTTTGCTCGGAGAGTAGTTATGTGCTCTTAATAAATACAATTATTGTAAGATAGCTTTATTCTAAATATAGTCTCAATTTTTTTAGTAGAAAATACATTATTGACGTTGCAATTTTTTTCGCCGTTTTTTTAAGAAATTTAGTTAACACATATAAAAGTATTACAGCAAAAAATGTGTTACTATATTTTTCTTGTTATTATTGTAGCTTAGTCCTAAATTATTTTTATTTTGAACTGCTATGGTAAATTTTTCAAATATATAAAGGCATTTAGTTTAAAAATAAATTTCAAAAATCGATACACTATAATATATTTCCCTAGTAGCATAATCTCATCGGCCATTCATCAAAATTCGATGAAATTCTCATTGGTCGACGATCGTATTCGATGAGTTCTCATCGGGAATAGCTCCAATATGTCTCATCGGCCAAACAGAATCCGAGCAGCAAAACCGATGAAGTTTGCTCGAAATACGATGAGATTTGGAGCAATTTACGAGCTGTGCAGTCTCGTGCCGATCAATTTAGGATCAATTTTGGATGCTCGGCTTATTTTCATCAGGAAAGTTGATCTGAAGGATATCGCTTTCCGATGAAAAGTAGCTCATCGAAAAGCGTGCTCGGATACTGATCGGAACGATGTCATTGTGCGTTACGGGATCAGTTTATGAGGAGTTCGATGATCGGCCGAGCAAAATCCGATGCGTTGATGCTACTTGGGTTAGTTGCTCTTGATAACTAAAGATTCAAGTTTTACTTTTCATTGTTTTCGTTTAGGTATGTTGTATAAACATTTTTAAGTTTCAAAATGATGCATTGCTTTAATTTTGTTTCATCTCATTTAAATGATACACAGTAAAAATTAAAAAAATAATAATTAGTTGCTTAGTAATTTATTTTTCAATTGCATTATATTAAGAATATTTCACTTGAAGATTTCTTAAAGAGCTTACATTTTTAAGATGACTTTAAAACCACAACATAACACTTTACTGCATTGAAAAAGGGGCTATTTGAAACCCAAAAATAACTATCAGAAATATGTTGTAAATTTTTTCATCTATCTGGCTCTTTAACGCACTGTTACTATGTAAAGGCGGCTGCTTAAGAAAAGATCTTTCAATACTATAACATAGATCTCAGCTGATTAATTTATTGTACTCTTTATTGTATTAAAATGATAAAGCTTAAATATATGTTTTTAATTGCTCTTGTTTAAGTAGCATTTATTATCTTGAAAGTATTTTTTGTATTTTAAAAAATGGGTCCTTAATATATATTTTAATACATATACTAACCTTTCAACAAAATGTTTTCTGAGATGAAATGCATAGCATAGCAAATGAAACATTTAATACAACGTTTAAAATGTTAATAAGTCATTATTTTAGATATCTTAATAATATATAAATGTTTAGTGCGCAATTATCTTTCGAGAAGATGATATTTTTTTAACACACCTGCACTTCTATTATACTGTCTCGATACTTTTCATCAGTTCGTGGTAGTTTCCTTTCATGTAGCTCATTAACAATGAAAGGACTTCATTTTCTGTTAGAAAGGTTCATTTTCAATTCCTATTCCGCTGCATTTTTACTACTCACACAAAAGCCATACTCTACAATAAACGGGCGCTGGTTTTGTAGCAGTATACTACAGATGCTTTTGGTCTATCTGAAGGTCTGGTAGTTTTCTAGAATAATGATGTGTTTCAGAGGAAATACATTATATTATAATCATGTTGACATTATAGACAAAAAGCTTTTTTTGTGCATATTTTACGACTGAAAAATAACTCTCAATAAACATTAATGCATATTTAAAGTATCAATTACACTGTCATTAATAAAAACGTTTATAATCACATTGTATGTTGAAATGTATTGTTTATACATTTCCATTTCTTCTCCTAGATAAACAGGTTACAATCGAAAAAAAAAAAAATCTTCAAACTTTTTGTATAGAGTATTTAACAAAAAACTAACCAATATATTTATATTTTTAGGTAATACAAGAGAAATATATCATAGTTTAAGCTAGGGATGCACCGATAAGTAAATTGGCCGATTACCGATTACCGATTAATCGGCAGTTGATAATCGGCCGATTAATCGGTCAAGCCGATTAATGATTAAAATGGTTGTTTTCAGTACTACCAATTTCACCGTTACAGTTCTTGTTTCTGTTGTTTTTTTTTTTTACAATTCTAACTTTTGAAATAGTTGCTAATTTTTTCTTCCATTTTTCTAATTTCCCCAAAATAATTTCCAAATTTCATAAAATTTCTTTGAACTAATTTTTATATTATTGTCAATAATATTGCATTAACACAATGGTAATTCTGTAAACTAGACATGAAAATTCAAAAAAAAAAAGGAGGGGGAGTCTGTGGTGAGCAATCCAATTTTGAAGTTCTTTTAGTTTCAATTTCTCAATTATTAGTAGCTATGTAATTCAAGACTTTTATTCTTTATGAAAATTGAAGACTATCTAAAAGCAAGGAGAAAAGTATCGACGCATGAAAAATGTTGCTACATTACCTATTAGTATTTTTATTCAAAATAGGAGAAATAATGTATTAAAAACATAACATCAGCGTTGAGGATTATTATTACTGTTAATAAAACTCTTCATCTTAATTTCTTAGTAAAGTTTTACTTCAAAAAGTGCTATTTAAACAATATTTTTTCCGCCGATTAATCGGCCCGATTTTGCCGATTATTAATAGTCGGCAAAGTGGCCGATTATGGCCGATTAATCGGTACTGCCGATTAATTGGTGCATCCCTAGTTCAAGCTAAGTTTAGGAGTCACATTACCTAGTTTAAAATATTTTCACAGCTTTATTATTTTCAGGCAGTGAAAGATATGCAGAAAAAATGAGAATGACTTTCTTTTTAATACCAAAGGTACATAAAAAAAATCAGTTAACAGGGTGAGTGCAAATGATTGAAACGATTTCAAAAAGTCTTGTTTTTCGAACTACTGGATATAAGTGATAAATGAATTTAAAGAAATATGTAATACGATTTTTTTAAAGTTATAACTGTTTAATGTGTGCGCCTTTTGATACGGGACAAATAAAAATCAAAATGTAGATTTATCTAGTTTATTTTACACGTCATGTGAACATAGCAAAGTCATCGAGGCCCCTTGCAATATATATATATATATATATATATTGCAAGGGGATATATATATATATATATATATATATATATATATATATATATATATATATATATATATATATATATATATATATATATATATATATATATATATATATATATATATATATATATATATATATATATATATATATATATATATATTGCAAAGGGCCTCGATGACTTTGCTATGTTCACATGATATAACTGTGTGTGTGTGTCATGTGAGGTAAGAAGGAAGAATTACATAGGTACTGGGGGTGTTGAACAAGTCATACCAACAAGGTGGTGGCACAGACAAGATAATTCAAGGAAGCTAAACCACATTAGTCCGCTGAATTTGTATCACCGAGGATGCCTTAAGGTACGAGACGCCTGTTTCGTTCGATATGAACCTCACTAAAGCGACAGCAATTGTCTAGGAGGCTCCTGACTAATTTTATGGCCCTGTGAATTGCTTCCGACTAAGAACAAGCAACAAGCATCATGGCTAATAGGACACATTTTTTACCGTTGTTAAGAGATACAACATTTTTTTATATACATATATATATATATATATATATATATATATATATATATATATATATATATATATATATATATATATATATATATAATATATATATATATATATATATATATATATATATATATATATATATATATATATATATATATATATATATATATATATATATATATACAGGGTGTCCACTCCAATCGTGGACCAATAGCTAATTTCTAAACCGTTAGAGATAAGCATATAGTTTATTTAGGAAAAAATCTCCAAATTGTGAAAGGAATTTTGGGTCTATTCAATGTTTTTCAAAAAATCAAATTTTGAAAGAGTTACGAAATTTAAATTTTTATACAGCCCCCCAGTCCTATCAATCATATTTAGTAAAACATTCTTGACACTGTAACGTTTAAAACTAAAAAAAAATCACTCTTCTACGACAAAAATTGACCGAGTTATGACGTTTTGAAAAATCAAAATTTTGCATTATTTCATGACGTTATCTAGAGATCGCTTAAGGGACCGTATGCGAAATCATTCAAAATCTTGATTTTTCAAAACGTCATAACTCGGTCAATTTTTGTGGTAGAAGAGTGATTTTTTTTTAGTTTTAAACGTTACAGTGTCAAGAATGTTTTACTAAATATGACTGATAGGAATGGGGGGCTGTATAAAAATTTAAATTTCGTAACTCTTTCAAAATTTGATTTTTTGAAAAACATTGAATAGACCCAAAATTCCTTTCATAATTTGGAGATTTTTTCCTAAATAAACTATATGCTTATCTCTAACGGTTTAGAAATTAGCTATTGGTCCACGATTGGAGTGGACACCCTGTATATATATATATATATATATATATATATATATATATATATATATATATATATTAATGTACTAATTAAATCTATAATGTGTGCAAAGAATTTTCAAAAGCTATGAATGTGTGTTCAGGTGTGCTGTATACCCGCGCAATCTATAAATATGAGGGGCAATGAAAAGTCAAGAATGTATGGGCTAAAAATAAAGCACACACATTGAAGCGGTCTGAAAAACACCCAGAGGCGTATTTCCCGTATCCTTTCAAAAGCAAAAGGGCTCTCCTAGCATTCAAATGGGCCGAAAAAGGCATCCGAAAAAATAGGAGGAGAGGGAAGAAAGAACGAAAGTCAAAGCGACGAGACACAAGCGTCTTTTTAGAAAGGGGGAGTCTTTCTTTTACAAACAAGGGTAAATGGAATATTCGCAAGTTTCCAGCGACAAAGGCAGAGAAGAATATATGGGGAGATAAAACTTCTAAAAACAAGCAAAGGAGCGGAAACACTTTCGCAGAGGCGTTTAGATTGTTTTTCCTTGAAATATGGGAGCAAACGTTTGGGGTAAAATATTATTTCCGCAAATGTGCACGCATCTTCTTCTTCCCAAAAAAAAAAAAAAAACCCTTAATGTTTCTAAGCTTTTTTTCTTTTGAAAGTTTTTTGTACCCTTCGAGCAAGAATATAGATTTCCGTGATAGTACGAACTGGGCAAAGGTGAAGATATATAGGGAAAATACATGGAGGCATTTCAAGCTAATATGAAAAGCACACAATCATGAGGTTAAGATTCAGCATGTTTCTTGTGTTCTGGTTAGGAAAATACACAGCCCATGAAAATATTTGAGGGGTTGGAAAAAAAATCGTTACTGTACAACAAATAAATGTGACTTAATCCCTTGTTTTTACCCTCATTTGTCACTTTTAAAAATGTATTGCATAAGTCGAAAGATCATGTATTGCATAAACATAGTCAAAATGGCGTGTATCATTTTTATGTGTATTTCTTCATATGCCTAAAATTCTTGTCTTTACTATGGCTGTTAGTCTGGAGTTTCAGGTGATTTCTATTTCTTCAGTGAACGCATCAGCAGTATGCTTTAAAAATAACTAGTTCAAAGCTAAAAAGGTAAGGAAAGAAAAGGGTTTTGTTTGTTGATCCACAAGTTTCAGAGAACAATGAGAAAGGGAGAAAAAGGCAGGGGAAAAAATCGCTCACTTTGGGGAAAAAGCCGAATGCATGATTTTGTAGTACATTTCTGGGGAATATTAGGTAGCTTTAGTACTACTGCATTTATTATATAATAAATACAGTAGTACTAAAACTCTAACTATTCAAATAGAGCCAATACTTCTATTTTGTGGGCATAATAAACGTAAAGGAAGTCATACTGCAGTCAGGAATCGAACTGGCTACCTCAGGTATATCAAACTATTTATGGTAATTAGTAACTGAAGTTCCGACTAGTTAAAGTAGTTATCCATGATTAGTGAGTCATGTTTTCGAATTCTATAACATTTAAAAAATTAATTAAAAATATGAATCAATCTTTTTTTCGTAGTATTTTTTAATATTTTTTATGTAGTTTCTTACTTTGCTGTGTACCAGCAGTATTTTTCTTCTGACTCTCTTACGCATTACCGAAATTGATTTTTTTGTCAAAACTGTAAGTTTGCATGCATTCAACTCCGTTGCGAAGAATTTATAAAAGGTGCAAAATAATTAATACAACTGCAATAAACCTAATGCAAAAGGAATTCGAAAAAATAAAGAAATAAAATCAAATATAACCGGAAGAATGATTTCATGCATTGCCCCAAACTTACAAAAAAATGAAAATTTTAAAACCGAAATATCAACCAATTCGGTTTCTAAATCTTGTTTAATTTTGGCTTCCTTCAATAAGAATAACAAATTATTTTGCTCTTGTTGATGATAAAGTAAATTTCTGTGTAATAAATGCTAACTTTAACCAAAACACATATTTTATAGAATGGGTTAACTTCATTATCGATTGCGGCAAAATGGCATTTGGCTGGTGATATTTTTCTTTCTCTTTCAACAGAAAAATTATCGTCAGAAGAATGTTATCCAACCTGTCAAAAACATCTGTTTTCTAATGTGAATGTGTCTGAGTAATACACTTTTTCGTCGCAGATATTACTTATTCTATAATGAGAGTAGAATTTTTGAAGTTTTTCTTGCTCATTTATCTTGGTGCCTCAAGGAACTTGAGCAGTGTATAATTAAATAGTATATTTAAAACACGCTCTAAACGTTACCTAGATTTCATGGGATGTCGCTCATCACAGATAAAATGTAATAGTTTAAAAAATGCTCCTATACATTTTTCAGATTGTTCCATTTTATCTTTAGGTAGAACGAATTTCTTCCATCTTTGTTACTTTATTAAAATTACTGACGTAAAGTGTCAGTGTGTTGCCGTTGCTTTCTTCTACAAGAGAATAGTAAATGAAATAACAAAGAACAATAATGCAATGTGATATTTAAATGCACAATAAGTGAATAAATACTAACATAATACATAAAAGTAGCTAAATATAACTGAACGTATAGCATAAGCTTGAACACACATTAAAAAATATACTATGTTTTAGTACAACTTTGCGATTATCATAGCAAGTAAGCATTTTCGAGCTATACAAATGCATTGTTTAGAACAAGAAAGATTCAGAAATTTAAAGATTACTTTTTCTTCTTTCTTTCTAGTATAATTCATCATTTACTCATATAAGTAAATAGCATAAATCCTCTATTTATTTATTTTTACTGTTACTCCCTAATTTCTAATACCGTGACTGCATTGTGGGCTTTGTCGTAAATACTAATCGCATAATAAGAGCTTATCTTTATGCGTTTGTCCTCAAAAGTGTAGTTTCACAAGTTTTCTGTGTATTTTTTCTTTCTAGCAAACTCCTTTTTTTTTTTTTCTTAAGCGCACTCAATATTGCGTAATAATTTACAATTTAGTCTCTAAAAATCTTGAAAATTACCGAAACAATATTTTTATTTGTGTTTTTAATACCATGCATTTTTACAAGGGTGTGGAGGAGAAGGGAGGTTCAATAAAGCTAAATAGTCCTATTGCGTACTATACTGACATATGACACGTTGCATGAGGAAAGATATTATCCCAACTGATTAACTAGTATCTTTATTTTCAAGAAAGCGTAAGCAATGGACTACAAAATAAGCACTTCGGTTAATTATTATTATTTCAATGCAAAGCATTTCAAAATAGTTAGCATTGACATTTCTTGTGAGAAACATGCTAATGTATTAAGTGGTTACTGCATTAAAAATATTTACCATTCATATGTTTCTTTTTTAAGGAATTAATTCTCGTATTAATGTAGCCAAACTCATTTCGCGTGATGCAACTACTAACTTTGCAATTCGAATCTGAACTATTCAGAGCGGAGAAGTGGAATGAAGCGTTAATATTCTATCTGATGTCGTCGAGTCTTTGTTTTACACCCCAATACTTGCCTACAGCGGTTTCCTAATGTTTAAATTCTGAGAGCTTCGAAAAGCTTTCTGTTGCGTAGAGATGCCCACAAGTATGTTGCTAAAATGAACGGGGAAATTCCATTGGTTGTTAAATTAAAACGCTTAGGTATCATTTACAATAATGGTATTATTTGTAAAATTAATAAAATTTTTGGAATCATATTTCTGCTGTGAATACTCAACTTTAATGTTTGCAAAAGTTGTCAATTATTCTCTCTTCATGTTCTGCGTTATTTAAAAAAAATTATAAGGCTTCATAGTTTACTGTTTACACTGTTTGTTTCCTCTTATTTTGCTCAATTAACAATTAAATTTGTCAAAGAAAATAAATGCTTGCAACATAGTTTTTAAATCAGTTTTTTTTTTAATAATTCTAAATCTTATAAAAATAAAAGCAAAATTGAGTAAACCGAAAACATTTTACTACTTTTACGCTTAATAAATTACTCTATAAAGTTTTACTAATGTAACTATATGTGTTTATATGCTATTTATAGTTTTGTTTCACAAAACTTGAAAACATGTGAATGGGACTTGGGAATAGCGCCTAGGTGTACATAGAGGCTAATTATATTTGTTAATCATCGTAATTTAACCTTTTTTTTCACCCGTTTCATTATTTTAAATAACTCATTTTGTCATTTTGAATATATTTTACTGATTCACCTCCTCGTGCAATTGAGCATATAGTAGTGATGTACCGATAAGCAAATTGGGTGATTACCGATTACCGATTGATCGGCTGTTAAAAATCGGCCGATTAATGATAAGAGTGATTGTTTTTCTACTACCAATTTTACCATCACTGTTTTTACTCTCTTATAAAATTCCAAGTTTAGAAATAGTAAGTAATTTATTTCTGAGAGAATATTTGTATCCCTTTTCCTAGTTTTCACAAAATAATTTGAATACTATTTATCTAACTTCTTAGAACCAATTTTCATATTGTCAATAATATTATTAACAGATTGCTAGTTATGTTAATTGGATAAGTTCAAAAAAAAGGGGGTGGGGAGTCTGTGGTGAGCACTCCAATTTAGGAGTACTTGTTATTCATATTCTTTCATAATTAGTAGCAATTTCATTCATTACTTTTATTCTTTGAAAATTTGAGGTTATCTAAAAGCAATGTGTTAAGAAGAAAAATTTCTCCACATGAGAGATGTTGCAACATTGTCTATGTATATTTATTCAAAGCAGGAGAAGTAACTGAAAAAAAACCTTAATATCAATTGTGAGGATTACTATTAATGTTAATAAAATTATTTATCATAGTTTCATATTGAATATGTACTTTAAACAATAATATTTGAAAATATTTTTTCGGCCGATTAATTGGCCCGATTTTTCCGATTAATTATAATCGGCAAAGTAGCCGATTATTTCCGATTAATCGGTACTGTCAATTATTCGGTGCGTCCCTAGCATATAGCACATTTGATACGTTTTCTTTTCTCTTTGTGAATTAATTCTTAGAAAATGATGTAACGTTTTCTATAATATCCTTTTACATCTTTCTTCTGAGCCCCTAGGGTAAAGTAAACGTAAAATAAATATCAAATATTCAACCAACTAAGATTTTTTTCAAAAAGTTTTCAGCTGGTTTTCACGCTTGCCAAATGAAAGCTGCAAAAGATAAGTTTTAGTAATAATATTGTTTTATCATAGCTGAGCAGTTTAAATGAAATATTGACGAAAATTGTTTGAATCTATAATCGGATCAATACAACATTTCCTAGATACGACTCTTTATCACAGCTGTATGAATTAAAATTTTTATTGACAAAATTAATGTTTGCGAAAAATACATTTAAGTGCGTTATTCCAAAATGTATAAAATATGTATGTATCAAGTTACACACACGCAACATCACTTTTTGAAGGTGAAGTGCAAATTGGTATTTTAGCAGGATTTCAAATGTCAACACATAATTAGTTATTTAGTTTATTTCGTAGTTTACATTTCAGATAAATCAATGACCAAAACTAATGATACCGGGACAAAAAACTCGCTGGCAATTATTATTATTAGATTAGGCACTTGATCTTTTAATAAAATTTAATGGTTCAAAATTTAAAGCCAGTTCGTTTGAATACAATTTAGAAGCCGAAAGAAAAGCTTTTATTAGTTAAAAATCACAGCACGAAACTTATTTTTTTATTTTTATTCTTTCATTTTTTATATGACTCTTTTGCCGCTCCTTTAATTTTAAATTTCTACATTCCTCTAAGGATTGGGTTTTTATTCCTGTTTCTTTGAGAGTTAAATTAACCTTAAAAGTGAAACCCTCCTTGGGATTAAAATTAAACTGGGTTTCCAGAAAAAAAAGAAAAAAAAAACTGAAAAAGCTGAAGAGTTTGATTTGAGCTTCAATTCTTTTTTCCCCTTTGATTTATTTATTTTTATTTACTTTTTCCGTAGCGTGAAAGGAGCAATCACTAAATGATGCTTTTACAGCCTTTGGAGTCAAAATGTCTTGGTTTGTGTTTTTTCCTTTATTTGGAAAGGGTAAGATTTAGATATTTACAGGGCACATTTTCACAGATGGTTGATGTTTTTAAAAAAATGATCGCTTAGAAAAACTATAGCAAGAGCTTGATGTTTGAAAGCACCATTAATGTTTAAAATATAATACTTTTTCCGTAGAAGAGTTTTTTCAATGTTATAGTATTGCTCAAGACAAAAAAATCAATACGCTTTTATTTAACAATATGAACACTTTTAAACAAATTGTTAAGCTGTAAAAATACTTTTTAACAAAATGTCATTGTATTTCTCCGTTTGATAAGATTTACAGGCAGTTAATTTTGCTTTTTTAAATATGAAGCTTAATATTATTTCTGCATCCTCTTTATAGGTGTAGCTTTTATCTTTCTTTCTTTCTTTTTTGAATGTTGCAAATGAAATGCATCTATATAATTTTGCTTTTATTCAAGGCTAATATTTTTATTTGAAGATTAACTATAGGTAATGCTTTTAGTTTTTAAATAGATCTGGGTTCAATAATAAATTAGTCGAAGTTTAGAAAAAAAACTATTGCTTTACCTCTCTTACACACCATTTTGGCAAATATGTCTCAGTAGTTTACATTAGATATAAAATACCAACTTTCACAGGGCATAATATTCTGGTTTTTTAGTCGTAATATAATAATAGCCTAATTCTTAAAAATGCCCATACTCTGCCACTAAGCTTATAGTGCTGAGATGGGTAATAGCTGTAGTACTACCAGAAAATGTGTCCCAAAGTTATAAGGTCTGTAAAGCCATGTAATATACAAAATTAAACGAAAACATTTGAGGAATACAAGAGTTTAATATGACTTCCATTAAAAAACAGTTAATAGAGTTATCTTTCTTAAATCGACCTGAATATCATTTAACTTGAAGTACAATTACGAACAATGCACTAAAATCAATTCAAGAGAGGAAGATTATATCTACATTCGTCAAAACCACATAAGGCTGCAGTTAGTTCAAAAGCAAATCATTTTCTTATCGCCAGTTAACAAATTCAAGTATATTACAGAGATTCTCAGTCAGAGCAGTTAAAGAGATAACGAGAAAAGCATATTAACGGGTCTTTATCAGCTAAGACAGTGATAAGGGCTGAGATAAACCAGAAAGAAAAGATCATTTCAATTTATTTGTTTGAAATACTTTTCTGTTATCTTAATGATGGTAAGATATCCACGTCTGTAACTTTCGATTTAATTTACCGTTTTATTTCTGCTCTCCTGTTAAATTAAGCTGTCACTGAAGGTAAGGTTTGTGGGAGGGTTGTTCCATGATTTAAAGGTTATTTAACAAGACGACGAGACCCATTTTAGTTCCAATTGGAGTTAAAGGTAATAAATATGTTAACTTAAGTGATTTTATCTCTCGTAAAGGATCTAGTTTCTTTGGATAATATAATGACCCCATGATTGTAAAATGTCTGCTTTTTATGTGATGAAAAAGTAAAAAGATTGAAAATTAATCATGTTTCATAGATGCATTTATTTCACTAATATGAATAATAAATAAATATTGTATTTAAAAAAGCAGTTCTCAACATAATCATTAATTCTCAAAATAAAAAAACAGTATTTAAGTAAGACATATTGTAGGGTACTGTGCGTACAGTATGCGTTAATAATAGCAAAATGCAGCAAACTCATAGTAATGGAGAAAAGCCACCAAAACTGATACAGGTATAGTAAGCCCAGTGTTTTTCCGCTTGGAGTCACTTAAAAGACAAAAACAAATAAGAAAAATTATAGCTGACCAGATGATCTCACGAGTAGTGTAATAACGAAAAAGATTAAAGTAGGTAGCTGTAACAAGAGCTAATTAAGACTTTTTGTGACGCAAATGTTATTTGCCCTCTGTCCTCTATTATCCAAAGAGGTCTTAAGTTTGCCGAAATGTAAAAACCTTTGGCAGACGAGGCGAGAAATTAAAGGTGTTCCAAGATTTCACCGTCTCCATGTGGTAGGACATCCATCTGTAAAGCGTGTGAAAGATGTCTTCCAATCCTCACCAAAACTAGTTCGGTGACTTTTCTTAATATTTTGGCAAACTTTCAGACTTCAGATAATGATAAAGGGGGACGCTAGGACGAGACAATTTATGCTTCCAGAAACGTATTAGCAATGCTCTTTTTATTGCTACTAGTTGAGAATTATAAGACGCTAACTGGTGCTGTATAGTTGGTAAAAAAGTAGTTAGTACTCGGACAGCACATGCACATCAAGAAGCTCGTCAAAAATAGGAAAAAAAAGTAAACACTGGCCATTCAAACTTTTGCTTTTAAAGGATAATTTCTGCATTAAACTCAAAAAACAGGAATAATGTTACTTCTAGTTGCCTACGTTCTTTGTGGGTAGACTGAGTGAATCTTCAGTAAACAGTGAAAACGTCAATAATTACACCAGCCCTTGTTTTTTTTCAAAAACTCAAGCGTTCATCTGCTCAATATCAGCTCCCTGAGTAATATCAGCTTCTAGCAGCCATTTTCTAGATTGCGCAGTAATGCGAATCTACTGTATTTTAAAATAATAAGTCTCTCCACATAATTGGATAATACGCGACGGTAAGTCCAAGGCTGGATCATGATAAATAAAACCTTAGCATTGAGGTATGGACGAAAAATTGATGAAAATAAGCAAATAATTTTCAGCATTTCGGAAAAAATTGTAAGAGATGTAAATGCTTTAGACATAACAAGAGTATTTATGCTGATAGTTGCGTACCTGAATTCTTGAACTGAATTAGTCCATAGATCATGTTTAAGTACTTTTAGATTTTACTTGAACTTTCTGCCTATAAGTGGTTACCTTCTTTTGATTTTGTAGAAACTTATCAGTGAAACTTCTTTTTTGAGACAATTGTCGATGCAAGTAAGTGAATTATCTGCGAGGTTTCTAAACGAATTGAATTTTGATATCACTTTTAGAAAAAAAATTGAAACAGTCTACTCTACTATATTAATCGCACTTACAGAATTGGAAAAAAAAGGAACCAAAACCATATTCGAAGGGCCATAAAATAATATAATGGTTAAATGATTACCATAAAAAACTAAAAAGGTGACGTTTAGAGAAAATCTAAAAGTTGCATCATTAAGTAGTTTTACTCCGTGATCACAATAAGAAATAAGAGAGATGTTTTCAATAAAAGTTGTTTAACTGACATTTATAATGACGCAATTATTGCTTTGTAATATAAAATTTCTTTTAAAAGTTTGAATTCCTATTATCTACAATTTTATTCATTGAATATATTCTTGGATGCTGTACTTGTACTCCCGTAACTTGTAACAGATTTTTTTGCAAATCTAATCACAGCTACATAGTCTTGTTAATACTTAATCCCTGACCCATAAAAATCACCCTCTAGATACACACCCGCAAAAGTCGACACTAATATTTCAACATAATCCACCTCTTAAGATGTTTCAATTCCTCCCATAAACGTTCATCAGTCTCTTTTATCCTCCGAAAAGCCTCTCCTCGTCGGCGAATCTCCCGACATTTCCCGAGGAGTGCCGAGGAGCTCCGATCGGATCCCCATGAATCACTTCCTGATACTATTCGGTAAGTAACTGTGAGCGAAAGCCTCCACCTAATTCTTTGTTTCCTTTTGTGTGTTTGGCAGGCGGAAGAGACAGCGGACCAGTTCCTGTGATCGTCTTCATCCACGGCGAATCGTACGAATGGAATGCAGGCAACCCGTACGATGGCAGCGTCCTGGCCAGCTACGGGAAAGTTGTTGTGGTCACTGTCAATTTCCGTCTGGGAGTCTTGGGTAAGTCTGCTGTCCAATTTGTCTTCCTTTGATGCCATTTTTCTGGCAATCGCCTTACATCGTCGGGGCCATTTATCGTGGGATTGCTCTCCGAGCCCGCTAAACCCTTTTGATGCTTTCAATAATAGGCTGGAACTCCCGGATTCATGGTTGCCTTGAAAGGAGTCCTGCTGCTAGAGACCGGAAAACTTGTCATAACTCATAGTTCAAATGGAGTGGAATGCCGGGTGGAGCTAGGGTTAAGCCGTTCATAAGCGCATGAAGATATTAATTTAGCTGTTATGTAGTTAATTTTGTTTATGGTATGAGACGGGTTCTCCGAAAACCACAGTATATTTTCATACAAAGTGAACGATATAGATCTCGAGAACTTTAAAATTGTTTTTTATGGAAAAGCATCTAGGTGTACCACGTAAGTTAGTTAAATGACAATAAAAACTTTTATTAAAGCAAAAAAATAAACAAGCGGATTTGAAACAAATATTATTTTGAATGAATATTATACCAGGCACGTATCTTTATTGCTTGCATTTCTATGATGAATTATTACAAAAATATTTTTGTTTACACTTAATTCAAAAAGTTACAGTGACTTAAAAATCATCATTTAGAAAATATTGTATATTTTAAAACGTGAGTTAATGAAGAACAAATGTAAGTAGACCACAAACAGTATAGAACTTACACAACGCAGGAATTTCAAGGTTACAGGAGAGCGTTTTCCTCAGTAGGAAAATGCAACGTAGAAAAGCAAAGCTGTTACATTCGTTTAGAATTCTATTGTTACTGGTCAAACGTTTTGATGGTTTTTAAAATATGATAAATAAATGATTTTAATCTTCTAATTTTTATGCCGGAAGGAATTCCGACATAAAAAGAAAAAAATCAGAAAAAAACCTTGTGGCTACCTCATCAGCTTTGAATTATATAAAATTATCAACGTAAAAAAAATAATAATAAAAACATTTTTGAAAAGTATTTTAATGATACAAATTTTACCTCTCTGCACCACAGAAAAGTATCTGTTTTTAATTACAGATTCAAAAAAAAATATTTTTAAAAAAGAGGCTATAGATTTTTTTAAGTATTTAAAATGGCATCTTAAATGAAATCTTAAAAAGTTTTATTTTCATTTTCGTTTTAAATTTCTGATTTGTAGGGTTATACACGTTGGGAATTGCCACATTATACAGTCTTTGGAGGGCGTAATACACTTTTTCTCCGTTAAAAAAGAAATATCCACATTTTAAAAATAAATAAATGAAAATGCCGTTTAGCATACAACGGATACACATTTTGATGATCTTGTATCAGAAAGCAGAATAAGTGCTCGCTTATTATTTATCTTCTTCATAAACTTTGAAAGTACACAATTTATGATACATAAAATAATTAAAATACTTAATCAAAACACTACGTCCGCTATGACGCATCATTTTCACCTCTGAGGACATACACATTAAAATCAAAAGTCTACTTTTAGATGACGATCCAGTGGCAATTGTACATATTACATTATTTTACTCTTAAGCATTTAAATGGATATTTTAAATTTTAGCATTGAAAGAAAAGATAGAAATAGAAAATATAAAAAACAAATAATTTTTCGCTAAACGAAAAGCAAAAGTTTTTCTATTTTTCTCTCATTCTTTTTTTTATTTTTAATCACACGTAATTTAATCATTCATGCACCATTATAAATAGTTAAATAAAGTCCATGAGTAATGTCCTTTAAAGTTAATTTTATTTTTTTTAGCATTCCCTACAGTCTATTCTTATAACATGAAAACCAATGTTTTCAGAAAGGCGAAGCCTTTCAAGAAAATATTTCTCCCTACTTCGCTCCAACTTTTCTTTCTCCCAAGTTTTCTTTTATTTTTTTAAACCACCAGCTATGAGCTACATTTCTAACATGGGTACCTATGTTTACAGAAATACAATACCTTCCAAACTAATATTTACCTCATTTCTTAGGCGTAAAAGAGTCTCCTTGTATCTTTCTTCCCAAAAGAACCGTCGCACCCTCCCCGAGTTAGTTAATCAATACGCAAGAGCAAGGTCAAATGATCGCGTTAAAACTTTAGTTTTCCAGTTGCTCCAGGGGACTTGCAAAGAAAGGGGTGTTACAGGGATGGTGGAGCATTCGAGTACCGACCTTGTTCTAAAACGAAAAGAACAAAGTGAATCGTTTTCAGTTATCAAAATAAGTAAAACATAGCAATTGAGACGCAGCCTTCGATTTCCGATTCGGCGACATTCTACAACTAGATTTAAAATCAATGGATTTCGATTGGGCCGGAGTAAAGTTTAATTAAATTTTGTTGTCAATTGTGAATAGGAAAAATCCGCGAGAATATAAAGGGAGAAAAAATGTATAGCATTTATTTGCTTCCCCGCGTTTATTCATGCCCTTTGTGAGCTGGTAATCGAAGAAATAATTTCTGGCTAAGCAGACGTATATTTTTGCGTTTATTTTAAATATCGTATTCCATTACGGGGTTGCTTATTTAAACATTTTTTTTTCATACACTCGTTTTTCTTGGAATAATTTGAAACTTTATAACGAGTAAAATGGGTTACCACTCAATAAATTTTAAGTTTGTTAGAATTATTGCAGTTATGAAACATTTATGTTACAAACATTGTTCCCATCATATGCGTCTTTTTCTTTGAGCGAGGCGCTATTTAAAATACATTGTGATATTTTTATTTTACTGTTTTATTGCATTTTCTTTTACATTTAACTTTCAGAGTCTTTAAGGGTGCATGTTAAAAATATGCAAGAGTTTTTTTTTTATTAAAAGTTTCATTACTTGTTATGTTTAGAAATAATTTATTAGATATCAGATACTTTTATTTCTTTACTGTTCATGTTCATATAAAAAAAACCTATATTTTAATTAAAGATTATTTCGGAAGTTCTTTCATAATATTTTGAAGTTTTTACAACACTGAACATTTAAATAGTAGAAAACTGATCGTTAAATGCTCTGATATTATTCGAGATTTTTCATTAGAATCAAGTAGGCTTAGTAGAAATATCTTTCACATAAGGAATATTTATAAGGTAATTTGGGGGAAGATTCAGTATTGGGGAAGATGCCGTATGATGTGTTGCATCCACAAGCATCAACAAAAACAGCTAGCCACTCAGAATGAAGAAACATGTGCATCGAGAGTGTACATAAATTGGTTTTGATTTACCACAAGTTCGAGAGGTAATTTTACAGTGTTTTGTCATTTTTATCTCTCGCTCTGTTGATTATTCAAAATAGTGTTAAATGCCTTTGGCTAACCGCAGTATTTTCATTTGTGGACGATGCCGTAGCTTTCTAACCTACTCTAGATTAAAAAAATGATCCCATTCAAAACATAGACCTAGAATAACTACACCGAACTGTCGGAAAAAATGTGATAATATTGTATGTAGCAGTTGAAGCATATGGTTGTGTACGGCATCTCCCCCCTACGGAATTTCCACTAACGGCATCTTCCCTTACCGTTGGGGAAGATGCCGTAATAGAAGGGTTTTGTAATCCTTAATTTTTGGTCGTAAAAAATTGTTAAGAAGCAAAACTTATTTTTACCAATCACAAAAGTCAATATTTTGTTAATAAATTGGATTCTTAAAAACAAAACCATTGCCCTATTTTATATAAAATAAAGTCAAAAGCTACGGCGTCTTCTCAAATCTACCCTAGCACTGATTTCTTTAAAGTTTTTAATAAAATTACATTTACAATTTCAGAAGAAGTACCCAAAATTCAAAAACTACTGGCTTCTACGTGTGCAGTTATTCAACAGGGATTCGTAAACTAGGGCCTTATACCGTTGTATTTTTAAAAAAGTCTTAGATGTAATACAAAATCAAAAATATGTTTTTTCCTGTTTCTTTTCCCCATCTTGCGAAATATTCTGTTAAAAAATATCATTTCATTAGAATTATGTTTAGACATTCACTAATAGTTTGTTTATCATTCTTGTGCGATGAAACACAAAATACGCACTTGAGACACAGTTTCAGGGCCGTCATTTCAAGTTTTCCCAGAGGGGGGAGCAAAGGTTCCAAACACAATGCAATTTCATCGGAAAACATCAGGAACCACGCCCACTTATATGTAAATACATTGATTTCTCAAAGTCTGGGGGATAACAATTGACCCCCCCCCTCTGACCCCCCTAAATGACGGGCCTGAGCAGTTTTTAAATTTATTAAACCAAGAATTTCTGTCCAAACATATTAAATAGTGTTTGCACGTAAAGTCAGTAAAAAATTGCTGAAATTAAAAATTTACACTAATTAAAAATATCCTTTGTCATTTGTGTTATCAAATAGACATTTGCGTATCGCGCAAAAATACCTTAAAGTATTAAAAATAAAATATTTCAGTGTTGAGCCATCGATTTCATTTTATGTCACATTGCAAGCTTAGGAGCTACGTCTATTTTCATTAAAACCCCCTATTATTTCTAATAAATTTAGCAGGATTTCGCTACTAAGAAAAGTCCGTATGAGCTTATAGAACCTATTCAAACCCATTCCTCTGTAGTTACTGTAGAAAGTCTCAGTGATTATTCAAAGTACTCTTAAAATGACAAGAAATGAAGACCCTGAATCATATACAAAGCTATTATAGAAGTTCTTACAAGTTTAAGTAATCAAACGCGACTGTCTGACATATGTTTATTTTTAATCATACGCAATATATACATTTCTTAATAGGAGCTCCGAATGTATTTAAAGTGAAATCTTTCAATTCTATATTAACTTTAGCTCTATTATACCCTATTATATGATGTTATTCAGGAACAATACCGGGATTGAAATGTTCAACAGAACTTTGAGAGAATCTTTTCTAAAGAGAATCATTAGATAAATTGTTTTTTCAATAAATAACGTAATTTTTGATAGTTTAAATAACTCCTTATAGGACGTAGTTATATGGTGTTTTATTTATTTGAAAGGAACGCTTGTGTGTGTTTCAATTGATAACTTTGTTCCTGTGAACAAAGCTCAACAATAACTGGAGGACGTTCCTTCGATTTTAGAGTAATTTTGTAACTGCTCAAGTAATTGGATAATACTGATTATTAAAGTAATCCCTATCATTTGAAAAGGTCTGTTAATTGCTCTCGATGTATAACATTGTTTAGGCGCAGCAACATGAGCATTAAAAATTATAAAAGCAATCAAAATTGTTTTTTTTCCCTTTAAATTTTCCATTCACTTTTTTTTTTTTTAATATTTCTTCTACTGAGAGGCATTTTTCTTTTCGTAAGAAGAATAGTTCAGAAAGCCACTGTAACGATGTGTGATTTTAGCCTAAAATATTTGAAAAAAAATAAGGAAACAGTTTTTGAATATTATAGTAGAAAATATAGCATGAAAAAGAACAGTAAAGTTTTGTAAGGAATTTCCTTGGGGTTATACATTTTCGTTAGCCACTACTTCTGTGCTAAACATTTTAAGACATCTTAAATTAACTACATGATCATATACCATCACATTTGCTTCACCTCGTAAAACTTTGTCCTACGGTTAAATAATTCCAACTTAAGTTGGACTTGTATCATTTTAAACTAAACATATTTTCAAAATATTGTTGTGAAAAAAAAAGAACATTTATCTCCAAAACAATGGGATTTTTTTTTAACTTTAAATCTTTTGCAATACAAATATTACACTAAGTTTCATCTCTATTTGCCATTACCTTCATTTTTTTCAAAAATGGACAGGCCTCCACTTTCAAAACAAACGACTCAATTCACAGTCACAAAATCAAAACAAAAATCAAAACTCTTTCTCATTCTTCACGTGCCCCGGAATGCAGAACATAATTCCGACCGCAGCAACAACACTACATTCAGACGAAAGAATCCGTGTTACAAAGAGCACTGAAACAAATTGCATTTCCCTGATTTATTAGGGTGCGAGTGAATGCAAAAGTTGGCCGCACGAGGGCGACAGCCGATTTTAGAATCATTCACCGACCCGATGGCCCTGCCACTTTTAAAAAACGGCACCACCTCGCTCGAGCATTGAACAATTCATTCCCAAAATAAGGAAAAAAAAGGGGAGAAAACTATAAGAATAAAACAGAACAGTCTTTGAGATTTGGAAGCGATTCGGCCCTTAGATTGATGGTAGTTGAAACAAAATTACATCCTTGGAAGGACACGTTCGTTATAAATGTCCCCTCAATCCTGCCAACCATTTACGGTAATGGGTTCAAATGCTTTGCAGCCCAAATGGCGACTCATCCGTCTTTGTCGGGCAACGCGACTTGACTTACCGCTGATATTATCTCCCTAATGGAAGATCTTCTTCGCACTTGCCTGTAACCGCACCTGAGAACGATGATGAAGATCGGTGATCCGAAAATACAGCTTGTCCCAAAAAACAGGCTTTATATCTTTTGTTCCGTAGGGCTAAATATTTATGCAGCCGTCTTTTGTAGACGAGTGCTTTTCCAGAGATAAGGGAACGTCGCCATAGACTGGATGTATTAAAATTTAATATCTGTGAAATAAATGTGATGATATCATTTTAAAGCTGTAAATATTTTACAGGATGGTGTAATAAAGAAATATAAGCTTTTAGGCCGTTTTTCCTCCAATAGTTTTAGAACATTCATAGGTTGAAAATAGATATACATATAATAATGTCAGTTGTATTTTTATGTTATGGCAGAATTTTCGGATTAAAAAAAATCTTGTTTTAAAAAATAACAAATAAAATTAGTCCCAGGAAGTGAAGTTTTGTAATTTGAAATTATTGAGAAAATACTTTTGCTTTTGAAATATTTTATTCAAAAATATCTTAAATTACGTGACATTTTTTTAAATTTTAAACATTTATTTTAGCATTAAATAATACTATTCTGACTTGAAAATATTATAAAAAATAGTTTTGCTTTTAAAATAGTTTATTTAAAAATATATATTATTTGACAAGTAATTGACTTTTTTTCTTTTAATTATTTCAATTAGTAAATAGTACATAATTCTGGCTGGAAAATTTTTATCGCTAAATTCTCTCTAGTTTTTGTGCCACAATTTTCACAGAAAGAAAAATCCTTCTTTGAAAAAAGAAAAACATGTACTAAGATTAAATTAAAAAATTTAAGCATCCCATGACCCTGATTGCCGATCTCATATTAAAACGAACTTCTCTGATCATGACGCATTTTAAATCTAAATATATGTGATTGTTTTCGGGAGGACATGGCAAGCACGGAAAAGAAAAGATAATCCTAACTAGTAAAATTTGCTAGTCGCAAAAGCAGAATGAAAAGGGAAAATTAAAAATTCTTATACTAAAATCAATTACAAGTATTTTAATTGTTAACAAACAGAAACTTGCAACAGTTAAACATTTAAAATCATTGAGCTTTCTCTCCTCGCCAACCAACAATGACATGGGTTTCTAATCCTGTAAATTTAAGCCTTAGCCGCATTTGCTAAAAAGCGTTGTAATTCAAGTTCTGTATAACATGGTTCCAAACACAATTTTATTAGACGCAGATTTTTTTTTGGTAGGAAAGGGTGGGCATAGCGGCCACCCTAGGGAACATCTATTTGTTTCCCCTAAACTTTATTGAAACATTTTATAAATCTATTCAACATTTAGTATGGTTACTTAGGCCTGATTAAAAAATATAAACAACTAGATTTTTAAACTTTATTTGTACAAATTTTTTCTTTACCAAAAGCTGTCAAAACCGCCTAAATAGATTTAGATAGTATGGAAAAAATGAAACGCATTTAGTTTCAGAACTCAGAACAATTGTTGTGGTGGATACATGACTTAATGAAACTTCAATGAACAATCTACGAAAAATCGCTAAGTCCGGCGCCTACCTCCCCCCAATTTGACGAAGAAAACTATAAATGGAATCGCCCGAATGACCCTTCCACGCAAAGAAAGAAGCAGTTTTGGTGGCACAGGAGAACGAACACAGAAAGTCGTTGACACACCCCCAATTTATGACCGAAGAGGAATTCAGGCTCCTCCCACGCGAGAAACATCTGTGGAGAAAAAGAGTCACGGTTGCAACGAAAAGCTGCTATGATCCAAGATGGAATCAATTAAGGAGGTAAAAAGTAGCTAAAAAGATGGGAATCGGGCATCTGGCAATGGGAGTGAGGGAGAGAAGTAAAGTGAAGAAGAACCACACAAGAAAGATATATAAAGTTTCGGCAACAGAGACCGTGAGGATATTTTTCGAATTCTATCCAGGAGTTTTTTTAGTGGATATTAAGGCCGGTTTTGAGCGTCTCTGATTGTTAGAATTTGAGCGCCAATTCCGGTACTTGATAGTCCTGAACTTGAGAGGTGTGCCTATAGATTCCCAAATTTGTATATGTTGTTAGTGAGGATGAAAAAGACAGCGCTTGTAACTCATAAGCTTTGGACGACGTAATAAACTTTGTCAACCCCACTGGGTGAGTTTGTTTTTTTTAAGATGTATTCTTGCATTTTCTGAACGCCGCGCTTTTGGGTATTTCACTCCAATGCAATGTACGGTTGTTTTTTTTATGTCGTGTTTAATTGCGGAACGTTAAGTGAGCAATTTTTACTGTTCGGTAATTTAACTTTATAATTTGTTTTTCATCTAGTCTTATAATAATGTTTTGTAGATTTTTTGTTTTAAGCACTAACGATCACGCGGCCTAATGTATTCATTTTCAAAATTTAAGGTTCTTTGCTCACTGCATTCCAGATGAGGTTGTTTCTTTAAGAATTGGAGCAATGCTCGAAGCTATTTTTTCCTTTTCAGCAGGATATTTATCTTTTTCTTTCAGCAGAAATAATTGGGATTTTCAGTTTTAATTATGTTTTTAAATTATTTGAGGAGGTAAATTATTGAAGATTATAGAATGATTATTACATTTAATTAACTTTTTAACTTACTACACCACAATTGTATTAGGGTTTTAAACAAAAATAGGCATTACTAAAAGTATATGAAGTTATGAAATTACTGGTATTTACATAATCACAAATAAACTCATGAACCCATTTGAGGTACCCAGAATATCTAATCCGGCCTTCGTCGTCCTTAGATTTCGAGTAACAATCACCACAGAAAAACAATTGACGTCGCTAACGTTGCCTGGCCAAGTTGACGGCTGTGGCCACTTCGCCCTCTAGCGCGCCATTTTCGAAAGAAAAATATTTCACGTACAACCCGTTGTTGTATCTACTGTTGAGACACATGAATTCAAAGCTAGAAACATGGTATTTTGCACCATTGATGTAAAATTTACTTCACCTAGTCCTACAATTAACTAAAGCGAAACATGTGATGCACTTACCAAACATCACAGGGTCGAAAAAGTGAAAAATTTGCGATATCTCCGTGAGTTTGCGTCTGAGCGGAACCGAACTATAACACAACAACAACGGATGCCGGGAGCGTAGTTGCGTCTATTGCCGATAGGCTGCAGAACTATATAGGGAGGAAAACTTCAAGTGGCCACTTTGCCCGCAGTGGCCACTATGTCCACATTTCCCCTTCTATTGTTTTAAATTTTCCAGTATGTTTTCACTTAAAAAATCGCGAAAAAATGTTGAAAGTTTCAAATTTATATATTTGCTAATTAATGATATCCGAAGAAGCAACCTAGCTGACACCACTCTCGATCAAAAAAAAAAAAAAAAAAATCAAAATCAAAATCTGCCCATCCGTTTAGGCAGTACTGTGCCACAGATTGATACACAGATCGACAAATACACCGACACGTCAAACTCCCTTTCTTTTTAAGTCAGGGGTTAATAAAAAGGAATTAAATATGGGGACATGAACTTTTGTCATTTGAAGCTAGTACCAAGAATATTAATACTTTGTCAACATTTTACTAACAACTGATCCGTAGAATAATCACAATGACTTATTATACTTTTTTGGTTTCATCCATTTATTTTAAATCGTAAATAGGGGAAACGATATAACTAATAGGTCAGATAAGCGATAACATGACTGTATATTGAACTTTAAATAAATAAAAGTTCCGCATTACCATTTTTTTAAAAGTGGTTGTGACAGTGATTGTATATGCCAAAATTCTTAGCCTATACGATATTATTATATTACACATGAAATCCACTTATTAAGCATCCCATATGCCATATCGTATTGGATTTCAATAACTAGATTCCCCCCTTTTTGTTTAATTGTGGCATGAAACAAATCTAGTCTAAATTTTTTCTTTAGAAAATGGCCTGTTTTTGTTTCCGTGTCACTAAATCACAAAAGAAAAAACGACAAAATCACTTATTGTAAATTCAGTGAAATGTTTTTAACACTGATTACGATAGCTGTCCTTACATACTTTACAACCTCGCTTTTGACCAAAGGGTTACAGTTTTTTTTTTTTTTTTTGCATCAAAGTTGAAATGACCAATAGCTGTATAGTAGCAAATAACTGTAACGTTGCCCTAGATAATTTTGAAAGTATGGTTTTAGTCACTAAATGTGTGCTTGAAAAGGTATTTCATCACGACTGTTTTTGCTGTTGTTGCGTGCATAGTTAAACAAATACTACGGAAATAGTGATTTCATTGCCTCGAGTGAGGTTGGACTAACAGTTCATACAGCTAAAGGAAAATTTACAACTCTAAAAGAAGAAAAAACGCGCAGGACGTCGCCGGGAATCGAACCCACGACCTTTGGCTTTCAAGGCGGAACTTCTTTCACAGAGTAAAAGGTCACATCTCATCACAGTAAAATCTCCCGATAAACGAATATTTTTTTGACGATACTTCTTCGACGCATATATTTTTTTCGCGCATTCAAAGCAATATATTCCATAAAATTCAACCGACTGATATGTCTGACTGACAAAGCTAATATTTTCTGGAAACTTTTAGTTTAAACCCCATTAATGTATAAAATTACTCCATTTTTATCCATTAACCTCGTGGGTTCCTTGGGGTCATATGTGACCCCAATGCAATTTCTGTTTAATATATCTTGTTAATCAACCATTTGTTTTTAAAGGCATTTTGTGGCTTTTATTCTTCTAGTTTTTTATTCAAAATAATGCTATTATTGTGTTCTATTTTTTCCGAATTGCACTTTTTGCACACAAGACCCTTGGGGTTACTTCCCCAGAATGTCAAAAAAAAGAGGACGTTGCAACTTTTGTCCAAGAGAACTGGACAGAAAAGGCATCGAAAAATGTCATAAGTGTTTGAAATTCACTTGCAAAAAATCATGTTTTTTCAGGTCTGTAACAGTTGTAAATAAATCTACAGTTATTGTAAGTTTTGCTCTAAAATTTTAATTTTTAATGCATAAACTAAATTTTACTTTGATTGTGTCTTTTTATTTTTATTCTTTTAGCGTTAAAAAGTGTGTGAACTTAAATAATGCATGTAACATTCAATAATCATAATAAATTAATTAAAGGAAGCATTGGGGTCGTTTATGACCCCAAGAGTCTTGAGTGTAACTGAAATGGGAGGAACCCACGAGGGTTAAATAAATACCAATAAAATTAAACATTAGGTGGTACCTTAAACTAACACTGTACCCAAGAGATTAATAATAAGTCATAAATTCTTCTGCCAGTCCAAAAATGCGTAGATTTTCCATCACTAGAAACATTTATTAATATATCTGAAACGAAACCACTACTCTTACATTTCTAATGCACAACTATACATGGGCTCAGATTCGCTTGAATATGTATCAATACAGTACAGAACCTTTTATCCGGGAACCAAAATACCGGGAAACCAGAAAACCGGCAACATTTCGTCGATTTTTCCGCCACTTTTTAAAATACGTATTTTCGGCAATTTCTAAAAAATTAAGAACTTTTTTTTTTCTTTTGAAATACCTAAATGAATATGAACGGTTTCTTCATAAATACCATATAAGTGGCATATAGCTCAGAAATTTTTAATATTGTAATATCTATAAGCACTTCTGGATCGTTTTCTCTTCATATTTTAAGATGCATTACTATTTGTTATTGTAACTTGGGTTTTATAAACAATTGGCAAATATCGCTTCGTAGCGATTCAGAAAACCGGGAAATTCAGTTATCCGGGATAGCTGTGGTCCCAAACATCCCGGATAATTGGTTCTCTACTGTATTTTAATTCATTTCAAATACAGCAGGCTTAAATTCCAGAAATGAATGTCTTAAATTATTGAAAACTTGGTACATTGAATTGATATACATGTAGTTGACAAGGGCAACTAAAAACAAGCTACAAATTTTAAAAACGCATAAAGAGAGTCATATAAAATCATTTATCTAAATTTCAAATACGTTATGGATGAAAAGATTCTCTCCGAAGTTTCCGAGACGTTTGAATATTTGAGATTTGCTTGATATTGGAATTCGATGCTTAAATATGAAAATGTAATTCACCTATCGCTGAAAGAGTATCACTATGCGAAGATAAGAAAACCATTAAAGAAGTATATTTTAGTTGGAAAGGGATAGAAGCAATGGAATTAATGTATTTTTAAATTGAGAAAAATACGTGCTGGTCTTACGGTTGAAATTGAAATCTAAGAATTTACCTTTTTTTTTTTACTTAAATGTCTAATGTTTTTTTTTTTTTTTTCTCGTTGACATTCACCTGTGTTGAATCTGAAATTTTTATTTTAAAAATGGAACTGCAAATTGAGACATTTTTTTCTTCTGATAATCATGATATATGACATGTCTTTTGCATTTTCTGAGCACAGTTAGTGTATTAAAAAGTATATGTATTTTCATTTTCTTCATACAATTATAAAATTTTACTTTGTTGAGTCTGTCAAATAATCCCATATTTTTACGTAACAGCTTCATGTGATATCCAAGTTTCAATCTACTTTGCATACAATGTAGTGTATTCGTGTAGTTTCATTATGCTGTAAAAATATGCGTTAATGTGTGTGACGTAATTTCTATGGCCTAGACAAAAATACCATGCATCCCAAATCTATGCAAAACCAATTACTGAGATGAAATGTGACATGATCGGAGTAAAAAAGTGTGAGAGATGTATCTACATTTATGTTCTAATGGGATGACTCACTTGTCCTAGAGACCCGTTTCCCCTAATCAAAGGTATATTGTTATACTGCAATTAATACAATGTTGTTTTTACAGTATAATACAACTAATTTTACAGTAATAAACTAAAACATTGCTAATTTATACTTTATTACGCTGCATTTTACAGTTTTAAACTGGAACTCTGTTTCCAGTAGTATACTGTAAAAACAACATTTTTTTTTTGCAGTTTATATCAGTACCTCAAAGGCAGAGTAACATTAAGTCCATTTTCGTTATTTTTGAAGAGAGCCCGAAAACGTTTGTCTGATGCAAACAAAGCATGAGCCGCTGCTAACATACATTGCGGTAATAAAATGAAAATCGGCATTTTTGGACTTACGATAGTTTAACTCTGATGTAAAAATATATGCCTGTCAAAAGGTTCATGCACTTGCCCTACATTTTTAGGGGTTACAGAAGTAAAATTAGAGAAAAACTTTTTTTAAAACATTAAATTGTGATGCGTGTAATTTATTTTTTAATTGTTAAATGTCCAGAGCTAAGAAAGATCTCACACAAAATTTAAACATTTTTAACAAAAAAAAAAAAAAAAAAAAGAGAAAGAAAGAAAGAGAGAGAGGAGATATACTTTCATTGTCTCCGCCAAAACAACGCTAAAAACGTTAGTTTTATTAACTGAGTTCAAGCAAGTAAATTGATTATTTATTGCACATTATTTTGCTTCATTGTCAAAAAAAAAAAAAAAAATACGAATACTTATATATACTCATCACAATGTTTACGTATTGTATTTGACTTTTACTTACCGACCGCATAAGTAATACAGAAAACAAGCAGACGTTGCCGGTAACTAAAGCAATAATTCAACAGCGAAAAAATCGTTTCGGAATCAGAAGTTATTGTAATGAGCATGTTAGGGATCATTAAGCTAAGCCTAGAACTGTTGGTAGCGTATAAAAGATAATAAGTAAGGATTACATGTCCAGAGTTATCTGGAATTATTGTAAACCTGAAATATTGCTTAAAAGAAAATGATATGAAGAGTGATTTCAGAGTTTATCATAAGAACTGCTGTATAATGTCACAAGGAAAAAACAATGTATGTTTTTGTCTGTACTTCATAACAATAATCACAATCTTTCATAATCTTAAATGAATCTAGTTGTAACGGTTATTTCATGGCACAAGTGAGTATGTGAGTAGAATTAAAAGCAGTAACTTCTTAGATTATAAAATGGTACACTGTAAAAAAAAAAAAAAATAATGTTGTTTTTAAAGTATAATACAGCTAATTTTATAGTAATAAACTAAAAATGGTTAACTTTACAGTAATAAAATGTAAAGTTGCTAATTTTAGTTTATTATCGTGTATTTCACAGCTTGAAGCTGGAACCTCTGCTGCCAGTAATATACTGTTGTTTTTTGAGTATAATACAACTAAATTTTAAGAAAATGAACTGTAAAATTGCCAACTTTACCGTAAGAAACTGTAAAATTGCTAGTTTTACAGTTTATTACTGTGCATTTTACAGTTTTAAATTGGAACCTCGGATGCCAGTATTATACTGTAAAAACAAGTTTATTTTTTGCAGTGTAGTAATAGTTATGAATTCATTAAAATAATTCTTAGGTCTAGTTTATATTATTCTTGTTTGTAACATTTTTCTAGGAGGGAGGGGGGGAGGTTACTTTTTCCGATTTTGAACACATTTATCGGATCTTGTATTATTTCTTCTAATTACAGTTTTTTATTATAATAGAAATATTTTTTTGTGTGATTAACAAAACACAAGGTAAGCTTTAAGATTGAAGCTTTTAAAACTAATACCATTCAGCTTCTCTATGTGGAAATTTCTAACTTTGACTTGAAACTATAAATTAATAAAAGGTTTAATAATATTTGTTCATCTACGTACTACTTTTTCTCACGTGAGCTAAAATTTAGAAAAGTGCCAATTTGAGTCCCAAGTGAATTTTCACCAGTATTTCAATAACTAGTTAAAAAAATAATTTTCCCCAGAAAGAAGATAAGTTTTTCTTTCATTTCATCTAATAACATCAGAAAAAAAAATTTTTTTTTCATCAGAAAATATTGTGTTTATACATCAAAAATCAGATCGGTAACGTGTCCCAAGTAGCAAAGCTTAGCATGCAAACAGGTCATGCGCAGTTTCTAACTTCCCAAAAAAACGCACTTGCACAAAAAACGATTCTATTTTTACCCCTTTGTTAATATTTTACTTCATTTTTGTTTTAATCGATTTCTGATTTTCTAGCCGATGCGAAATAAGCGTGTCCCAAGTTCCGCCGTCAGAGTGGTAACAATAACTTCCGATCTATGTTTAGGCTCCCAAAATCATTTCGTGCACCTATACCACGTGATACTGAGTACCTGGTGGAAAGTTTTATCGAATTGTAATTAAAAATTTGCATTTCTGCATCTAAATTTGTAGGTAAGATTTTTTAAAGTGATTTTATAAAATGTGTGTCATTTAAGTCATCAGATCGGTAACACGCTCTAAAATGCGCAGTTTTTATTATTTTAAAAATTATTTTATATATAAGTATAATCCTTTGTTACAAGTGAAAAAACCACGTGTTTGATTTTGGTTTAGTGCGATCGACTCGGAAATAAAAAAAAAAAAAACTTTGTCAGTTTGTCAGATCGGTAACAGTCAGAGCGGTAACATTGAAAAACAGCAAATATGTTACAGAACTAACTCACACGTTTCAGAATTATAAAAAGCAAAAATCATACTTTAGCCATATATATTGAATATTTTCGTTCTTAAAAAAAGAGTAATGAGTTTTAGTACAATTGCTTCATTTGTGGTTTGTATGACCTAACAATAGAAGTTAGTAAAATAAGAAAAATTGACACTGCAGAAATTAAGTTAATTAATTATTATTATTTTAATTTATTTATTTATTTTTTTTGTGCCTCAATTTCTCATAACTTCGCTAAATAACTAGATAATAACTAGCATGCTAAATTTGAATTTCTGATCAAGAAATTAAATTTCCTGCAACTAATTAAAGAAAAGCAAGCAGCTGAGTTGTGTGTTGAAAAAGTTGAAGTTGTGTGTTGTTTTAAAACAAAACAAATGTTTTATTAGCTTGGATTTGGTAATCTCATGATTTATTTTATCTAAAAACCTTATCGCTCATTTTTATTTCCAAGAAATGCTTTTTCATAATGAAATTTGATTTTTTAGCCTAATATATATATTTTAATATAATTATCTTAATTCTATGTTAAAAATGCAAGGAAATGATATCATATTTAGAGATGTTAACGAAGACTGAAAGCATAAACTCAAATATGTAGCTCATATTAACATCAGATCTGTAAGATTCATCAGATCTGTAACGGCTTAAAAGTGAGTAATCTAAGGAGGGGGTAAATAACTACCTTGACCTCCCCCCTTTTATTTTCTTGCATTTAGACCCAATTTAGACTTAAAATCCAATATTAGTTTTTTTCTGCAAAAAAATTTTTTTTTCAGAAAACTCCAACTTCAAATTGGCACTTTTCTAAATATTGGCTCACGTATCCTACCGGAAAATTAAGTTTTGATATGTTTTGATCCAACTAACTCTAAAATGTATAAAGTTTTTCCTATAAAGTTTTTACTGAATTTATCGTGAAAGAAGCGTGAAAGCAATTTTTAAAAATGGTGAATTTCTCAATACGTAAAACATATGTAATTCATTAACAGAACTAACCTACAGCAAACAATCGTAATCAAAGTAATGACAGTAATATTAACAGTAATACCAGCCTTTTATTGGACTGAAAAATCTTCTAGTTAGAAAAGAAATAAATACGTAGCAATGAACCTATGTTCTATTTAACTTTTTAGTTGATCTTGTGCAGTACAGACACAGAATGCCATGTCAAAATATTATGCCCAACCAACTTAATATTTGTTTATTCAAAACTTTTTTTCATATAGCTCCAAAAACTTACAATTAATCTTAACTGTACGGAAAACACTTGAAAAGGCCAGACTAATAATTTTTATATATAGTGATTTTTAAAGATAGAGCACACATATAGACAATCAATTTCTGAGGCACGAAATCTCACCTGGTTTAATGAAACAAGTCCTGTGTTAAACGTTAAAAACTGAACGATTAGCAATGCAGATATTATATTAGAAAAAATTAACATTTTCTTTACTACTAAAAATATTACTGTAGCATTTATCACAATAGGTCTTAAATAATAACGTGTGAACTTTGACATAGCAGCATGAGTTGCAATAATTTTACTTATTGCAATTTATTTCTCAACGTGTTTATGTATGATAAAGTGAGAAGCAAGCTGATGCAAATGGACGTTTTAAAGTTTTGGAGAAAACGTGCTAATAGTTCAGATCCTAGGTAGGTTTTCCCTTCTAAGTGATCCTGTAAAGCAGAACCTAACTCCCTCTTTCTCCCTAATAGGAGAAAGGCCTTCCTATCACATTCGTACTGGTTATCTTCAGTGTTGTAATTTTTTCACTCCTTTAGCTGTTCAGTTCCTTACACACGTCTAAAAAAGTGAAAGAAAACGAAAGACCTTATTCGTGTTTATAAATTGCAGTATTTTGTGAAAAAATATTTTTGAAGGAGCTCTGCTACGCATGTTTTTAGAAGAAACATTGTTTATTGTTTTATTTCCTAACATAAAATAGAAATAGCAGTACAAAATACATTTTTTGTTTTCTAAAGCGCCGTAACGAATATCGAGTTACATATTTTACTCAGAGAGGACTTCGATACATTTTTAATACAATATTTTCCAGAAAAAGTTGTAAATATTAAATAGGCTACGCCAGCAAGAGAGAAGTTTTGTATTTAGGAACAAAGCCATAAAAAATGTATGCAGTTCGCAAGCCTCTTTGTTGCGTCGTGAAGCTGTCAGTTTAGTTAAAATTTTAAGCTATAAAAGCTTAAAACTTCTAGGTTTTAGTTAAAGAATGTATTGTACAGTAGCGCTTCAAATGAAACTTTATTATTTTGAAACTTTGTCTGTCCTCAAAAATTTGGATGTCTCAGAATGTAACACTAGAGTTTAATCAAATGTTTTGAAGTAAAATGCTTTATTTTCATTGTTTTGTGTTCTTGCATTGCGTGTTCTTGATTTAAAAACAGATGCATATAATAGTAAGATGCAATATAATATTATAATTTGCGTAAAAAAAAGAGTGAATATGAGCATTTATTCACTTTGCATATCACAATAGAAATATATAATGATAAATATATCGTGATCTTGAACGATATTCAGATGCCTTTTTCAGTTTATTTCAGTTTTTTTTTTTTTTTTTTTGTGCTTTTGCTCAATATTTTCCGAAAAATAAAACCCTGCCTACATAACTGTGAAACTTGGGATGAGTACACACATAACTGAAAAGATGATACATAAAATAACTTTAGAAAATAATTAATGAAAACGTAAGATGAACAACAAGGAAGAGGATGCTTTTCTGACATTAGTAAGAAACTCAATAGTCAATAGTAATTTCGGCAAAAAAAAATTATACTGGGAACATGTATATTCAGTGTTTACACCTTAATGAACAAAAGTGTAACAAGTTTTAAATTTACAGAAGTATCTTGTATCCCTCCCGGGTGGTTTAATAGAAATATTAGCTAACTTTATGTTCACTGTTATTATACCATACCTGGAGTTGGCAACCTTTTACAAGAATAGAAAACACTATAAAGAAATAGAAGTAATTGGTTTGTTCTTGCTCAGCATGTCTTCACTATACTGCAAGAAATAAATGTTGCTTTTACAGTATTATACATCTAACTTTATAGTAATAAACTGCAAAATTTCTAACTTAACAGCAATAAACTGTAAAATTTCTCATTTTACAGCGATAAACCGTAAAATTAGCAATTTACTGTTTATCACTGTGAATTTTAGTTTTAATGGTTCCAGTATTGTACTGTAAAAACAACAGTTTTTTTTTTTTTTTTGCAAAGTATAATCTCGTAGACAACACATGTGAGAAAAAACAAACTCTTAAAATCGCAAATATTAACAAACTTATTATTTGATCAACAAAATCCTTTTAACAACGAAATTTGAAAGTTGTAACCATAAAAATCCAAAGCGCATTGGATTCTGAAAAATTCGGAAAGTTAAACGTACTCTTCTCAAACTCTTCTCAATGCGGTTAAACTACGCGGTGTCTCTATTGATCACAAGTATGACGAGATGCTTGATAAGTTATGCCAAGCGTATCTATCTACTACTGTCCCCACAGATAATAATTCTTTAAAATTAATAGTTGAGGAGACTGAGAGAATGAAGTGATAGTATCTCTGATTTATTATCAGGTTAAGTTAAATTAATTTTCATACTATTTGTAACTACGCTATTACGCAAGATTTTTTTTTCTTTCACAAATGAATTTAGAATGATCACAATTACTTTTTTTTTCAACTATTTTACTAAAGTTTTACTCTTTTAAACTGAAAAAAAAAAGTTTTTACAGTAAAAATTTAAAACCGAGGTCACAGTAATAAAATGTAAAGTTAGCAATTTTACAGTTTATTACTGCAAAATTACCAAAGTTAGCTGTGTTATACTGTAAAAACAACATTTTTTTTTTACAGTGCAGCAATTATTTTAATATAAAGGCCTCTGATAACCCAAGTAAACAAATGCTTGCTGATTAATGTTAGACACTTAAGAGGGATGTTCCTGATGCCAAGTACATAAAGAAAGGAACAATAGCTTAGTGTATGATCATTATTTTAGTGACGCATCTAAATATGCGAACTTCTCTTCAATTTCAGTTGTGTGTCATAAAAAATCTATGGGTGAAGGAGAAAAACTTTTTCTATAAATGAACTCAGAGCCCCATTTAACACTTAGATCAGGTATTTTTCACCATGAGAAAAAAATGTGCTCCAGTATAAGTATATCGTAAGTCATTGAGAGTTATACGACATTATATCTGTCTTTTGTATAAGTGTTTTTTTTTTTATTTTTTGCAAATGACAAATAGATATTATTTTGATGAAATTGGCACTATTTATTTGTGAAACATTGACCTATTCTCTTAGATATTGATATATTCAGAGTAAATTCATCCAAAGGAGTTATTCTCTTTGAAAAATGAACAGCAGATAGGAAATTATTCATTTAAACAAAGTGTTAAATTTAGCCAGCAGACGTGAAACAAGTAATCTTGTTTCGTGTCTGAAACTTTTTTTATCAGAAGTATGCCGAAGGGTATCTTTTTCAATGACATTTGTTCCGGAACACAAGTGCGACGTAGGAAAAAACAAGAATTCTATAAAAAATGTAAAAAAGATGTTAAACTCTAGATTCGTCTAAAGACAACTAGCAAAAACATATAATGCAGAAGTCGTTAAGAAAACAAGATCTCCATAAAAAATGATTCTTTTTTTAGTAAACACCGAAAGATAATTTTGTGGCCTAGAAGCTATGCGTAGCTAGCGTAAATTCTGCTTTTATTGATGCATAAATAATAAAAAAACATTTCCATGCATTTTACTTTATTAGTTTTTCTCTTACTTCTTAATGACTAATAGAGTTTCAGCAGGCCTTAAGACATTCCAAAGAAGAATAAAAAATACGTAAATGAAAGAAAAAAATCACATATTCATTTTTATTTCTTTTAATTTTTTTCCACTTCGGTGCTCAAAGCTGTGAACCGATTAAAGTGGTTGGAAAAGTAACGCAATTGTCTTACGTTTCAATGATATTCACTTCAGAATTTTACAAATGAGGGTTAAAAATTTATTTCTGAATTGTGTTCTAAGGTTGTGCAAAGAAAGGGACAAAAAATTTGTGACTAAAAAGATGAAAAAAAAATGATGAATAAAAAAAATGATATTTAGGTAACTTCTTCCTGAAAATTGAGTTAAAGTCCAACCTCACCATCACATACCAATACGAAAATTTATATTTAGTTCACTGCAAAATATAAACTGTTGTTTTTACAGGACAGTACTGGCAGCAGAGGTTACAGTTTAAAACTAAATTGCACATTAAAAAACTGTAAAATTAGTATTTTGTTTTATTAATGTACAGCAGCAATTTTAGTATTACCTCAATATTAGCTGTATTATACTGTAAAACAACCGCATAATACTGGCAGCAGAGGTTCCAGTTTAAAGCTGTAAAATGCATATTAATAAACTAACAATTTTACAGTTTATTAGAGCAAAATTAGCAATTTTTGCAGTTTGTTACTATGAAATTGTATTATACTGTAAAAACATCTATTCTTTGCGGTGTAGTATCTTATTTTTTGTAATCATATTTTTTAAGCATTTTCTTTTCGTAGCTAAATGTTGCCATCTATATTTTTGCAACAGATAAATCAGGACTTACTCACTAAAGTTGAATCTAGTGTGCAACCCTGCGAATATCTGAGAAAGAATCTTCAATATTGTTACATTTCGAAATGAAGGAACAAAAAATGCAATGATATGATAGCTCTGAAAGACGAATATCCTTATCAATAGAATTCAATTGCATGTGAATACCGCTCCCCTAGGACACAGGAAACATATCCAAATCACAACATACTGAAATAATATATTTTTGGATACGAATGATAATAAAATATTTTCTATTCAGCTTGGTATAGGAAGTTAAAAGCAGAAAAAGCTCTTTCTTCTACAAAGAAACATACATATATTATCCGACAAGAGCAATATATTGTACTTTTGCAAAACGAGATACTCCTTCAACTAAATGATTGGATTTCCCCCATGAAAATAAAATTCAGATTCAAAATACAACAGCGGGCCATATTCGAAAGAGGAAAGAACCGCGAAACAATTCTGGAGAAGGCCAAAGTGTATCGCTACTGGACAGGATTTTGAGTTGTTTAAAAAGAAAATATGGAAAGCGATCCCCACAGAAGGAACAAGAAAGCAGAAAAGTCCCTCTCTCTCTTTCTCTTTTCATCGTTACTCTGAATTTTAAAAGATGAATTGCACTGAAGTAAAAAAATCCAAGATTTTTTTTTCTTTCATCGAAGTCGTATTGAAAGGTACATGTGATTTTGCTTTGATGATGGTATGAAAGAGAAGTAAGCGGTTTAATTAAATTCGTCGGATACAAAAAAAGAAAAAAGAAAAAACAAAAACATGTATACATATATATACCCAGTTGAGATTGTCGAGAATTCTTTCTCTTGGAGAATTTTTCAATTAAATAGTACCCTCTGCCAAAACGCTTTAATGTCAAATCTCTTTTTTCTCTCTTTTGACACGGTAATTTTGATTTATAAGGGCATATTGGTGGTAGCTAAAGCTTAAAAAGCACAGGTGAATTGTTTCCTACCTTTTTATTGATTGTGGGAAAGATACCAGAGATTTTAGACGGAAGGATGAATTTTATTCTGCTCAATCTACAGCATAAGCCAGAAAAGGTTTTCCACTCTTATTTCAACATAAATTCAGCTGTCTTATACCTTCTGACTCACCTCGAAGAATTTTTAGTTACTAAAACGTGCAATAAGCATAACAACGGGTCGAAACTTTTTTTGCTTTAGTTTTAAAATGTATAAGATTGAGCATTAGGCACAATTGTTACCCGTATAAGGAATTATTTTCATTTATATCTATTTTTAGATGTATTAAGCTGTTTTCTTAATAACAGCAATCAACGTTTCAGCTACATATTGCTTTCATAATAACTAAATTTAATTCAACCCTAATCACGTTTTGTTGTAAAAATGACGCGAGACATTTTATGAATTCCACTAGTCTTATTTTAATGAGACACGCCAGTTAATAAAATGAGAAAAATCATTAAACATTTATTATTATAGCACTTTTTACCACGATCAAAGTAGGATTATGCAATCTTTAATTCTACGGAATGCTTTGTATGATTCATTTTAGAAAATTTGACAAATCATTTAATATTTCCTTTAGCGAATATGTGAAAAGTTTCACTGTATAATTATAACGAAAAACAAGGTAGTTTTGGAAGTTAATGAATACAGTTTCATCTTTCACTCGAAAAGAGAAACTTAAATTGTTTTCAGATTGTTTGTTTTTTTTCAGCTTGCGTAGATAAAGCACGTTAATTTAAGATTTATTTCGAACACCGTAAATGAACATTAATTGATAATTTTCATAAATGCTAAAGAATTAATTTTTTGTAATGGTTAAAATTGTTAAATTGTAAATAATATATATTTTGTTTAGTTCACGGTAAAAATGTGTACTTTAAATAACAATGTATACAATCACAAGATGTACATGAAACCAATATTTTTAGAGATAAATTTTGATCATTAAAAATTTAAGAATAATGAATGATATTGCTTTGTTAAATTTGAGGGAATGTGTATGGTCAGAAATCTCCTAAATTTGTTAAATTACAAAAATATATATTTTTTTGTTAAAAAAATGTGTATACTTTAATAATATTTAAAAAATGTTTCTCGTAAAATGAACCTCAGTGGTTAAAACTAAAAAGTTATTGTAACAACACTTTAGATCAAGGGCTGTCTTAAATAACTTTTTAAGATTTACGAAATTGGTAACACTAGTCTTCGCGTATACTTCGATGTCAAGCAATCAGTGCAATTGATTTTTCTACTTCTTCGAATGTTCCTCTAAACATTTTCTTTATTTTTCTTGGAATTCAATTTTCTTTTAGAGGGTTTGAGATCAGTTAATCATTTTCATCCCTAACAGTTTGAAAGTAGAAAAATACTTTCTTTTCTTAGACAGTATAGGGTTACAGTCATAACACACTTTACGGTGATTCGTAATCAAATTCGTCTATTTCTTGTTAATCCGATTTTCTTTTACATTGCATTCGAAATTTTGGATACCTTAATGCTTTAGCCTCTCGTATTTACTTGATGCATTTTACAGTTTTAAACCGGAACCTCTGCTTGCAGTATTATACTGTTGTTTTTACAGCATAATACAACTAATTTATAGAAATAAACTAAAAACTGCTGATTTCACATTTATAAACTGTAAAATTACCAATTTTAGTTTCTTACCGTGCAGTTTATAGTTTTAAACTGGAACCTATGCTGCCAGTATTATACAGTTATTTTGCAGTATAATGCTAAATGTTACGGCAATTAACAGTAAAATTACTAACTTTACAGTAAGAAACTGTAAAATTGCTAGTTTTACAGTTTATTACTGTGCATTTTACAGTTCTCAATTGGAACCTTGGCTGCCAGTATTAAACTGTAAAAACAGCAGCTATTTTATAATTAAGCAAGATCAAATAAAACAAGCTCAACACTTGTTGAGTGGATCTTACTGATTGAAGCTCCAATGAATCATTAATTAATATTCGTTAATGCATAAATGTGTTTTTGTCACTGACAAAAAGCTGAGCTTGTTTTTCAAAACAACCGATAGAGTAGTTGGGTTGAAAGATGTAAGTCTTTACGTATAATTTCGCTACCCATACTTTTTCCTTTATTATGTGATCATTTTTATTCTTGAACGTAAATAATTTAATTAATACACCAATCAAATGAAAATTATCTGGAACATGTTATGATTAATCCTTTTTTGTGGTGATTACTTTGAAATTCCACTATTTGCATTAACATTGTTAGGATTATCCTACCGATTATAGTAGTTGTCCTTTCCATTTTGAGGCCAATTTCATTTCAATAAAAGTGCACAAGGTAAAACTATTATTCTTGTTTTTAGGTTTCTTGCCCTTAATGGAAGGTTCTGCTCGTGGTAACTACGGACTGACCGATCAAGTAGCTGCACTACATTGGATTCAGGAGAATATTGCAGAATTTGGAGGGGATCCGAAAAACGTCACTCTTTTAGGACATGGTCATGGTGCTGCTTGCGTTAATTTTCTCGTGCTGTCTCCAATGGCGAAAGGTAACTATTAAATCCGTTTAATATTAGACAATTATTTTTATCGTAAAACTTTGAACACTCGTAATGTCATTATCTGCACGAAGATGTGCATAGCAAAGTTTGTACGGGCGTATTGTATCCAAAGAGAAGACGTGGTTTTTAATGTTGCATAAGATATTTAAAAAGGTTGTCACAACGTTAACAAACATTTCAAAATTTTATGAAACGAAGTTTACTATCTGAGTATGGTTGACATCGGCTGCATTTATTTGAAACTAGAGAAAAAAGTAAAGGATTTGTCACAAGGAGCTAAATTCTTTTCTAAAATGTGGCAACAATGAAAGAACCTCATCACATGTAAAAATCAGAGGGACGATTATTTCTTAAATCTTAACAACAATCATGATTCGTTTGTTTTTTCATTCATCTTCTTTATTTCCATGGTGTCACACTTTTTAAAAAGGACCAGCACGTGAATGAAGCACATTCAAAGTTATAGTGGATGAATACGTATTATTGATTGTTTATTTTATATCAAAATCGCTACTGCACACTAACTGTTTTTATGAACGACTAAAACTTTTAGGGCGATTCTCTGTAAACTCGCAATTGGCTGTCCGAACCGAGTATTTTAAAAATAATAAAGTGAAATAAAGTAATTATTGCTCGTAATACAAGTAAAGCATTAATACTTTGTAGCCCAATTGTATTTGGAGCGATAACAATTTATTTATTTTTTTCTAGAAATTATTTAAGCACCAAAATTACAGTCCCCCAGCAGTCCCAATCCAATAGTTTAACACTTAAAGGCAATATTTCAAAAAAACCTATTAGCACTACATAAATTTGGCAAGTAATATCTAAAAACAAAACTTTCTTGCTACAAGTTTAGGTTTCAAGGTCACCTTGAAACCTTGATGAATGACTTTGAAACTAAAACCTGTTACAAGATCGTCATGTTGTACATTAACAGAAAGCTATATTTTTAACCTTCACAATGATGTTCGAATTTCTGTTCTGCTATCATTAGAAGCGAAGTGACAGTTATTTGCATGTAACCACTTTTTGTTCTTTTTTCGCACTTTTTGCTGTTTTTTACAGTCCTGTATATCGTACAGTTTTTAAAACAAAAATCCAAAAATTGGTAGGATTACTTATCTTTTCAGTTGTGTCCTTCACACCAATATTCATTAAAATCGGAAGTGTTGAAGTCAAGAAAGTGATTGACCTGACATACGGAATTCCTTAATGTAAAACATGTTAACATTCCTGATTTTTTTGAGCCATTGCGGTGCCAACCTAAGTTTTGGTGCGGGGGAAGAACAGCGGCAGAGCTATAATTTTTTTTTTTTTTTTTTGAAGAAATTCTAAAGGGGCTCTTTTTGAGATATTCAAGGTCAAAAGTTACGGTCAATGACCTTGAAACCCCAGCCTGTCATAAGAAAAACATGTTACATATCAATAGAAAGCTCCATTCTTTAGCTTTACAATGTTTTTTTTTAAATTTTTATTCTACTGTAATTAGGAGGAAAGTTACAGTCGTTTGCATGCAGCCACTTTTCGTTTTTTTCGCACTTTCTGCTAATTTTTACAACCCTGTATTTCGTACAATTTTGAAAATAAAAATCTAAAAATTGGCAGGAATAATTAGCTCGTCATATGTGTCCCTCACACCAAATTTTGTTAAAATCGGAAATGGTGAGGTCAAAAAATTATTTTCTATGATTTCACGTGGATTTGCCCTTTATCATTTTTATGAAATAAGGTCTAATTACGTATTTCAAAAACTTAAAAATTGTCATGTAAATTCTGTCCGGAGATTTTTCACAAACAGTCCCCTGCTACAAATTCAAAGCTCCAATAGAAAAAATCTCTTACTCTTGCAAATGTTTTTGGTCATGAAGTTTAAAGTAATCAGAGTAAATTTGCTGAAATTGCTGAGAACGGTGTTAAAACGATACTTTGTTTAGTTTGAGAGCCACATTTGTGATGAACGTATGCATAAGAGTCGATGCGAAAACAGTCCTCTGGGGAGTGATTTTATGATTGTCAATTATTTTAATTTTGAACCATATTAGTAATTATGACCACGATTTGTGCCCAAATTTAAAGGTAGTCTCTTAACTAATTATGTTCCAATAGTTTTGCAGATATTACGCAACAAAGAGCAAACACATAGTCACCTAGCACAGTCTCTGCCTAGTTATACTAGGCAGGAGACTTACCCCTATCACGATTTATCAGAAAAACACAAACTTCAATTGGAGCTCTTTCCAAACCAAAGTGATGGATTCTTTTTCTGAGCAATAGTATTATAATTATACGAACATTTCAAAAAAAGAATGCCCGGACAAATTTCGTGTAAAAAAAAGCAAGTTTACAGATAATCGCCATTTAAAGAAGAGTATTTAAGCCCCTTTAAGGCAAAGTTAGAAACAAGAAAACATTTTATTCCCCTGTAGGTACAAATCTTCTATCTCAATCATTCTAATCAACGACTTCTAATCATTATTTCCAAAAACAATAATAATAGATATGTTTAAAAAGTGTAGTAAATAGTGCTACTATTTCTTTTTTTCTGTTTTTTTTCTGTTTTTTACGAGGCAAGTACAATACAGAATGCACATCAACTAAGCTCTTCAGAAATAAATGAATCTTTTATTTCAGAATCTCGTCAAGTACATCTTGTTGTATTGCAAAAACACATAATGCAAAGATTAACTAAAATATTTTTTTAAACCCAAAACCTTTACTCGGAAAGTTTTATTTTGTTTTCAAAAAGTACGATTGACTTGTTTATGAAATAAACGATTCAGTTAAGATCTGAGCCATAAATGAAATGCTAATTCTAAATCAGTTTCTTTAAAATATGATTTGCATCATAGAATCGGGTAGTAAAATCTAATGGCAATAACAAAATATGAAAAAACAACAAGTATCTGATGCAATAAAATGATCCATGATTAAATATCATCTCCTCTAAAGACGAAAACCGAGTTCTTAATTAAAAACGGGACCAAACTAATCACAAATTCCCCGTTGAGAAGAAATTAAAACAGTAACTCCTTTGCGTACCTCCCCTCCATAATTAGCCAAGTTTAAGTAAAATCCCTATGTTTCGTAGCGTAATAGCAAACCTATTTTATGCGTCTAACTCTTCTTATCAGTCCTTCCATCCTTCCTCTGCACTGATCAATACATTGTTTGATATTCTTACTTTAGTTGAATGTCAACAACTCTAAGAGACGGTTACGTGACTCTTCTCTAGAAAGGGTAATCAACGGCATTGACTGTTCTCCAGACTATCTTCAGTTGAATCCGTTAGTGGAGATGAAAGCCCGTCTTTTTGGAGGCAGCGTTTATTCAGTTAGATCTGATAAAACTGTTATCTTCTTTTAGATCCCTCCTTGATTTTATAATGAAAGAGATAAGTCGGCTTTGAAGACTGGTGTGAAGAGAAGTTCGGGGGATTTTTATATGCAAGTTTAGTTAAATAAAAAGTGTCGGAAGATAAATCTAGTTTTTTCTTTCCTCCCGATGTGCAGTATTGTAAAACTTTGTGCTGACTGAGCTGAATATCGTTTTCACTGCATAGTGTGAAAAATATTAAACAATTTGAGTTCAATCATGAATCAACAGTTTTTGTTTAAAACATGCGTTGTATAGCAACTCTATAATTCTGTTGAAGAGATTGTTGTTTTGCAACATAAAAACTTAGAACGTCTTTTAACTTTTTTACCTAAGTTTCTACTAAAATAACTGAAAAGTTTTTTTTAGAGTAGTGAACCAAGCAACTACTATAAATTGAAATGATATAGATAAATGAAATGTCGCTTGCTTAACTGAAAAGAAGCTTAATGAATGAACTTTGAATGAATGAAAACTAGATTAATGAAATATTTTTTTTTTTTCAAAAATAAGAAATTGCTTAATTTAAAGCCCTAAACTTTTTGAGATAACTTATTTTTTATGTGTACGTGTTTTAATTATTTACCTTCTTATTGCATTCATTGGCAGTATTTTAAAATGCAGATCGTGAAAAAATTTACAGAACCAAATCATCCTTTCAGTTACAAACTTCACATTAATAAATGTATTTACTCAAAACAATTGGTTTTAAAACGTACTAAACATGAATTAGCAAAGCTTTGTACCTCTTTTCTCTTTTTAAAATGAAACCCATACGCAAGCATTGTCATTTGCAATTTAATTGTCTGCTGTTTCTGGTAATAAATCGTTAAAAGGTATTAAATTTATTTTAAAGTCCCCATACGCTATCTTCTCTAACAAGTTGCAGGTATTTCTCTTCCAAGCAATTAATGCTCAATTCTTAAGACACTTCCAAGCAGCAGCAGAAAGGCGACGTTTTCGTACCATTCCGTAAAAAATAGCTTTAAATAATTTATAACAGACGTGCTTCTGCCAAAAGAATTTTTATCAGTATCAGCTCCTCATTCGGATGAAATTACCCCCCAAAACTATAATAATAAATCTGAGGTTCGAACGACAGCGAACTAAATAAGGACAATTCAAATAGCAGGCTTTTTCTGAAGATGCGAGACTGAAATAATGGCTTTTAGGAAGTCAAGATTAATCAAGTAAACTAATGAATACGTACTTGAGGTTAATGTTGCTTTCCATTATTATGGGGTGCAATAATGGAAAATTGCTCTTAAAATTAAGACAAAAGTATGCAATTTAGCACCTTCACTAAATAAAATGCCATTATGGCTGTCTCTTTTCACGAACTTGTTAAATCCTTACTGCTGAACAGTAAAGTTACAGGACGAGTTTTATTGTTCGAATTTTCTCCTCATCTTTACGGGGAAAAAAATTTAAGGTTTTATACTTATATTTGAGGTAGGTTGAATGTAGTATTACACAAAAATAAATAGGACATAAAATAAATTATTGAAATATTTTGTATAAATCTATAAACCCAGTTTAGTAACAGCAAACTAAAAATATTCTTGCAATACCTCCCACGTTCTAAAGATTGAGTACTAATTGACCTGAGCCATCGTAATCGAATCATATGAGCAATTGTAAAGTTTTTCTTTTTTTTATTTATTGATTCATATATTTTTTAACCGTAATAAAAAAAATTGGCAAACAAGTTTTTTTCACAATGTCAACTTCAAACAATGGTGACATTTTCAAATCTGTATAAAAAATTAGGATCATCGCCTCCTAGTTTGTTACCGTCGCTACCAATAGTTAATTTTCAGAATTACCCGTGTATTCCAATTTGCTCCATGTTTTTATTTTCTCCAAATAACCTTATTTTATGTTAGAAAAATACAACAGGTTTTTGAAAAAAAATGTTGTTTAAATGCAAAATATAAACCCCTATTTGTGTACGAAAAATCAATTATTGCTCAGTTCCTTTTTTCTGAGATTTTGCCAAATAGGTTACTCATTCCAATTACTACTTGCACTATAAAATATCAAACTAAAAACTTAACATGTAATTTATCCCTAAACATTGATTCTTAGACACTCTGCGATTGCAAAAAGAAAATATATATATATATATAATTTCAAGTTTCAAAATTAAATCTAACTTATGTTTCCCGCTGTTAAAAAATGTTACATTTTAAAAAGTACATATTTCTAAGCTTTTACCTTGGATTCAGAAACTGTGGAATCTCAAATTAAAGGAGACAGCTGCAAATAATGATAGACCGTCTGCTTAAGCTCTTCGGTGAAGAATAAATCCAAGAGAGTTGGATCAAAGAGTTTATTTCGATATAATTGTTTTCTACATTTTGATTCAATTGAGCAATATATATGATGAATGCAGAATCTTGAGAATTCCTCGGATATTTGTTATCCTTTTATATGTGTACATGTTTTTTTCGGTAGAGCATTTATTAAATAGTTGGTTGTACCGAACACGCATTATGTACTAATCACTCCCAGATTCTAAGAAAACCAAACAGGAAAAAAATAAGCCATCATCAATCAACGATTATGCCAGATAAAAATTAAAAAAAAGTTTCAAAAGAGGAAGTATTTTGAAATGTTGCTTCTGTGACAATATTTAGATTTTATTGAACTTAATACATTGATAGTTTATTATATTATCATTGATAGTATTAGTATTAGTATGCAGTATTATTATTATTTTTTTATGATTATTATTATTACTTAGCAATATGACTGGTAAATACAACTTCACTTCAGAGTGATTTCATTTCCTTGTAAAATTTTGTTTACGATAAAAACCAATAGCATTTAGTGAAATTTAAATATTAGAGAAAAAAAGGTTTTTGGAATTTAAAAGTAAGCAGTTTTATTAATGCATTATAGACGGCAGTGTTGTTTACATTAGAACTTAAAAACGAGTGAAAAAAAGGGAATTCATGCTTATATATTCAATTTAAGTTTGATATCATTTTGAAGATGAACAGCCAGAATCTTGATAAGTTTTGACTTATCAAGATTCTGGCTTTTGATATTAAGTTTAATGAATTATCCTTAACTTAGTTATTACTACATATTTATGAAGCAATGTGTAAAAAGCAGCACTTTCTTTCATAACATCAATTATCTTCTTATACACTCCATCTTCAATTTAAAAGCAAATGTATTAAATTGGCTATAGCCACATAGTTTACTCATTTACAATGCTTGATTTGCTCCAAAAATAATTTTAAAACTTGTTTATGATTGGCACACTTAAAACCTTCTCTTGGTAAACGCTGCCCCCCCCCCCCAAAAAAAACAAGCTTTACATTATTGACACACTGAATGTATACCTTTGTGCTGAAAAATAAAATAGTAATAACGTAATAACGCACGACATTTGCAAGAATCTTTCAAATTTTGTGCGTTATTACGTTGATTATTCCTATTTCATTAGGCTTTACACATTAACAGTGTAATTAATGTCTAAAATGTTGTCTATCTTTTTGTTCGCAAGACCTTAAAGTTTTCGAAATTTAATGAAAAAACATTATGAATGGGTTTTATTGATCACCCAGACATGGATTTAGTTTAAAAAAAATCAATGATCTTTTTTTTTTTTTGCAGGGATTGGTATTCCATATTTGACCCCCCCCCCCCCAACCTAGGGCATGAAAAAACGGATTTATGCATGCAAAAAGGAATTCTTACCATTTACAAAAACGTTACTGCAAAATAAAGAAAAATGGTTAACTGTTGTAGTTCTCATAAAAAATATAAAACTTAAAAAAAAAAAAATTCGATTTAAAAAATGGAATGAGTTGAACAAGAAATTGAGCAAGAAATTGAGGCAACAGAAATATAAAATTTTGGTTTTCTGCCACGTATTTCTGCTCATTAAACTGTTTTAAAAAAAAGGCATTTAAGTGCTTTTAATTCTAAAAATTTGGGAAAAATGATTTTTTTTTAAATCATAAAGTTTTGTGGCGCAACCACCGCGCATTAAAGGGATATAAAACAATTCTGAAATATATTGAGTAGCTGAAAAATTTTAAACAAATACTTTAATAATTTGTTAGATTACTTGAAACTCCAATAGTTAAGCTTATGAGCGTTAAACATTCGTTAATCTACAGAACGATGGTATGAAAGAGTTTAAAAGAAAAATTCAACGTGACAGCTTTTGTTTTTTTCTTTTTTAAACAATGATGCAAATAGATTTCTTTCGATTTCATTTCCTGTTACTTGAGGTTCAATTTAATACATTATTATAAAAATAAAAAAGAAAGAAAAAAGATTAAAAACTTTCCAGCAGGGGCCATATATCACGCGGATAACATTCAAGACAGCCCTTCATTTGTTTTCTTTCTAGTTACAAGACACTCTATTTCTTCTTACTTTCGAACTGAAAACACAGGAACTCCTGCAATTCTTTTTTCTGAGAGATGTGATACATTATAGCAGGTAACACGAATTCTTCGACTTCATTGAGTTCACAAGTATTTCCTACATCTTTCTCCACGAGGTCTTTTAGTATTAAAAAAGAGCAGTGACATACTCGGATATGATTATTTTAAGCATTTTTGAATTATGTTTATCGCTGAGCGAGATTAATCTTTTATTACTAGGTCAAGAGATAAAAAATTAATTCGTCGATAATTTGTTTAATTTTTTAACTCTCCTTTTTAGAGAAATGAGCCGCATAAAACGAATATATTATTTTAAGGTACAGCATGGAAGTCAGAGATATTTTTTATTTAATGGCGTAAGCTTAACTTGATCAATCTTTCATTACTAGGTCAGGAGATTAAAAAAATAATTCGTCAATTATTTATTTATTTATTTATTGTTGATTATCTTTTCTAGAGAAATGAGTCTTATTGAACGATTCTATTACTTTAAGGTACATTATGGAAGTGAGAGACTTTTTTTTTTTTCTTAATAACATCAGTTTTACTTGATTTTTTGTTTTTAACAAGGTATGATTTTGCATACAACAGCCTATGCAGTAATTGTACGCGTACACAGTAGAAACTCAACAAAACAAACTCCAAGCGACTTTTAAAAAATATTTCGTCACGTTTATATTACTGACTTTATGATACATAAATTTGATCCTGTCCTCACCTATCCTATTACACATACAGTATTCGTTTTCTGTGCCTTCATTTCTTTATTCTCATGAAAAAAATGTGACCAGTGTTTTCTGAACAATCCTCGTTCTTGTTAAAATGATTGTCAGATTTCTTCTGTAAAGAAGAATAGCTGAGTATTTTCTAAAATACGATGACACATTCTCCCAGAAAAGCCTATTTAAAATTTTAATCTATGTTTTTTTTCTGCTGCTTTTCAGTAAAAATATCATCATTAGAAACTCTTAATAAATAAGGAAAATAAATGGAACTATACTATGCCGTACTTATATTTTACAATTGTTTTCTTAAATTATGTACAGTCGAGCCTGCTTTACGGAACAAGCATTTTTCCACGAAACACTATTCTAATGAGCGGGATATTCCACTATCCAGGATCAAAATAATGCATGACACCGGTTTGGTACAATGAACACACGCATTTTATTTAGCGGAATATTCTTTTAACCGATATTCTAATAAGTGGGCTCGACTGTATTTCCAAATTGCGAAGTGCAATTTTTATGTACTGTATTTATTGCTTCGCTACAAATCACTTATATTCCGGTCTAAATTACAAATTAAAAAAAAAAAAAAAAGAAAGAAGTTATGAATATTTTTGGTTAAACAACTTAGTATTAAAAGGACTTTAAATTTCTTACTGTGGAAAAAAATGAGAGACACAAATTTTCTTTTGCAAAAAAAAAAAAAAAAGCAAAGAGAGGATATTTGATCAGAATTCAAGTGATTTGTAAGGTGTCAAAAGAAGACGTAATAAAATAGCATTTGTAGGTTCCACTCTCTTCCCTGCAGGTCTCTTTCATCGAGCCATCATGATGAGCGGATCGGCCTTAAGCCCTTGGGCAATAGCGCGTGACGCAAATTTCTACGCGCGTCAAATCGCAAGGACCCTCGGTTGCCCGACAGCCAAACCAGCAGCCCTCCTCGAATGTCTGCGTCAGAGATCTGCCACAGACATCCTGAGGGTCCAAGTAACCGTTCCTATGTTTCTGACAGCATTCGGGCCCACCATTGATGGCATCGTCATTCAAAGTGAGCCCGTTTCGATGATGGAAGAGCTGGCCGATGAGCAGCAGTTTGGATTGTTCGATTTGATGTTTGGTGTCACTAAAGTCGAGTCTTACTCTCACATATCGGAAAAAGAAGAGAAAGTTGGGATTGATATACAGCGCAGAGACAAACTTTTAAGAACTCTAGTTAGAAATATCTTTAATTATCATCTCCAGGAGATATTTCTTACTATAGTCAACGAGTACACAGACTGGACTAAAGCAGTCCAACATGATATTAATGTGTTAGATGGTACGTTAGACGCTTTAGGTGATGCTCTTGTCGTGGCTCCTATTATAAAATCTGCTAATTATCATTCAATGAGCCCGCGAAAAGCATATTTTTATGTTTTTAACTATCAATCTGAAGATGGTAAGTATCCCCAAAGGCAAGGGTGTTTACCAGGAGAAGACCTCCAGTTCGTGTTTGGAGCTCCTTTGATAAGTAGTCTAGGACATTTCTCTAGAAATTATACTCAAAGTGAAGTACTATTATCTGAAGCAGTGATGACATATTGGGTGAACTTCGCCAGAAATGGGTAAGTTAATAATGATTGTACGTCTTTTTTATGATTTTTTTGCAAGTGTTTTTAAATTTGGAATCCTGTTTTACATGTCTCACTGTTAGCATGCACATAATTGAGTAATTAAACATGCAAGTTTAAAAATGAAAAAAGCATTAATTGGTTTTATTTAATCTTATGGCTTTAATAGTTTCATACCATAATGGGTTCTGTAACACATACGTTCTTCAGAAGACAATGAGATTCAGACGAGAAAAAAATAATAAAAATATTGTTTCAATGTATCATTTAACAATGCCCTAAACTATGTGCAATGAGTTACCGCCCGTAAGCCAGGGCTGAGGCAGCCCTGGCTTACGGGCTACAGCCCTAAACTATGTTATTATTTTTGAAAAAGTATTAAAAAATAAGTTCACAATGCACTCACGCAAAAAAAAAAAAAAAAATCAGGAAATGTGCTTGACTGCATTTGATTATAAGCAACTTGAAAATTATGTTAGTCAATATTTTTCTTCCTGTAACTGTACAAGTTTAGTATTCTTTTAACGTTATAATTTTCCACATTAGTAGCATTGGAATGATTTAATACATACTAGCGGAAAAACTAGCAGTAAGATATACGTCATATATATTCTATTTATAGTTGGGATAACACAAATGATAAATAGACTAACATACACGCAAAAATGATTATTATCTACTGTACAATAATATTATTTCATTAATTATGATGTCAAAAGCATACAACATGAGCTTGTAAAGCCAAACATAGTACATGGAGATTGCCATTTTTCTTGCCGATATCAATAGAAAACTCTTGACATGAACTACCCACTAGATACATATCATGTTTGGAATACTAAGTAGATATCTGTCAACGAAGAACATTGATTGCTGTCATGGATTAGATTTATCCAGAACTTTTTCCGATTGTTCTACCGTAGGTAGTGGTCATTTTTCCCCAAGAGCATGGCTAAAGTAGAGGCACAAATATACGTTCACCGTAATAGAAAATTAAACACATACATTTGAACAAATTCGATTGTTCGTTCTTGTTCTTGCGTTTTAGGTTTAGTAGTATAAAGAAAATAAAAAGTATTATTTATTTTAAAGAATAAGACATCCTGTTTTAGCCTAAAAGTCCTATTAATGAAAGATAAACATTTGTTTAGTTTTCAGTACAAACAGTTAATATCAGTAATAATAACTTTTTATTTTTGTTTTTCAAAAATAAAAAAAAGGAAATATATCGAAATAAACTTTTGTAATCATGAATAAAGTAAAGAGATCTGTGTAATCTCCGTATTATTTTTTAATGTATTTAAACTGGTTTTATTTTTAAAAGAAACTGCACCATGTTACACCAGTTTCATTTATTGCGTTAAATATGAACAGATATTAGTTCATGCACAAAGTTCGATTATAAATTTGTTTTCTATTTGAAAAGAGGAAAAATATAAATGTGGTAATGTGTGAATATTTTTTAAAACGAAAAGCACTTAAAAGCCAAATGTGACGTAAAAGCCAAATTTAAAACTTATTACCAGCAGACATTTTGTTACTTTAAGAAATATTTCTCTGCTTCAACAATTCTTATTCCTGGAAGACAAAAACGTATCTTTAACAAATTAATAAATACTTCACTTTCGAAAGAATCTATATGGACTTGCTATTTACTTAATTACCAATTAATAGGATTTATCTGAAAGAAAGGGAAAGTAATTATTTATAAATGGCTCATTGGTTTATTCATAGATTCTTTGATACATACTAATCTTTTAAAAAACCGTAAAAATGACAAAATAAGCGAAACTTGAGTTTCACACATTTTGATAGTGATTAATTTTTCATGTGATTTTCTTGACGCCTCCTAAAGCATTAAATAGCGATAAGAGTTTATTAACTAAAACGAATCATTGCCACAAGTGATTGAGATTCACGGGATAAGTCATTTGGGGAAGGAAAATAAAATATTGAGATTCAAGTTCTTAACATATTACTAGACTAAAAGAACTTATATATTTTGTTTATGTCATTACTTTTAGGGATATTCTGTGAAGTAAGAAACATAAATGGCAAGCTGATAAAATAAGGCGGTGCAGTAATTTAATTTATTAATTAATGTCAGGATACGAATAATTTCGAAAATATTGCATATAAATTGCTTTTGCACTTCATTATGCTTGGATGGTTTCTTGACATCATTAGTTTAGTGTATAAAATATAAAAAACTTTTTTCTGAATTATAATTAATATATATGTTTTGTAGCATGATTGTAATACAAACAAAAATGCCAATTTTTTGTTTGTATTACAATCTTCTTTTCCTAATGTGTAAATTATTACAAAGTTTTCCAAATGTCACGCAATGTTATTTTGCCGAAATTGTAATTATGTGCACAATCTTATTGCATGCAGCTTTTTCAGCAATATTGGATCTTACTTTTTATAAAATAAAATCGAGGGTGGTTTACATTTTCTCTGAGTCAAATAAATAGTTCTAAATTTTAGTTTTAGCTTAAAATGAAACCTAAAAAAACAAATGAGCTATTTGATTCTTTATTATTACTCTAATATTTAAAAAAAATACTTTTCCCATTTTAAAACAATCGAAACGCAAAATTTCAGAAACATTGCTTCAACAGTAATCAGGGCTACACTGCAAAAAATAAACTGTTGTTTTTACGGTAAAATTTAAATAGCAGAGGTTTCAGTTTAAAACTGCAAAAGCAAACTGTAAAACTAGCTATTTTACAGTTTATTACTGCAAAACTACCTATTTTACAGATCATTACTGTAAAACTACCTATTTTACAGTTTATTACTGTAAAACTACCTATTTTAGTTTATTTCTGTAAAACTAGCAATTTAAGTTTATTACTGAGAAATTAGCAGTTTTACAGTTTATTACCATACTATTTGCTGTATTCTACTGTAAAAACAACAGTATAATGCTGGAAGCAGAGGTTCCAGTTTAAAACTGTAAAATGCACACTAATAAACTGTAACAGCAATTTCACAGTTTAGTACTGTAAAATTACTATAAAACTGCAGCTGTATAGGTATTACACAGCAAAAACAACATTTTTGACAGCGTATTTGCTAACGCTTCTTACTTACACCACAACACACTAAATTAATTAAAGCAATCGATTGAATATGAGATATATGCGAAAGCAATATGACATGTCTTATTAAGTTAATGTTTGTCATTCAGCGATCCTAATGGTGCACCGCAACCGGAGAGAAGTGCTCAAGAGAAATCGAAAGGGAGATTTGACAGGACGTTATGGCCAGAATATGAAAGTGTCCATCAAAGGTACATGATGCTAGGTGAGTACTTTTTTTTTTCCTTTTTGTATTGAATATGCAATCGTAAACCCAGTGTAATGATAAGAGACGCGGCTAACATAAAATATTTGATCATGAAAAGTAAATGATACTGCATCTGAAGCTGTAAAAATTATGATTTATGTGTGTATATTATGAACGTGCTATTAACATACCTCAAAGCGAAATAAAAAACGTAAAATTACAGAGAAATTATAACACTTATCAAGATTACGATAGGAAAAGGGTAATGTCGCATCAGATTTCGTTTGCACAGTTACAAAAAAAAAAAAAAAAAGAGACTGCATAATTAAAAAAAAAACTTGGTTAAAGCCACTAAATGTGAAAGTATTTGTACAGTATTATAACAAAATGCATTTGCAAATCTGGTTTCTTTTAGTTAAGGGGGAATCCGATTTAGTTAAACGACAAAGAATTGAATATTGATTTAAATTCCCCAACATTAGTTAAATATCTGATTTTTAAGAATTTGGAAATTAAATTAAATCAGCTTCTAAAGCGTTTTAATTGAGTGACGTTCATGACGAATTTTGACGACGATTTTTTCATTATTTGATTTAAAAAAAAATGTTTCGTAGAAACCACGCATTGCTTACATATTGCAACAAATATAATAATGTGTTTGTTTTATTTTTGCTTTGATTGCTACCCTAGCAGCATAATCTCATCGGCCGATGATCGGCCATTCATCGAAACCCGATGAAATTCTCATCGGCCGATGATCGAATTCGATGAGTTCGCATTGGGAATTGCTCCAATATATCTCATCGGCCAAACAGAATCAGAACAGCAAAATCTGATAAGCTTTGGTCGAAATACGATGAGATTTGGAACAATCTACAAGTAGTGCAGTCCCGTTCCCATGAATTTAGGATCAATTTTGGATGCTGGGCTTATTTTCATCGGGAAAGTTGATTGGAAGGATATCGCTTTCCGATCAAAAGTAGCTCATCGAAAACCGTGCTCAGTTACTGATCGGAACGATGTCATTGTGCGCTACGGGATCAGTTTACGAGGAGTTCGATGATCGGCCGAGCAAAATCCGATGAGTTGATGCTACTTGGGTAATTACGTATGTAACTAAGAGTGAAACTGCAACCGCTATTGTGGCATTCAACATTGCAGTGAAGTGTTAATCAGTCACGATCAGAGTAAATGAGTATACATAATATGCCTCTGAAGTAAACTTTCGTGACTCGCAAACACTGAATATATAATGCTCTCAGGTACAACAGTTTTTAAAGTGCTCTTCATTTTGCCAGTATGAAGCCGAAATGTCTCTGTGTACGCAATTTATGTGTTGCTTATATATGTGATTGTGCTTTAAACAGGTGAAACTCAGAGTAAAATAAAGTTGAGTTTCTCCATATGAAGGGCACTAGATTGCTTAAAAACTTAGTTTGCTACAGTTTTTCTTCAGGGGTATATATGAATAATATATACATGGTTAATGATTTAAAAATAGTAATTACATACCCTTATTTTTTTAACCTAAATTTACAATAGCTTTATCGTATAGTGCAGCAAAAAATCTATACAAGTACGGAATTATCTCTATTTTGAAAGATAACATTGTTCAAATGCAACTGCTTCCTTACAAAGTACGTTTTAAGAGCCTTAACTTGCTGTTTCTAAAGCTTGATCAATCTAGCATATATTTTAATAAGTTCACAATACGTATGAAACGTTGCATGAAATGGCTACTGAAATTTTGCTATAATGATAGCTAGTAAACTAAAGGTGAAAATAACAAGATTTTAAATATTTAACATACCATATAAATATAGGAAGTAACACAGATTTTAAATTAATTTTCCCAAACGGTAGAATTTTTTGTAAATTTCAAACTATACGTACAAAAGTAGTATACTGTTAATGTATACCAAGTGACTCGTTCTTGCTTTTATGCGCCGGCGTTCTTTGGCCAGCGCATAAAAGTTGGAAGAAAAGAAGAGAAAAAAAAATGGATTGATCAATATTTGTTTTAAAACTTAGTTGCAATAATAAATGCAGCATGAGACAGAATAGGAAGGTTCAGAATATAGAATCTAAGAACACATGCTTAAACCAATTAAAGGATGATATAAATCCAAAAAAAAAAAAAAAAAAATGTCGAAGAGAAGTGAAAACTGGTAAGATGGACACTTGTGTACAAATACATTGTCAAATGTATTTTGCACGTTCATCTGAAAACAGAACCGAAATGTTTATCTATATTTGTCCGAAATAACTTGTTCGCATGATGAACAAGTACTCGCGGCTTCTGTGCTCTCATTACTGGCTGATTTTCTACAGGGTAGACACCTCTTTCCACACACATAAAATATATTTCCTCAAAGTTTACAACAGCTTAACCGTGGCATGTCTCTAGAACGTTTTAGGATGTTCTATATTGTTGACCAAACGGTGCATACATTTCTTGAACATTATTTCGTAACCATGGGACCTGACTTATCAAACAAATATAAATGTATCTTTAAAACAACTCTCTATTTCCTTCTTCTCCTTTGACTTCCAGTTAAATAATGTAGCGATATCACTTCTCAAATCTTCGTTGCACTTTCAGTATTGTTTCTTTTGGAATACATCCCGTGTGGTTTGTACCCAGATTCTTCTAATTAGTTCCCATATTTTTCCAACACGTTAAGCTGATCCATTAATATCATGATGTTTTTCTTGAAATTTTCGAAAGTCACTTCTGTCATCTTATCACTTCTTATATTTTTTATATTATTGGACTAGTGCTCTTTCAAGGTTGTTGAAATCTTTTGCAACAACTTTGTTCCTCTCTCATTCTGTCATATACAGCAGCTCAAAAAAAAAAAAAAAGCAAACTCAAAACTATTTAACTATTGATATTTGAAAACCAACGTAAAATTTTGTACTTAAATGTGTCGCACGTTCTTCTAGAATATCCATTCTATCGACAAAAAGCGGAAAAAACCGAAAACAGGAAAAGTCAATAAAAAATTAATTTTGCATAACTTCAATCCCCTGTTCAAGTTCACACTAATATAAAACTAGAAGATTTTCACAGGCTTATACAATTTTTGTTCGTCTGTTTCTAATATAATGCCATAACTTAACTCCTCTGCAAGGAAACAGTGAAAAAAGTGCACTTTGCCTAAGTATATATCTTTTTCCTATTTTATTTCTATATATTTTATTTCATGATCTGGGTTATACAAAATAAATATTACTACCATTAAATGTTTCCCATAGTATTTCCTAGCTATCCTCCCTTGAAAACTACTGCTTGAGTGATCCCACAACTTTTGGTTTCCAAATATCTCTATTTCAGGAATCAAGCCGAAAGTTCGTGACCATTACCATGCCCACCGATTATCATTTTGGTTGCATTTGTTTCCCCAACTGCACACAACCAGTTCTGTCAACGTATCTCCAGAACACCATTTGCTAGACGATCACGACAATCTCCAGTCATATGACGGCGCTGTTCGTCAAGTTCCATTTTCTTTACAAAGAACTCCTGGCGACGCTGCCACAGTGGCATCTCCTATAGCAACCACCACACCGTGGAGTGGGGCTGGAGGAAAACTAAGTATTATTTTAAGTACTATTAACCCTAGTTTTCCATCCTCAACCGAAATAGTCACATTTTCCCCTACAACTGCAAATATGACAGACTCATTGGCTGTGGTGATGACTAATGAACAGTTCAGTGCAGCGTTGAGTGTCACAATAGCTGTAGGAGTATCCCTCTTAGTTTTAAATATATTGATTTTTGTTGGAATTTACTATCAGAGAGACAGAAGTCGAGCAGAAGATATGCAAAAGAGAATGTTTGCGGTAAGTAATTTGTTCATTCTTTTATAAATTTAATGCACGTATAATATTAATATTGTATTATGTTTTATCTATATGTTTAACGGTGCCCAAAATTATGGGCAAAATAAATTATTTTTTTTATAGACAACACTTAACCTAAAATACATTCATAGTGTTTGTATTCTAATTAAATGCACTAAAATAACTTAGTTATATTGGTCAACTAATTTAAAAGCAGGGTAGCACTGGATTTATGAGCTTTGTTCTTGGTCTTGATTTATCCTCTCTAAAGCAACGTATTAGTGCAGTGGCAATTGCGTAACGCTAACCAATGAAAATACAACTTTATACAAAAGTATACGAGATATTTTCCTCGTTCATAACCAGATAATTTATTAACGTAATCAGTTACTCGCCAACGGACCGAATGGTGTGACTTGATTTCGTTGTGATGTTCAAGTTCTCAAGGCAGCTGCCTTTTCGATTCTCAACAGAGTGCAAAACATTTGTTCCAATTCGAACAAAACTTTATTGTATAATTTTGCTTAAGTGAGGAATCCACTATTTATTCCGTGATAATGGCAGTAAGAACTGGTGAACGAGACAAAGACATCGTTTTGAACTTAAAGTCCACCTCACCTAATCCAACTACAGCCCTTTGCAGCCATTTTAGAAACAAGTGCAAAGCAAAAAATACTTTTCAGTCATACCGTGTATATTCCTAACTCATAGCACGGTTTTCTACATTTTTAATGGTGTTAAGTTCCCCCGATTGATTGCAGTTTAAAAATGTTGAATGTATTAGCTTCTAAAATGTTGTTTCTAAAACTGTTTGGTGGGAGGAATAGCGTATTGCAACATAACGTATGACCAAGCCTTACCAGTCGTTAGTATTAAGCTCTGTGGTAAATACGCTCGAGTAATATAAAAGTACCAGCATGTAGCTTAAATATTCCACTTTTATATTTTTTAAGTAATTCCAGTTTCTAACTAATAAGTTAAAAATATTAAACATTGTTTTCATGTCTACAGCTAAATAGTGCATATATCTCTGCTTACATCCGAGGTTTATTTTTTTTATTAAAACAATAAATCATTACATTTTACTAAATTTTAAAAACAAATCATTTTTTCCAATTTTTGTTTATTTTTTTTATTTTTAATAAGTTACAATTTTTTTATTACCAATGCTAACAGTAATGATTTTCTTTCATTGCTGTTCTTGTTTCGTTAGTCAAGTTAGCAAAAAGATGAGCATAAAATATATTTTAAAACACTATTTTCAGTACACTAAAAAAAAAAAAATAATTAATTGTAAAGAATAAAATTCGGCAGTGAAAATGCATAAAATCATAAGGGATAATAATACAACTTTCAATAGTTATTTATTATAGTAATAATACATTTATTGAAGGCGGTCATAAATTTTTTTAACAACTACATTTATAAAACTTTAATTGTGTTTTGTACAAACAGTTTTGTTTAAAGAATGGAACAAAATGGTATCATTCAAGCAACATAATATTTTATATATTGTAGCAATCTAGCGTTATGTTTTTGCCTCACCACTATTAGCTCTTTTTTTCACCATTAATAAAGAACGGTTCAATTTTCGCAACCAAACAATAACGAAAATCCCTTCCATATTTTATAACAGGCTATACATAAACGATTTTCTCAGCGCCTTGTGAAATGAGCAACAAATCATTTTTACTGGTTAAATGTAACTGTAACGCCTTAAATAAAACATTGATGGTAGAGTAATGGCTTCGAGTTTGACGTGACCTAAAACTAATGATCGTTATAAAACTACTCTTTCTCGCTATCATCACTACTTAAAATGTAATCTTTAGCAAAGAATATTTGCTCTTTCTCCGACTATGACTTTAAGATTTCCTTCACACTTGCTTCAAAATAAAGACAAACTGGCAGCATTCCAACTGCTTACAAATGATCGATGCTAGAGGGTGATCAAGAGCTCCCCTAGTTAGTATTCATTTTTCAAAGCCTGACAGTAGACGATGACTTTGTTCGCACAAAATGAGTACTTAGAACACTTTCTTCTCTTTCCACAACTAGAAACAAAACTTTTTAAATAGCATTCCTTTCCGTTTCGGTCATTATCGTATTTAAAAGTTTCGAGAGGGCTTTGTTTCGTTAGATTAAGAAAGAGGTGGAATATAGTTCACTTTTATATATTTGCTCATTTCAATTATTTTTTAAAGTTAATTATTGATGAATCGACAATTGCTTATTGTTGTCATTACACCATTGTTGGTTTCCTCTTATTTTTCAAAGTCATACTTTTAAACGATCGTATGGATGATTGAGGTATCCCTATAAATGATGTTACCTCTTTTTTTAAAACATTTTGGACCCCCTTCTTCCCTTTTTCGCAAACTGCTTCCCTTTATTCAAGACGTTTTCATATGTATTTTTCAATCAAGAAACACGTACGTCATTCAGAGCGACACTGTAAAAAATAAATGCTGTTTTTGCAGTATAAGGCAGCTAATTTTGTAGTAATAAACTGTAAAAATTGTTAATTTTACAGTAATGAACTACAAAATTTCTTCGTTTGCAATATTAAACTGTAAAATTGCTAATTTTACAGTTTATTACAGTGCATTTTACAGTTTTAAACTGGAACCTCTGCTGCCAATATTATACTGTTGTTTTTACAGTGTAATACAGCTAAATTTTACTGAAACAAACTGTAAAATGTCTAATTTTACAGTAAGAAACTACAAAATTTCTAGCTTTACAGTATATTACTGTGTATTTTACAGTTTTAAATTCGAACCTCGGCTGCCAGTATTATACTGTAAAATCAACAGTTTTTTGTTTGCAGTGGAAACAAACAAAGATCTTGCAATCAAGAGTCCCAGATGCCTTCAGAAGAGAAGAGCCCTTAACTCCCTGTTATACTGTTGTTTTTACAGTATAATACAGCCAATTTTATGGTATTATTGCTCATTTTACAGTAATAACTAAAATTGCTAGTTTTTTAGTGTTAAACTGTAAAAATGGCTAGTTTTACTGTTAATTACTGTGCTTTCACAGTTTTAAACTGAAACCTCTGCTGCCTGTGTTATACTGCAAAAAACAGTTTTTTGCAGTGTATGACTATAACGAACTTCCGTTGATCAAATTATAAGTTACTGTTTGAGCTTTTATCATTCTCCGAAATTTGAAGGAACTGGATGCACCATAGCTTGCCGATTCGAATATGGGCACAAACTTAATGTGAAAACAGATATAGCTTGGAGTAACTTTGAAAACTCTGGTGGAACTTTAAAACTTGTGTTATAAATTGGTTTAAAAGTTACTAACCATTTTATAGCGTGCACCACCGTAACAGAATTTTTCAACACTAATAAATCTGGAATCATCTACTTCTTCTTCCATGTTATCAGATAACATAATACTTTTTAATTTAATTATAAGTATGTTGAGAATGAGCGCAGATACACAATTTGCCATCAAATATTTCAAAAAGTAAAGCGAAGAAATGAATCTGTCCGCTTTAATGCTAATTCCACAGACTAGTGTCTATGCCACTAATTGCACCAAAGACAACAACGCCGCCAAAGCATGTAAAGTGCTTTAAAGAATTTATTCCGTTGCGCTTCCACGGATTTGCAAGACAGCCATTTAAACTGCTATTTACTAATCTTGAGTGACAAAAGCAATTCCGCAAATTAGTTTCGCATCTCCTGAAAACGGTGCTTCTAAGAAGGGTTTCACCAGTTTACAAGGATGTTTGCTTAATTGACGGCTTCAGGGCTCGAACAAAATTTAACAATGAAAATTATACTCTCAGCCTTGACTCCGTTATAATTCTGATGTTGTAATTAGAAAAAGCATTGGCGGTACTTTAAAAATAATGAGTTCCCCAGATGAAAAATTTAAGTATCTCATTGAAATTAATTAAGGTACGTCAAATGCACTCACTGATTCCTGAAGTATTTGAGAAGCATCAAATAGTTTTGACTTAAACTTTTTTATTCATTTATTTTTTAACTGGCATTTAGTAGAGTCTGAAATTGTGCTGAACCAATGCTAGAGCACATGAAAAAATAGTAATTCACGAAATAAAAATAAAATAATAAGTAAAATAATAATAAATAATAAGGGCTTCAAAAAGCTACTGTTTTACTGAGAAATAAAAAAAATACCTTTGTGTTTAAAAAAAGAAAGCAAGAAATTAAAACAACGTAAAAACACAAATGATCAGGGAAACTGCACACACTTGTTTCATTTACAAGGAGCGTCTTTTTCAATGAAAAATTTTGAGTTTATTATGAATGAAAAGACATCCGACAAAAGTTGCTAGTTTTATTGTAAAGCAGTTAATACTTTTACTTATGGAGAGTTCTTTTCATTAGAGTAAATTTGGGCATCATAAACCCAGCTTTGAATTGAACAAAAATAAGATGTAGCTTTTATATTATTCGTATACCAAAAGCAAATGTTGACTTACAGCTTGTAATATATTTTTAAATGTTGTAAGAAATGCTGCATTTTGAACTTTTAACATGTAACATTTCTTAAAAATGTTTCTATGTAAAAATGAATTACGTTCTATTTCAGCTATGCATTTTTTTTTTTTTTTTAGTTTTGAAGCTGCGCGCTAGTAAAAGAAGGCTCTCGTGTACCCTAATATTCCCTTACAATTTAATGCTATTGGTATAAATTTGTATTCTTCATTTTACACTGCTAATGGTTCAATCATTTGTTTTTACGTTTCAATTGCTCATTTGAAAATAATTCTCTAAAAAATTCTGTAACACTTACACGAAAAAAGGAAAAAACAAATCACTTAAAATTTGATAATATATTCAAGGAGTTTTATCATAGAAGCTCATGTCATAAGCGTTTCCTGAATTTTTATTACATTATTACATGATGTTACAAAATACAAACATAAATCAAATGCATAATCTGCATAAAAATATATTGTAATATGCAGTCATTGAAGTATTTTTTTATTTACAGTTTAGCTGGTTATTTTAACATACATTTATTATCCAATTTACTTAATTATTCTAGAGCTTTTAGTGCATTTAGCGCCATTTCTTGGCTTCTATTGAAAAACATTTGTTTGGGGTTTTTTTTTTGAAATTTTCAATTGAGTATTTTGTACTTTGAGTATATTTTGATAAAGTAAATATATTTTTTTAACTTAAGAAACTACTGAAGAAAAAAAAAAAGAAAGCATATTCATAGAAAAAATCAAAATGTATTATAACATTATTATAATAAGCAAAAAATATTGCTTAAAAGTGATTTAGAAAAATGAGTGCCGTTAATCACAAGTTTCATAAAAATGTATTATTTTTAATGTACCAAAATCTGTCCATTTCAAAAAGAATTAAAGAACAGAAGATAAACTATCTAGCATACTATAAAAACTTTACTTTTCTCCTTTATTAGCAACAGTTTGATTTATTTAAGTAAAGATGACTAAAATACTAGTTAGTTACGCTTTTAAACTAGTAGACTCATAATCGATAATATAAATTAACTTTCTAAAACTGATCGTTTTACCATAATGACTTTCTAAAAGTAATTAACAGTTTTAATCGAAATAATTAATTTTAATAGTTTACTCTTAAAAGATTTGAAAGTTTTTTGAACGAATTTGAAACGAAATTCGAAAAGTATTTTAAGTAAATACAAAATATTGTTTACATCCATATTGAACTAAATACCTGAAAGTTAAAAAAATATTGGTATTTTAAAATGCCGCATTTTAAAAAACTTATTACAAGTATTTTCTGTGTACAATTTAATCAGATTTTTAACTACGTAAGTCCTTACATCAGTATTATATAAGTAACTAGCTGACCCAAGCGAGGCAATCACACTCAACATTATTAATTCAAAAACCCGTTTTATATAGTACGTTTTTGATAAATAGCAAAATTGTGAGTTGATTTATTTTTTTGCTGATAACGATGAATAAAATCATGTCTTACTTTGTAAGTTTGATGAAGTGTTACAAAAGTTACGGTTCACACAAAAAAAAACCGCTCACAAACACACACGTACATTTGAGTAAAATTATATACATTAAAGGGAAACTGCATTAGAATTCTACTGCGGAAAAAATCTATTAAAACAATTTTTTTTGGCCCAGATTAAAACCTATGCTGTTGCCTTTAAAAATTCGATGCTCTATCCAACCACGTTAATGCCTCTTGCAAATTCGGATGCTATTCACTGAAGTAATGTAATTTAAAAAAACAGAAAAATCCATTTTTTTGCATAAAAATTTATTTTCTACCGTTGGTCTTTTCGTCGCAATAGGCAGGCATGTTAAGCTTCAAAATGGGTGGTAAAACATAGAATTTGATAAGGGAATAAGCAGGATCTGGCATAGTGACAGGTAAACAGGATAGAGAACAAAGATTACACAGCATATTTTTACCCATCATGCATTTAATTCAAGCGTTATTAGCTCAAATTTTTTCTTCATTACCTTCAACTGCTAGCAGGGAGTAACATATTTTACACTTCATTTTGTAAGCCCTTTTTAAAATCGGCCGTTCTTTTTTGTCTTCCCGGGTAATCACCAGAAAGAGTATCATTTGGCATGTTTATTTACTTGCAGCGTTATAAAAGAAATGCCTCAAATCGTAACATCGCAAAAGAAAGTGTTTAGGACACTTGATTAAAATTTCATCTATGACTGAATATAATTTGTTTCTATTTAAAAAATGGTTACAAAAATAAATGTATAGGCATAAAATAAATGTATTTTAAACTTTTTTTAAAACTTTTGTAGGAGAAATGTTTTACTAATGTTATGTATTGGAGAAATGTACGTTTTATAATCCGTTTCTTTTAGTCAATAACAGATGAAAAAACATTTATTTCCATTTTTTTTCTTTGTACTATAGACTAGGTAAGACGGATTTACAGATCAGAAATGGAAACATTTATATTAATCCCTTTTTAAATAGCGATGAATGCACTAGCGTACGCTCGTTGCAAGTTATATTTTTAAACTCATATATTCCCTTTCTTTTAAATAAGTTTTTTGACACGTTTTTGGACTTTATAACTTGTATAAAGCATAGTAAACATGGAAGGTGGTACATTTACATTCAATGTTTTTGTTTGTTTCTAAAATTTAATCTTCTAAAATCTTCTTAATAGTAAAAATGTATTTTCAGACAATTGTTTTGAATTTTATGAAACATGGCTTATAGACTTTAAACGAGATTGTTTTTTCCTGCTTGAAAAATAAATGCTTTTTTTGTAATCGATCAAAAAAAGATTATCTTAAACTAGTAAAAAAACTACTGAACTCCATTTTATGCTGAACAAGCTCTGACATGCTATTTATAATGAAATAATTTTCTCTAACTAGATCTATATGCTAAGCATTTACCGATCAACATATGCTATAAGAGTAGTGGCACTATTCTTGCTAATATCAGTCAAAGCGCTTTTGTATACAAACGAGCCCGCTTAATAAAGTAACCATTTTGGCACGAAAAAATATTCTAATAAGAGAGATATTCCATTATCCGGAATCAAAATAATGCATTACAATGGTTAGGTACATAGAAAATATATTACATTTAATGGGATATTCTTTTAACCGCTATTCTAATAAGCGGGCTCAACTGTATATCTAGAAAAGAGGACACTTACAGCCCAAGTAGCACATTTCGTTTTTTTTTAAGGTTGTAAAATGGTTATTAACGTTGTGACAACGGATTAAAAACATTTATAAAACGTTTAAACGTTTTTTGTGCTACCTGGGAGGGTTTGTCTTTGCAGCTTATAGAATTCTTGCTTAGTAAAAAACCTTAGTTTATCGTTAAACCAAATTTTCAGTAACGCACACAAAGAGATTTTATCAATAATGGTCAAAAGTTTTTAATTGAATAATGAACGTTTCAATTACAGCAAAGAAACGTAGATGCTCAGGTTCACTCCCAAGTCGCTCATGTGAAGTCGGTATCCCTGAGAGCACCACCCCCATCCCCAGTGTGCACCACAATGCAGCAGCAGGAACTGACTCTTCATCCACCACCTCAGCACCACCACCATTCCCACAAAGCGCCGCCAAAGCCCTGTGTGGTGCCCACCCCACCGCAGCTTCAACAAAGGGAGAGCTTAGTCGATGCACAGCCCTTACTCAACCAAGTGGGCGGCAGTGCTGCGGCCAATAAAACGCCAGTTCATCAGTATTCACAGAATGCCCAAGTTCATTATCCTCATAATCATCAGGAGATCAATTTGTAAAGAATGTCTCTTTAAAGAGATTGAGATTGTTGGATATCAGTAAACTTAAGAGAGGTGAGTATAATTAGTCAGATATTAATATGTGTTATCCATACTTTTTGAAATGCCTTTTTTTTTTGGACTTAATCATGCTGTAGTTTTTAACCTTTAGTAACGTTGTTTGCCAGTTTAAATCAGGAAAAACGAGTTAACCTCTTTGAAAAGTTATATATCTGTGGTAATACTGAACTGGAACAGTTAGTGCTAGCATCTACAAATATTTAGTTTTAATGTTTCTTCTGCAATGTATTTTACTTAACTGTAAAACACCTTTAATTTATTGTAAAAACGCATTTATTTTAGTTCCGCAAGGAATAAAGATTTTTTTGCTTTAAAAAATGGTTCATTGATGTATGTAGCAAAGCAAAAAGTGATTACTCAAAAATCCACTTTTTCCTAGTTCTGAGAACTCATTTGAATCATTTTTAACAAGTCTTTATTTACCAAGTTGTGTGTTTTATTACGTCTCAGGAGATGATTCATGGTATTTTTACCTTCTCGACATAAAAAGAAAGATAATTTCTCCTAAATTTATCCATTTATGTTACGATACATTAATATGCCTAGTATTTAGAACAGCAGTATACTTCATCCGTAAGTTAAAATCTTAATTTACTTTAGTAATATATATGCAAGAAACTTATTTTGATGAACAGTTGCTTCGTCTATATTAATCAGTCTGCTTATAGAAGTGAGCTACCTCTAAATCATTGACAACAATTGGTTACTTGCTAATTTCGTTTTTTTAAACAATTTTCTGCTATTATAGCTACCATCGACGATCGTGTAAGTTATACGCAACTTGCTATACTGAGTGCAAGTGAGTTGTAATAGCATCAGATGTTCTCACACCGTAGCTCTAATGAAGATATTACTTGCTATTAGTTACATTTGAAAAAAGAGAAAATGATCCCTGTGTCCGTACCTAAGTGGATCAGATGGTAGAGTGTCGGCAATTTTCCTGTTTAAACTACTGGTTCAAAAGACATTTCTTTATCTCTCCTTTCTCGTTGAACTTTTTTCTAGTTTCATAAATGATATATTTTTAACCTCCATATACGCGAATTTTACACGTTGAAAATAGTAACTAGGCCTAAAAATTGCAGAAAAGTATATTTTTCACGCTTTGCATCTTAACCAAACACTTAGCATCGTAGAATACGGGCAAAATCAATTTAAATTTTTGAAAGACAGTAGTTAGCTTTACTGCTTTCGTATTTTGCAGGCATCCAAAATTAATTCCCCTGAACCAGAAAATACAAAGGTGTATTACACCTTTAGAAAAAATTAAAATTATGTCTCTATGTTTGTATGTTTGATATTTTAGTTGCTCTAATTAATTGTTCTTGCGCATCGAATAATTTTCCTAACTTGATAGCACTTCTACCCTTAAGATTAAAATTTAGAAAGCGTAGACGCTATCAGTCGAAATACAATATTTTGGGGTAAAAAACGTTTAAGGTAAACAGGAAAAAAAAAGTAAGTTCGAGAAACTATTATAAAACTTTTAAAGACTTTTCTTTTGCATTCATACATTTCTAAGGAATTACGCTAGGTCTTCATATTAAACGAAGAAACATAGCTCTGTCCAACTGTTATTATTGAAAAAGGTTCATTTTTATGAGATTTTTAACAGCTTATCTGTTGTTCTATTCATTGGGAGAAATGCTGGGACTAGGCATCCCCGTAATTAATCCCAGTGATATAACTGAAGCTGACACTAATGACTATGTGTATTTTCTGGCAGACTGCCACTGGAGCCCAACAATTTCTAGAGAAGCGGAGTGACAGCTTTCTACTAAACAATGCAATAGAAGAACGTGATCTAAAGCTCTTTTTTTTGGTTTAATTTCCAGTAGAAGCAGTTTTAATTTTTTTACTGAAAGAATCTTATGAATCAAAGGGCAAAGGCTATCAGTAAATTCGCAGCTAGAGCTCAAAATAATGGTCAGTTTTTCACTTCGATTCATTGTGCGCAATAAGATTGAAACAGGGAAATAAATTTCAAATATGTCTCTTGTTCTCTCTCTCTCTCTCTAACGCCATTACATATGACAGAGATACATCTTCAAAAATTTTTTGTAAAAATGATATGTGAATGAATATTTTAAAACAAAAGTTGTATCTAGCAAATTGTTTAAGTAAAAATATATTGTAATATACAGTCATTGAAGTATTTTTTTTATTTACAGTTTAGCGGGTTATTTTAGCACACATTTATTATCCAATTTACTTAATTATTCTAGAGCTGTCAGTGCATTTAGCGCCATTTCTTGGCTTCTATTGAAAAACAGTTGCTTGGTTTTTTTTGAAATTTTCAATTGACTTTCTACTTTGAGTATATTTTGATAAAGTAAATATATATATTTTTTATATATAACTGATATATATGTCATATTTTTAATGTATAAAGTTCTTTCCAGTTCAAATGCGTTAAAAAAGCTTGCGTACGTAAAAATTGATCAAATATTTTCACTGTTGCAATTTGACTTTAAAAGCTTATATATACATTAAAACCCTTTGGTTTTTTTTGCAAATGAAGTGAAATGTTAACGACGGTTTTGAATTTTTATTATTTATTATATGGTAACATCATAAAACGATTGAAATTGACACAATTATGTTTATTGTGAAAATAAATTTTGAAATTTTGCTCTTTTTTTTTTTTTTTTGAAAAAAGGGCCTTTATCAGTCTAGGTATTTTTTTCAGAAAATTAATGTTTTAAATTAAATTAAATCGCGAAAATATTACTTTGTATTTTGAGATGAGAGAACTTTATTTATGAGGTATCAAATGTACAAAAGGTTCATGCCATATGATTGATGCATTCTAATAAAAAATAGCTTACCTAGGATAAAACTAAAGATGGCAGGGCTAGTAGATATGATTACTAATTTATATTTCAATAAACTTTCCCATTTTTTATTTAAAAAGTAATAAAAAAAATATTCATGCGTAAATTTTTTTAAGTTCCAATAGCATATTATTCCACTTTCTGCGATGCTGAATTTTTAGTTAAAATACAAAGACTAAAAATATTCTTGACTAAGTTTTTGAGGAGCTTCCGGGTTTTCAATGAGTGACATTCGCTGGCAGAGGTGTTATATCTAGTAGAGATAAATATCTCCATCGCACATGATTTTGAACAAAATGTAAAGTTAATTTTTGAATTGAACTCACAAAGAATATTTTCAAAATAAATGCAGTTGAATTCGCTTATAACGAGGTCAAAGGGCTTTTGATATTTGTTCGTTATAGCAGAAGGATCCTAAAATACGGATTCGTGAAAAAAACAAAATACTAACTCATATATTTTGCTTTGTTCGTTTTCTTCATTTATGTGCAATATTAAAAAAGTTCATTTATTTGATTTGAACCATTATAATGCCACTTTCTGGATACACTGGTTTTTCTCGATTTAAATGGTGTTTGCTCGTTAAAAACAAGTAATACTCCGTAGCCTTATCGTTTTATCAAACAAGTATTTAGAATTTTCTTATTCAATCCGAGTTTGCTTTAAACCAAGGCCCGTTATAAAGCAGTTCGACTGTAGTCTATGAGAAAAGAAATCCTACATAAAAAACATCAGAAAACTGCAAAAAACATTATTTTTCTGATTATCAGTCACATTTATCTAAAATATCCGGCTTGTGTCAAGCAACTTAACCTCATCCTCTTTGACAGAAAAAGAAAACTTGCAACGAAGATTGATTGCATATTTGGTATTTACAGACATTGAAAGATTTGTTTACTAGCTTTATAGTCACTCTATTCGTTGGGAAAGGCGGAGCAAATAGTTTTAACACACTTGCATTTCCTGTTTATTTAACTATTTTTTTTTCTTTTAACTTTAACACTTTCACTCATTTTGAAATTGCTGAAAGGTGATACTGAGAAAGTAAAATTATCCTTTTTCTTTCGCGTCAATCGATAGCCTCTTTGAGCCAAATGTTGATTGATATTTTGTGATCAATTGCTCTAATTTATCACTTTGCAAGATAAATTATTTAACGATCAGTTTCCGCTGCCCACGATCTAGGAAAAATGACAAAATTAACATTTGTAGCTCTAAACACATTATTTATAAATTTAGCCCGTAAGATGAAAAAATAACAGACTATCTAGCAAGGAGTAAAAATGTGTAATAATGCATTTATCTTTTATCTTTTAGCATTTATCCTTATCATTTTAAAAAATAAATCTTATTATAACATTTTTGTTTCGTATCTTTAAAAATTCTTCGTTAAATTTTAAAAGTATATTATATAAGGCTTAAATTTACTCGATTGAAAACCGATATCATTTTTGAACGACGATGAAACAAAAAATACATTATTTATCAATGATTTAAAATGTTTATCTGTTACCAGTTTCTACTTGTTAACAATTAAAATACTTGTAATTGATTTTAGTATAAGAATTTTCAATTTAACCTTTTTATTCTGTTTTTGCGACTAGCAAATTTTCCTAGTAAGGATTATATTTCCTTTTTCGTGTTTACCGTATCCTTTCGAAAACAATTAAATATATTTAGATTTAAATGCTTTATGACCAGACAAGTTCCTTTTAATATGAGATCGGCAATCATCATCAGGGGTTGTTTAAATTTTTATTTTAACCTTTATACTTGTATACAAGAATCAGGAATGTTTCATTGCTTTAGTATAATATTCAGTATATATTTTCTTAAATACAAAGGTTTCCACCATTAGACACCTTCAAACTGAAGCGTGTCAATATTAGCTCCAATCTAATTTTCTTGGCAAATACTGGGTAAATCTAATTTCGTTTTCAACAATTCAGAAATAATAAGTGGTATAACGACTATCTGTTCATTTTTTGTATATTTAATGATTTAATGCAATATTTTCACATAAGAAATAACGGTACAGCAAGTATTTTTCCATAACGCCCAGTTGACAAAAAAAAGGAAACGCTTCATTTCGCTTAATAGAGTTTAAGCTTAAGTAGGTGCAACTTTTTTTTTTCTTTTTGCTTTACAAAAAATGAAGAAAGAGAAAAAGTTAAACGATCGTACTCAAATGAAAAAGATCATGGTTCTTTTATAACAAATACCATAACGTCCTTGATCTTTTTCAATCTTTTACTCAAACAGAAACTTTTCATGAAGTAAATACTTCATTTTAACAATTTCATCATTTTTTCTCATTTAACATCACTTCACGAGAGAAAAATTTAATGAATTTTGAAAACCTCTTAAGTGCAGGATTTAATTCAAAAAGTAAGCAATTTTTCAATCTCGGCTATTTAAATTGTTGGAATTCCGCCAACTTTCTCCATACTAATGGAAGGGTGTTCCTACCATTTTATATCCGTTTAGAAATTTAAACGTATTTGGTTTTTGTACAATGATATCAAATCTTTTGAAAATGACTTAAATATATGAGTTTTATGCCGTTAAGATAAATTACACTTTCAAAGTGCTGAATGTGTGTTGGCTGAAAACGATATTTTCTCTCTAGCGGACACTTATAAATGCTACTTTCTTTTGACGCAGATTTTCCATGATTTAGCACTGTGTTAAAAAATGGCAGCAATAGTTTGTTATCTTTTGAATAGTCAGATTATTTCCACTTAACGTTTCTGTGAAAAATATAGTGCATAAATTACATAAATACATGCTGTTTCAAAAATAATGATTCATTTTCATTAAAACACTGATGTACTGCTTTCTTTCACAAATGTTTGAAGAAATGCTCTGCAATTAAGTTCGGTTTTAGAACATTTTTAGCTGCATATGACACAGATTGGAAAGCTGAGAAAAAAAAGTCTACAAGGTAAACCAGCAGTAGATTAGTCGTAACACTAATTATAAGTGATTACTCGGAATGACTGAAAATACAATGCTAAATTTAAAAATTATGATTGCATCATAGACTAAACATATTCAAACTAAACTGGAGTACTGGGGCGTAGGACAGCTCAAAAACTGAGGACTCCTTCATAGATCTTAGCATGCTTATGTTTTTGCTTGGTCTTTCTGATTCATGTTAAACTGCACTGTAACTCAAAGTTCTACAATTTAGTGCAGAAAGCAGTAATTAATTGTATTGTTCAGAAATATTCTGCAAACCTTTTCAAGAATCTACGATTTGCGTCTCAGTGTCGCACTGTTTCTAAAAACCGAGCCTTAGAAGAAAGAATTGGCAATGTTTCTTGGAGAGAACTAGGGAGTTTAAGATATGTAGAACTACGTCCACTGTAAAAGCAAAAATACAGAAAACAGCTACCAATTTTAAGATTTCACCAGACCTCACGCCTTTTGACTTCTTCCGCTATATGTTAAATTAAATCTCTTGTATACAGGATTAAAGGAAAAAACACGCATCACGAAAGACATACATCACTTTGCAAGAATTGCAAAAGCAGTCAATTCTTGCACGCGGTCTTTAGTTGACCACCACAGCACTGTCAACTAAAGAATACGTTCAGTTCCATTAGTATTAGTGCGCAACGATGGTCTCTGTGCATGGATAACAGTAAACCTTAACTTTAAACATAATTTACTTGAACTTAATTATAAAAGTGTAACGATTTTACCCTTCGGATTTACTGCTACTTACACGCAAACTGCACAACCGAGAAATGAGTTTTAAGTAAAACAAATATCTCTTGCAGTTTTTCCTGCTCTTAAGTTGATGGATTTCTACTAAAAGCAGTAAAGAAGATGAATTACGTTTTGTATCCAACATACATAAAATCTACATTTTCAGCGATTACCTCGAAATAATCAAATATTAATTTTGTGGTTTACGATCAAAATTAAATTAAAAAATATATACATGTTTAGCAAATTGAAACATAAATCAATTTAGTGCTACATTGAAAAAAAAAACATTTGTTTAGGAGTGAAAACAAGTTATTTTCTTACAAAAAAGACTTGTTAAATAACTTATCTTTTTTAAAGGATTGAAAAATCAGTTTCGTTTTTTTATTATTCACGATCATGTTGTAATTAAGTATGTTGTAACTATGTTTTAATGATAAAATTTTACTAAATCTTTACATTTTATAGTGTTACACATTTGTCTCTCGTGTCAAAAAAAATATAATAATAATAATTCAACCTAAAAGCACAATGCTTTTTCAAACATTTATTTCGTGAATTGTACCTAAAATTTTACATTGGAGAATACTGCACCAATTCAAAAATAATTTAAACAATTCATCACGATTTAATGCTGAAAAATTACTTTGGCACGCTCTAACGAGTAATCTTAACACATCAATGATTAATTAAGTTCAGCAAGTGGATCATTAACTAACATAAAGGTTAGTCATACATTTAAGTGAGCTTTTTAAACATTTTAAAACAACAAATATTATAAGCCTATATGATATTTTAATGTTTTACAAATGTATTATGCATTATGAAATAATTTTCTTCAGTTAAACGGATATAAGAAATATTTCCGACACATCAGCATAAATCAAAATCAGGCCGATGAATTTGCAGCTGTGCTGCTCAGAAATTAAATTTTCGTGCGTAAGGTCTGAAGCAAATACAGATAAGGATATAAATCTAGACAAGTGCTTCCAGCTATCTACCAATTCTCAACACGTCAGCTCTCCCCCGTTCCTGTTGAAACAGCTGGATAACGACTTCTCGAGATTCAACTGTACAATGTTTCGGATTCCCTGCCCATTGTTTCATGGAAATAGGAGAGGTGACATTTGAATGCTGCCAGTTGAACGAGATTTGGTCAGCCGCATATACAGTTGATGATTTAAACCAGGCTCGAAGGACCTGCATGACTTGCTGAAGGAAAGGTTGATGAGGAGAGATAGAAGAAGTTAAGGATATAGGTTATTATTAAGGGGACTGAAAAATTACGTCGTTTTTGAAACAAATCAGTTGTGGAAAGATGTTATTTTAAATCAACAATGCAATTGAATAGGTAAGTGGATAAAGGTTATATGTGACATTTTTTTAAAAAATTCTAGACAAAGCTTTCAAAAAATAATCCCCTTCATCCATGGTAAAAAGTAAGTTTTTCAAAAATTGTCACATATCACCTTTATCCACTTACCCCTTCAATTATCCTCGTAATCAAAGGCCTTTTGCCATCTAGTAGTAAATATTAAATCCCAGATAGGCTTTAAAAAAATGATTTTTGAAGCAAAATATCTAGAAATGACATCTTGGATACGAGCCAAATTTTCAAGCCACAATTTTCGAGCCATTTTTTTTTCATATATAAATCTCAATAAAGTGAAATCAGATGATGCAAGATCAAGTGAGTGTTATGGATGACGCAGTCAAATTTCGCTTTTTTCCAATTGCCGAAATACTCTCTTTTTCATCAAAAACTGAAAATTTGGTTTGTATCAAAGAAGCCATTTGAAGATATTTTTGTCCAAAAATCACTATGTTTTTAAATCTATATGGTATTTAAAATTTACTATAGATGGCGAAAGACCCTTGATAACGATGATAACTACATTGCTGATTTAAAATAAAAACTTTAAACAATTGATTTGTTTGAAAGAAACGACATTACTTTCCAGTACCCCTGATAGTTTCTGAAATATCTTCGATCTAATCCGTGGGATAAATTTTATTAGTAACGTTTGACAAATTAAAGGGCATGCATAAGACAAATGAATATTGATATAATCATACATTTTTATTGAGTTAATGAATTAAACCAAGCTTGACTATCCTACATAACCTGCTGAATAAGACGTTATATTTGCGGGAGATGAGAAAATGCAGAAATAAAAAAACATTGGTTATTGATTATTGGAAGTGACAAGAGAAGGATTGAATCCATAGTCTCTTCGTCTTTCTTCTTACAATTTTTTTATTATATATATCTATACACAGTCCAGTCACATTAATGTGACCACCTGTCAAAAGCCATAATAACCACCTTTCTCAAAACGGACTGCTGCAAGACGTGTAGGAAAATAGTCAATTAGGTACCTGAAGGTATTTACTGGGATGTTGAGCCATGCTGACTCCAATGCCGTGGTCAGCTGCGCTAGATTTCGCGAGTGAGAATGCATGGCGCGAACAACCCAATCGAAATGGTCCCACAGATTCGCTATTGGGCTTAAGTCAGGTAAGTTTTCTGACCAGGGGAGAACGGTAAACTCATCCTGGTGCCCTTTGAGCCACGCATGTTCAATGGCAGCTGTATGTCACTTTGCATTGTTCTGCTGATAGATGCCATTATCCTGAGGAAAAACAATATTCATATACGGATGCACATGGACTGCAAGGGCAGATGCGTACTTGTATTGATCCACCGTACCTTTCACAATGATAAGTGAACCCATAGAACCTTAGGAAAACATTCCCCAGACCATAATGCTTCTGCCTCCAGCTTGAACAGTTCTGGCAATGGTTGTAGAGTGTTTGCTTCTAGAGGTTTCACGCCTTCTAAGCCAAAATCCGTATGTCCGATGGAGCATAAAACGTGATTCATTAGTAAATGCTACCTGTCGCCACTCAATGGACGTCCAGCTGTGGTACTGACGTGCAAATTCCAGGGTTCGTTGTCAATGGACAGTAGTCAGCATAAGTGAAAACCAGGTTTCTGCTTCGGGAACCCAGACGCAGCAACGTGCGCTAAACAGAAGTGTGGGAGATGATGTTGGTAGCCCCTTGGTTCATCTGGGGGGTTAGTTGCTTAACCCATTAAACGCCGCTATATGAACCACATTAAAAATATCTTAATTTTTGTATGTTTTGAGGTTCAATACGCATCGACAACCATATGTAACTTCAATTTTTCAAAAATATTTATTTAGTCATGAGATATGGTATGGTCCCAAAATGGGAGACTTGGCGTTTAATGGGGATAACATAATTATATTTTCTTCAATAGTGATGATCGAATAAAATCTGGCTAAAACTGGTTAGAAAACATAAAAACTAGTTTTGTGCAGTTAGCAAAGTTAACTATTAATACCTCACTTTTTTTATTATTAAGTTGATATCTTATTTAATCAATATAAAAGCTTTGAAGTAAAAAACATGTAAGTTTTTGCATATTCTAAGCATCACTTTTTTTCATGAAACGGAAATTGTTCCTAATAATTTTTAACTTTTTAGCCTGAAGCCTTAATATTTTCATGTACCACAATGAAGAAATTAAAACTTCAAATTAACCCTGCCGGGAATCAAGTAAATGTAGTCTGTAAATGAAAATGACTGTAACCCTAGACAAGTATAAAACAAAACTAAGAAATTTTTGAGCAGCACAACTTTATATTACTTTCCTCATAGGCGAGGTTCATTGATTTATTTTTTCTACTGTGTACCTATTGTATACTTCGCAGCATGTTGGATAACATGTTTCATAATTTACAATATCAGAATGTTTTTTGGACAAAAAAAATCTGTTTTTTTGTTGAAGTAGAGGTATAAGTAACGATTTCAGTTTCTCCAATTTCGTATCAAAACCTGCAATAATTCCTAAAAATTCAGCTTGATTTTTTTTATCCAATTATATTTATGATCTAAGCAATAGACATGACGACTTTCCTTCTCAATTATCTGATCAGAGTATAGTGGGGGCGACCAAGTGGTACTGCACTCATTTTCTGGTACTGCGCTACAATTTGTTGTCCCTGGCTTGTCTAAAGCTTGCTGCAAAGTCAAGAAATTTAACACCATTTTTGATGTTAAGAAATTTTAAAAAAATGTATTTTTGAAATTAAACTTCCCTTACTGAACCTGAATGTCACTTACCAAGAATTTAGGAGGAAGGCCTCACCCCCTCTTCTTAGGGGTGCCCCCGAAGGACGGGAAAGAAGCTTGATGTCTCAGACTGTTCCAATGAATTTTTAAGGGGGAGGGAGGGGGCGGTTCGAATGATTCAAATATCATATTAGGGGAGAATCCTTCTTTAGGGAGATGATCCATTGTCCTTGGGCATGACTGGACATTGCTTATCTAGAGCATTGTACAGAATGAGTGGAATGTCACCTTTTCTGAGAAAAAAACCTGCTTTTGAACAACAAAAGAGAGCCCGGAAATACCTCTTCACGACAAAAGAGAGCTTACTATGTTCAAATACAAAGGGGGTGACCTTCAACAGCAAATGAAACGAGCAGTGAGTTTATTCATGCAAAGTGAGCGAGATTTTAATTCTGCTTTCTTGAGATTTGTTCTTCTAGTCAGAACCCGCCAAGTCTCCCATTTTGGGACCTTCGTAAATAAACAGCTATAAAACCCTTTCAAATTATTTTTCTTGACCCCTGCTTATTAGGACTTGAAAAGAGATCTCTTGTGATTTATTTTCAATGTTTTTAAACGCCTGCATTCGATTTAGTTATTTTTAAGGATTTTTTTTCCTTATAAAGTAAAAATCAGAATTTTCTCCTAAATTAACTATTTTTTAAAAAATAGAAATTAAGTTTCAATTTTTTTGAAAAAAATACCAATCAAGTTAGGCATTTTGTTGGTTAATAACAAACACTTTCAAGAAATATATCTCAAGTACTTGCGAAGGAAAAAAATCTTAACCTAAGGTTCCCAAAAAGGGAGACTTGGCGCTTAATGGGTTAACGGTAGCTCGTCCATTAATCCGAACGCATCTCCGCAGCCGTCGTTCACCTCTGTGTTCTATGGCTCCTGGTGCACCACATTTGCCACGTCGCTGATTTTGAACAGCCCCATTTTGCCATGCACGGTACACTTTTACCACGACGGCAAGCAAACAGCTCAAAAACTCAGCCATTTTGAAAATGCTTCTACCCTTGGCCCGAAAGCCAATGATCATGCCCTTTTGTATGTCAGATAAATCGCTTCGTTTTTGCATTACACCAACGATAGAAATGTTTTAAAAAGCCCTCACACACCCTTTGTATACCCTCAACTGCACTGTACTACCAAGTGTCTTCTGTGATTGGTTGTTTAACGTCGACAAAATGAAAAAAAAAGTTTTTTATATTTTTGCAAAAGCCAACTACTCACATATGTATATGAAATGCTTTCGATTTGTCCATTCCTGTCACAAAAAGCATTTTCTTCATGACCAGTGTTTAGACGTAAAAGGATTGAAAATCTTTACTTTCAAAAATAAATTGTGTGTTAAGGTTTTTTTACCGTTTTTTAAATGATATATGGCATTGGTACTTAAAAGAAAAATAAATAAATAAAACGACCACAGTACGCACGTCAAAAAATATAAAGAAAATGATCGAAAGTTATGCTTCCGATTTCTTCGATTTGCGAATAAAGCTTATGAGTGTTTATAGTTGTAGAAACACACCGTCAAACTCAACGAAAGAGAAATTTACTCAAAGCTTAAAGTATAAGCCTTTTATTATTGTTTACTAAAAGATTAGGATCAAAATATAATAAAATATATTAAAGTTTTAAACACAATATTATAGTATTATTGACGTAAATATCACATTATAAAAGTGTTTCGAAATATGAAGGCTGTCAAACAGCAAAGAAAACATATTTTTATATATCTTTACTATAAAGGTTATTACTTGCATTCAATTTTCCTTCTTCTTTCAGGATCTGCAAGAAACTGCGGTGCAGTTTAATGTCCCGTAAAGTTACATGTTGCACTAATAGTGTCAAAGGAGCTGGATTGCTTGGATAAAATGCTATAAACTTCAATCTTCCAGGAAAAAGAGCTCAAAATGGGTGTCCTCAAGATATCAAACACTGTTTATGCGTGATACATTTTGAAAGTTATTGTATGTTATTAAACGTTAGAACTCTCAACAGAAGATATATTAATATATTGATTTATGGGACTCGTTCGGCAATTCATTTCGATTAAACACAAACTCTATGAAGGAGTTAGATATTATTTCAACGTCATCTGCGTACATTTTAAGGTGTTTTTAAGTTTACCACTAAAGAGTTTTTATTATGAAGTGCTAAAGAAGTATATACATACTGACTCGTGGAGAAAAATACATTCGCTGGATCTGACTCTGCAGAACATTTTATGTTATGAGTTATTTTTTATTTCTTGGCAATGGTACGCTCCGCTCAAGGGAATGAGGTTACATTACTTATTTGAAAGATCAATTGAGCTTGGAAATCATGCAACTGTTGGATTTGAGAGATTATGAAACAAAGTATATTAAATAAGTTCATTTTTAATTTTTATTTTAAAAAATCTTGTTTTTTTACGCAATAACATACCTAAGTTTCTCCAGAAATATACATTAAATTGACTCATTTGATTATTTTAACTAATCCCAGTCCCCCTCACTTGCTAAGCACGGCGGACAATCGACATAATAAACTAATCCCAGTTAATACTAGTTAAGGATTCCGGGCTGTTGTGCCGTGGTCTAAATGGCTTTAATCCATACGTTTCGATCGCAACTGCGGCGGTCATCTTCAGTGTGTGTCGTTGATTAATTTGGCGACTGATGCGAAATTTCGAACTGCTGCAAGATTTTAAATTGAAAACGCAGCGCCCTCTACCTTCCGGCTCGAGATTGACAGATGACTGGATGCCAAAGCTTGTTAAATTTTACTTCTTCCTCCTTCTTGTTAAAATTATTCGGGTGTTTGAAAATTTCAATGGCCTCTCTATTCTATAGTAAAAGTTAACAAGCTTTGGCATCCAGTCATCTGTCCATCTCGAGCCGGAAGGTAGAGGGCGCTGCGTTTTCAATTTAAAATCTTGCAGCAGTTCGAAATTTCGCATCAGTCGCCAAATTAATCAACGACACCCACTGAAGATGACCGCCGCAGTTGCGATCGAAACGTATGGATTAAAGCCATTTAGACCACGGCACAACAGCCCGGAATCCTTAACTAGTATTTACTCTGGCCGTGAAAGCCTTCATTCTTACATTAATCCCAGTTACCTATTCCGGGGCTACTTTTTAATTTACATTATGTTATATAAGAAGAAGAAGAATGTTATATAAGAATAGAAAATAAAATGTTATTTTTACAGTATAATACAGCTAATTTTACAGTAATAAACTGAAAAATTGCTTTTTTTGCAGTATTAAACTGTAAAATTGCTAATTTTACAAAATAACCTGTAAAATTGTTCTAAACATTTTTTCCCAATGTTCTGGTTTCTGATCTTTTGACCAAATAAGCGTTGGTTAGAAATCGTTAAATCAATTTAATGTTGAAATTGAAATAAAATTCTAATTAGTAGTCATTGCCAAGTTTTATTTGACCTTATTCTAATGTGTTGGAGTTAACCGTATGTTATTACGCAAGAATACAAGATTTTTTAAAATTCAACCTGAATTGTGGATTAATGCATATTATATAATGATTCATAAAATGTGTCACCTAACAGCCGATATTAATTTTATTGCTTATTTAAAAGAAATTTATTGGTTTTGGAATTAGTTGGAAAAACCGATGACAGTTTCAGCTTAAAGTTTAAACTTTAGGGCAATCCATCAACTTCAGTAACAATCATGCCACACATTTTAATGAAGATCAAAGCTTTACTACTACTAACTTGTACATTAAGTTATCTTTCTACGCAATGCTTTATAATTAAGATTGTAACATAACATGATTTAGTCCATTTAATGTATTTTTTTTAGTCTGCTTGGGAAAGAAATAAAATTTTTACTATTTGCTATTTTTAAACTTCTACCTGGTACTTAATTAGTTGTTTTGGAAAAATATGCATGATGATTTCCGTCCTGATGGCTATTTAAATCATATTGTTCTTTATATAATAATTACTCGAGGAAATCATATAAGCAAATAATACAACAGCAAAAAATTTCTTAACTGTGCTACGACTAACTCTTAACTTACGCTTTTGCAGCTCTGCATTTTGCGTGCAGCTTTAAAGCCAAACTGAATTTTTTGTTGCCATTGGTCTTAAGCAGTAGTAACAAACTATTAGACATAGCAACATCATTGCATCGTAAATTTTATTAGTTTTTTTTTCCTTCCTTAAACCTTCTTTTTGTGAGAAATAAAGCTTGACTTCAAATAAATTTGACGAGCTGATAGGTGTCACACACATGCTACTTTTGGTGTTTATCATATGCTTTAAAAACGCAATTTTCACATATAGTGAATTAAATGGAATATTTACATGCAAAAGACGCCCGTAATTTACCTGGAGGAAATAATAGTGCGGGATCTGGTTTTGCGAAATAATTTAATCCCATAGCACTTTTTTCCACCTCCTATACAAATGAATTTGTCGAATTTTCGAATGCTAGTCTGTATTATTTTTGAAGTTCGAGCAGTTTCACAACTGCACCACAAACGATTACCTGTTGAATTGAGTGAAAGTTTCATACATTACATTTGTTGAAAAGTTTCTGGAATGGTGCTAAATAATATTATTTCAAAAGTGGGTAAATTTACGACGGATATGTTCAAGTCACCCCCTTTGAGAGAAAGCATTTATACATTTCTTTCTTCTAAAAACCTCTAAAATTTGACCGAACGGGAAATCAGTTAACCAATTTCTCAATAACAGAATGCACCCAAGATACTGACGTCTTTTGCTTACATACGTTTTTTTCTCTGATGTTATCAAGCGTTAAATATCAGTTGGATGTATTTTTTTTCTTTTTTTTTTTAAATTTCAAATGTTTAAAAGACAAGCTTATCAATCTCGTACGAATCAACCAGAAATGATAAGGATATGTGATTAATAAACTATATATTTTGGAGGTGCTTTGCTTTTTGTTAGAGTATATTGTAAGTTGATGAAGGAGTTGTGATTTCTCTATTGCAATGCAAATACAGAAATGTTTCAGTCATGTTTACACGTTGCACGCTATCAGTTATTATCTTATAGTATGTACTACGGCGCAGTTATGAGAATTTTCATTTTCAATGACTACAGCTTTTGGTTATTTAAGCCATGGTCAGCCAGAAATACTCGCGCCATTTAAAATTTGATTTTTAAAGTTGTTTCATCAGAGCTATATACTGTTTTATAACCTATATTAGTGAGGGAGGTGAGTTGATTTATAAGAAAAAACTAATGATGTATTCACACTGTTGAAGTTTCTTTTTGTACATCATGAACTTGATTTGTCAAAAACGTGAAAATGTGAATTTTTATGTGAATGGTGAAATAAAAATAACTATTAAAATGAAATCGTGTCTTTATTTGTCCTTCAGATTTCTATTAAAACAGCCGACATGAAATATGTGATAAAAAGACAGAGAAGTATTGAACTACGGCGAGGTAACGTTAAGCCATTAATTCGAGTTTTGAAATATGCAGGATGCTCCGTTTTCATTTGCATGACCTTTATTTTCGCAACCGTTAGCCTCAGATGCATACTTTCAATTGCAAAAATGCTCAAATGCGGTGCAGAGTTAGGATATTAAAAAAATAAGGCGAAAAACGAAGTTAAAAAGAGTGAAAAGTAACTATTAATTCAGACTGAGGAAGGGGCTCTATTGTAGCCTTGAAAATATGCTATTTGCTGTAATTTCTACCTAATTTGTGCTTTCTTTACGTTGATTTTTAACTTCAATTGAATTTTAGCACAAAGCTTTTTTTATCCCTTTTCATTTCCCCTAACTTATGTTTAAGAAAAAAAAATCTCTATTGAAAAACAATTCCATTTTTTGTTGATTTTTGTGTCCAAACCTTATATTGATATTAACTAGGTACACAAATGAAACCGGTTGAATTAGTAACCGCAGAGGTAAGAATAAACAGGAAGGCGCCTGAGAAGTGCATGCGCGGAAGCATTTGGAGAACACTGGAAATCAGGTGATCGCATCATCGTATTCTATGCTTTTGCCCATTTACTTCAAGATTCGTGCATGAAAGGGTGGCCAGTGGATACTTTTACGGAGTTGTGTATCTAGTTATACCATAACTATGGCATAAACGTCACATTTCTGGACAGACAATCTGTGACAAAAAATGATAATGTTTTTCATCACAACTCTTTTTAAAATACTGCCAAATAGGTTTTGAGCACAGTGCGTTGTGAGGTGAAGGTCGTAGACGCTAGTAGCACAGTGCCTCAGATTCGATTTTATACTCATACGAAAAAGTAAACATCGAGTTTTAATTAGTTTTTGCTTTAAATTACAATTGCGTACGTAGAAGATTTAAAAAAAAATGATATTTATATTATATTAAATAAATAAATAGATAAAACTCACCGAGATATTTTTTTAATGAGTACAAGTTGTGTACTTATGATCTTGGAGACATAACTTATTTGATTACGCAAAAAAATATACAAATGAAATAAATTATGAACGCATTTGAAAAATGAAAATAAATGATAATAAATTTTAAATTATGATATTTTTTTTTCATTTCTAAAATGAAAACAAATATATTAAGCATTTTATTTTGTTACAAAATTAGTCGGATTTCTTCAGACTCTTAGAATTTTCAAAGTTCATTTGCATAGTTTTAGCATGCTTTAAGGTATTTTTGAGAACATAAACTCTTTTAATTTATTGAATAACAAATGTATTGCAATTACTGTGTGTAATCTAGTAGGTGCATTTGCTCCTTTTCTAAAACATTAACTATTTTATGTGTGTGCAATAAAACAGAAAACAATACTTAATTAAGGTTTTATGCCATTACATTTCGATTAAAAAAAAACCTTTAGTATTTTAATCAGAAAAAAATTTGTTGCGCACATTGTAACCCACATGAAAGACATCGGTTTTACGGTTAAAATAATTCAAGAGAAGTTACACTTAATAGATTCATGTTTCACAAACATGTCTTTTTAAACAAGAAAAGCGTATAAATAGTGCTGAAAACTGAGTATCTTTATCACAGATATGCAATTTTCTCTTTTGAACTGATATCCTAGAAGGAAAAGAAGTTTTTTTTAAATATAACAACTATATTAGTTACAGTACTGATAGTAATACTGCATTTTTTAATCTTAATCTTATTAACTATCTGGTAAAGAACTAAAAATGATTTTCTTTTTAAAAGAAGGAAAAAAAACTCTTCTCAGCGAGTCTAATGGAGTTTTATGAAAACATCTGGTTTGTGTAAAAAGTTCGACGTAATGGCATTTTTAATTTATTCATCAAACGCCAACACTTTTTCGAAAGACTAGCTTTTAGGTTTTTGCTTCCAAGATTAACAAAGTTAATTTTTTACAAAATGGCATCCTGAAGATTATCTTATATCTTTGGGCTATTTTTATGGAATGAAATGAATGAACTGGCAATAGCTTTGAAAGAAAAAATAAAAAACACATTTTATGCTAAGAATGTGCACATAATCGATTTCTTATAAATACCACAATAACTATAGTATTTCAAACATAGAACTGCGTTCTATGGTTAATAGTTTTTACTATAGAATGTTTCAATGGTTAATATTTTCTAATTTGCTTTTGAAACCTTTACTTTCGTATTTTTAGCTGTAGCTTAAAATTAGACAAAAATAAAACAGTTTTACTTTTCAACGCAGCGTAATTCAAAACGTAGTTTTCGTATAATAACCTTACAAAGTTTCAAAGCCTCAAGATATGAATTTATTTATGAATGCATGTATGATATATGAAAATTTATGAATGCATATACAAAAACATATTTCCCAAAAATCACCATCTGTTTTTCTCACATTTTCGGCAATGCATTTTGAATTTAGGCATTATAACAGTGTCATTTTTGAAACAGTAAAGCACACGTGCTGTAATCGAAACGACTCAATCGCAAATGCGTATAAAATAATTCAATAGAAAGCAAAAAAACTATATGTTTTCAGGTAATGTACATAAGAAATTTACCGAGCAGCACCTAGATGTTTTTACTAGCTGAATTTACGGTAAAGATATAAAAGAAGAAGAAATGTATACCACTCTAGTGGTTATTTCTTCGTATGGTGAAATATTTAAATAAGTCCCATTTTCTACAAAAACTTGGAGCATATGTTCCACATTTTTCAATTCTCATGAAATTTAAACCACTACATTTTAGAGCTTTTTTCTTAAAATAGACAAAAAAAAAATCTCCAGTGAACATTACGTGACCTTCTAGTACTCCTCTTAAGGGATCACATTACCTTCTTAACAAATTGCTCTAATCTAAGTGAAAAATGTAATTCTTTGAAACCTTTGCTTGTACACTTATTTAACAATCAGTAATTTTTTTTAATCCTTATAAATCGTGCCCATTGTTTCTGAAAATTTGAAAATTTTTAGAAACTTCAGTTTGTTAAAATCCCTAAGGCTTTTCTAATTTTGCAGTTATTTAAAAATTCTGCTAAATGATCAAGATGATATTTTCTAAAAATATGTGCATTTATTTTCATATATTGATTAGAAATATTTTGAGATCTTTTATGTAAAAAATCATAAAAAATATTCAGATTGTTTCAGTTTTAGAGGTTTTACACTCTCTCTCTCTCTTAATATATATATATATATATATATATATATATATATATATATATATATATATATATATATATATATATATATATATATATATATATATATATGGGTGATTCAAAAAATTTTTTTTTTGAATTTCTCTGGTCTTACCCCGCAGTTTTTTTACACTATTCATGAATGTGATGTATGTAAAATTTTAGCTCAATTGAATAATATTTAGAGGTCGCTCAACGCGATCGAATTCTGTTGAAAATTAGCAATTTCGAGAGTTGGAGTATATAGCTTCATTACCCGAAATAATATTATTCTTCATATAAAATGGAATAACTTAAAACGTTAGTTTACTCTACTAAGTAATTAGTCAATAAAATAATAGCTCAAAGTGAGTTGTAACGATTACCCCCCCCCCCCCCCGCTCCAAAGCTGCATTATCTCTTACCTGAGTTTGGGTAGAAAATGCAGCTGCAAGCTCGGGCTGTGGTTTCTGTTTTCTTTTCGGTTGTTTGAGGTGTATGAGTTTATTTGGCTAAAACACCTAGCATCCACTCTAGACAGGGCCCAGTATAAGTGACAGAAAGCCACTTTGATAGTAGCTGCTACAGTACAAAGTATGGGTCAAAATGGGGAGGATTTGACAACGTCCATAAAACGGTAAATGCAAACTATTCGCTCTGAATTGGCCGTTAACTTACAAAAGTCGTTTAAATCTAGGACTTCCTTTGATAGTTCACTGGAACGAAACACTTATGCAAAATATATTGGGAAAATGAAGGATGATCGGCGGGTTTCATACCAGTATTAGTATCAGGACCACAAGCATTGATGATTTACTTCTGGGTTCTAGTAAGTTAGTCAGGCATTGGAATTGCTACGGAAAATGCTGCTATACGATAACCAGTTAGATAAATGGGAACTTACTGAGCTCGTACGTGGTATGTGTTTCAATACGACATGCATTGCCGGTACTAAAGTTGGAGCATGTTTGAACTTGGGGAAAAAAAACTAGGGAAGCAACTTTTATATTGTGCTTTCCGCCATTATATTTTAGACATTGTGTTTTCTGTGGTATTACAACCGAAATCTATTCTACTCTTGGTCTCTCGGTATTTTAACCGATAAACCAAGAAATAGGTAGAATTGGGGTATTTGATTGCGTGCAATGTCAGATGCGATGTTCACGCAATTGCGTGGAACCATCCACTGCCATTGGATCTACAATACTGCTTTTTAAGCGGTTTTAGCAATCATAGTCCAGAATAAAACATTCTAATTTTAAACCTGGAGTGAGGAACGATGAGGTTGAGGAGTTGGTAGCACATTCAGAGCAACGTGCAACTAGTAATGGAAGTTGCGCAAAGTTAACTTCTGATGACCCATGTAAAAGAAGTGTCCAAGGAAGATACTAGAGCTTAGTGCGATTTTCTTGAGCAGAGCACCTTCTCTTGGTGTATGTTTTCGTGTCCCAGGAGTGGTTCCTCGTGTTATATCTGTGTTAAAGATTCTTTATGGCTTCAAGTTATGGATATTTCCCAACCAGTTCAAACTTGCAGCTGGACAAACAAAAGGTATTCGTAACATATGAATGTGATTTCTTTCACATTCTTATCGTTAATGGGAAAGAATATCTAAGAGCTGGGTTCCCAGCAACCCTTTTTGTGCAAGCACTAAGAAATGATTTGGAATATTTTTAGCGTCCTTATTCATGTAAAGAAGAAACTCAAAATATATCAGCTGTTTGATCCTGAGCATTCGAATCTTTAAGATAGCTACCAACAAGGCTTTATACTACCAAAGAAACTGAGGATTGTAAACGACAATACGGAGCGTGGCATGGCCCTTATTGAAGCATTTGTTAAGACTATCACTAACGACGAAAAACAAAGACAGTGTCTTCTTCAAGTGGTACAGGAACACAGAAAAGGTTTCAAAGTTGCAAAAAAGTAACCTTAAAAAGTATTGCAAGAATTAATGAGCGAATTACTATATATTTAATGTATTTAAATTTGTTTTTTATATTTTTTCCGTATTTGATTAGTTTTCATACTTTTCTGCATTTCATTGGTTTTTCAGATATATAGTTCATTTTGTGATTGCGCGCTTTTTTTCTTCGGAGATATAAAAAAGCAGTAAAGTAACTTTATTATTATTATTATTTACGTTCGCATTTGTGCCACTATCACAAAATTTGAAGTACTCCTAAATGTAAATATAGTTTACTAAAATTTTGGGCGAATAATTCAGTGTATATAAAGGGCCTAAATAAGACGGTAAGACGAATAAAAATACAAAGGCTACTTTTTTCTATAGATATCATTTACGATCACGTTTTTGTCAATATCACGAAATTTCAAGGCGTTTGAGCGACCTCTAAATATTAATATAATTTGCCAAAATTTTGCTCAAATAATCAGTGTATATAGTGGCACAAAATAAGAGGGTAAGATGCACAAAAATACAAAGTTTATTTTTTTCCATACATTTCTGAATCACCCTAATATATATATATATATATATATATATATAAACTTTTATTAATTAAATGCTTATTCAATGCAGTTTTGTTAAATATATTATCCTGAGTGAAAAAAAGTATTGTTTTAAAGCTGTATATTTAATAGAAAAAAATCCTTAGAGATTTCAGTAACATGAAAACACAAAAAAAAAAAAAGATTGTCGAGAAAAAACCCTTTAAAGGTTTGCTTTTTTATTTTAACACATAGCGTGCATGATCTAGTCACTCATTACTTTTTAAATGTTTGAGCTTCAGCAAAGAAATGTGTTCCAAGTGTTTGAAATAACATTTAGATTTAAAATACACAATACAAATATTTTTGGTGTTTTGGTCATTTTGGAGGCAATGTGACCCCTTAAGTAGTACGTTTATTTAACAACTAAGAGAAAATACGCACACCAATTCATTCATCAATTCAAAGACACTTTACTACATCTATACAGTAAACTAAATGTAGAAATGTGTCTTTCAAGCTTAGAGAAAATTGATTTTTAGTAAAATCATAGATGTTTTCGCACACATAACAAGTAAACTAAATATAAAAAACTGTGCCTTTCAAACTTACAGAAATTTATTTTTTGCTTGCGACAGGATTTAAGAAATATAGAATCAGTGGAAAATAAATGGCACGTGTAAAGGGAATAAAAACACACTGCGAAAGGCATGTAGAGTGAGAAAAATGGCATTTTAAATGCTTAAAACTTTAAGTTGGTTGTGATCAAATACATAAAAGAGTTTTACGAATGTTTAAGACCGAACTACTGAAAATTATAGACCTTGGCTTCTATAAACATTTGTCTAAATATCGCAAAAGTTACCATGCGGACACTGGGTAAATTTCTGATTCTGAGCTAAATTCATTGCCAAAGTAGCGATATATCGTTAAGGGTTCATCAGATTTTGAAGTCTTGTCTTATTACTAACTTTTCTTTTATTACGAACGTACAACCTTTCTCGTTGCAAAGTTTTAGAAACCTAAAAATAAAATTTAAAAAATTAAATAAGTAACCTAATTGTTTTGCTATGAGGAAGCGTCTTACAATAAAGCAATAAAATGGCTTTGGAAGGTATGTGTCATCGACTCTTCGAAAAAAGACATTCCTTAACAAACACTTAATAAGCATATCGTATTTCGTGATAAAATATCTAAAGTCCAATCAGTAGTAAGACCAAACTTCTAATGTCTTTGGCTTCACTTCCGAGGGACTTATTCTTTATCCTCACTTTTACCAAATTGCATTGGAAGACATGATACGTCATCATTCAAAAGAAAGCATTTCATCAGCAAGCCTTCAATATTGCGTTATAAAATGTCCAAAGTCACATCGGAAGTGAGGCCTAAACTTTTGATCTCATCGTCTGCAATTTCGCGAACTTCATCGTTTGGCCTCAGTTGCCCCGCATGGTATTGGAATGCATGTGTCATTATAACTCAACAAAAGATATTTCATATGCATACACAATATTGAGTTATAAAATATCTAAAGTCCATTTGGAAGTGAGGCCAAATTTCCGATTTTTTTTTTTTTTTTTTGAGATTGTTTTCTCATTTTATAACACAATTGAAAACTAAAATTAAGCAGCCGCCCTCGAGTACCCTTGTGGTACCAAATATTAAATCCTTAAACTTGATTTTTATAAACCCTATGCGTATGAAAACAATGTTTACAATTCATACCTCGTTCATAATAAAATAAATATTAAATAAGTTGATATCACAGCAACGATAATAAATAGTTATACTTTGCAGATTGTGTACTGTTTATAATTTTAAAATAAATAAATCTCTGACGCACTACACTCAAAATTATACTTCTAAATGTGAAAAATTATTCCGGTAAAATATTCATTGTTTCAAATTTGAAAAGAAGAAACGTACTCGCTCAAGTTCTCTCTGTGAAGATGATATTTTTTTAATGCTCACTAACAAATTGAACATTAAAATTCTCTTGCGAACATCTGAAACTTCCCTACAGAATTCAATTTATTCATTCAAACAAGCAGTTTTCGGCAAAGCAAACAACTTACAGCAAGAAAAAAAATATGCCTTAAGCTGGATAACCGCAGACAAACACAAACTGCAATATTGATTTCAGTTAAGTTAAAGCGCTTCGTATTTATTACAAGCCTTTTTATAGACAATGCCTCTAAAGCACTCTCGACGTACGAGATTTCTACGCGCAAATTCGTCTGTTTATGTTAGGAGCATATAATCTAATTAAATTATTTCTATTAATTTGTATATCCCATTAATTCATGTTAAAGCTCATGGAATTAGGAGAAAATTAAACCGGAATATATTCGGAAAAATATATAAATATTTTTAAAATAAGTCACCAAAAATCCATTAAGAGAGAAGTTATGCAGGAATAAAAACACAAACAATTCCGTCAGATGAAGTCTTTAGAAAACGCTAAGTTGTGCTTAGCTAGTTTTTTGGGGTTTTTTTTTCGTAAAATAAGTTTTGAAAAAGTATGCACAATATTGCGAAAAAACTGTTTAATACATACACTTATTAAGTTAAATGCAGTTTTTCAAAGCATTACTAAAATGTAGCTCAAGAAACAACTATTTCCTTGGTAATTGCGTGAATTTGAAACTTTTTATCGCAGACAATTATGGGAACCAATTGTTTAATTCGGATCTACATATTCTTATAAAAAATTGGTTAAAGCTGATTTCATGAATTATTAGTACAGATTATGTGCAAACAAAGTGATATCGGAAACAACTAATATTACATTAACCAAATAAACTTTATTTCGGAAAATAATAACAAGTAGGGGAACTTTTCCCCGAAGTGAAATGCGTGCATAGTATAGATGACATTAAGCATAGCTTTAAGAACAATAATTGTGGATAATTGAAGTTACCGTGTTTAGACTTTAGTGGCGCTCTTTTTAAAAATACATGTATTGTTTAAGTTGGTAGATACGTTATATGTATACCAAAAGATAACGAAATACTTGTAAAAAGAAAATATTCATTCAAATTTTACCTCCAGGTGATAGCTTCTTTGCTTCTTTATCAGTCCCCTCTCGTATTGCCCAATTGTTGCATATGTAAGTTTGAAAAAAAAAGAAAAATAATTGCTAACTAAACTACAAGAAGCCTGAAACTTTATTTTTGTACAACCTAGACGCAGCAATACCTTTCGAAACATTGTTGAGCCTACTATAGCAAACTTTTACTGAACTCATGAAGCAAAAACAAAGCTCTTTTTTAATCGGTTATAAAATGCAATAAAGTTTTTTTAGAAATTGCAAACGTCCTTTGCCCATTACCCACATGTATTTCTTGACAAGTTCAATGACTCACGTCTAGTCCAACCCGGAAAGTTTCCTTATAAGCACTCAGTGTGCAACTGATGTTAATTGGTTTTAGACAAACAATGCGTCTTTTAATATTCCCTACCTACGGGAAGCGTTCTGCACTGCAAATCTTCTCTTTTTGAACACGTTTTGAGCACTTTTTGAACAGCGCCACTTGTTCCCTTTTCTTGTCAACTTTTTGGTACTCGTTTAAGAAACACTTTTGAGAACAGTTTTCAGAACCTCTTATTTTTTGATTCAGAACACTTTTAATACTTTAGAGATTGCATTTGAAAAACATTTGCGAGACACACAAACACGAATGCGACCCTTCATTTTGAATACTTTGTAGCACACTTTTCGGGAAATATTTTGCTTAACTTACGAACACCCCATTAACAATACCAGTAGATGTTTTTGTTAATTTATCAGAAAGCTTGCAGGGCACAACGTCCGCCCAGAAAAAAAAACTATCTTCGACCAGGAAATGCTATCCTTCTTTACAGTAATCAAGGAGCCTACCGGCAGCAATCCATTGCAACGAAATTTCTAGTGGTATTATGCTGAGGAATACTAATGACTGTCAGTTAAATGAACCTGTTGAAATTACACGAATAAAAGCGATGATTTCGCAAAAGTCCCCAAATGTGTTTCCAATCTATTATCAAACACACTCCAAATCTGTTCTCAAAAATGTTTCGAAGTTAAATTTAGGAAACATCTAAAGAAGAACATTTTCGGAACAGATTCAAAGCACATTTCAGAACCCTTTCTTTTTAACGGAGCACTTTTACAACATATTTTAATGCACATTTGAGCTAATACTTAGAAAAGTGCCAATTTGAGTCCCGAGTGAATTTTCACTAGTATTTTAACAACTAGTTAAAAAAATAATTTTCCCCAGAAAGAAGATAAGGTTTTGCTTTCATTTCATCTAATAATATCAGAATTTTTTTTTCTTCAGAAAATATTTGTTTTATACATTAAAAATCAGATCGGTAACGTGTCCCCAGTAGCAAAACTTAGCATGCAAACAGCTTAAGCGCACTTTCTAACTTCCCCCCCAAAAAAACGGACTTGTACAAAAAACGATTCTATTTTTACCCCTTAGTTATTATTTTACTTCATTTTTCTTTTATTCGATTTCTGATTTTCTAGGGAATTCGAAATAAGCGTGTCCCTCAGTTCCGCGTCAGAGTGGTAACAATAACTTCCGATCTATATTTAGGCTCCCAAAATCATTTTCTGCACCGATACCACGTGATACTGAGCAAATGGTGTGATGCTTTATCGCATCGTAATTAAAAATTTAAAATTGCAGCTAAATTTTTTAAAGTGATTTATAAAATGTGTGTCATTTAAGTCATCAGATCGGTAACATGAGCTAAAATGCGCAGTTTTTATTATTTTAAAAGGTATTTTATATATAAGTATAGTCCTATATTGCAAATGAAAAAACCACGTGTTTGATTTTAGTTTAGCGCGATAGACTCAGAAATAAGAAAAAAAAAACTTTGGGTAAAAAAAAATGGTTTGTCAGATCGGTAACAGTCAGAGCGGTAACATTGAAAAACAGAGGATATGTCACCGAACTAACTCTCACGTTTCAGAATTATTAAAACGCAAAAATCATAGGTTTTAGCCATATATTGAATATTTTTGTTCTTAAAAAATGAAAAGCAATGCGTTTTAGTACAATTGCTTCATTTGTGGTTTGTATGACCTGACAATAGAAGTTAGTAAAATAAAAAAAATTGACGCTGCAGAAATTTCGTTAATTAATTATTATTATTTTATTTATTTATTTTTTCGGTGCTTCAATTTCTCATAACTTCGCTAAACAACTAGATAATAACTAGCGTGCGAAATTTGAATTTCTAAACAAGAAATTAAATTTCCTGCAACTAATTAAAGAAAAGCAAACAGCAGAGTTGTGTGTTGAAACAGTTGAAGTTGTGTGTTGTTTCAAAACAAAACAATTGTTTTATTAGCTTGGATTTGGTAATCTCATAATTTATTTTATCTAAAAACCTCATCGATCATTTTTATTTCCAAGAAATTCTTTTTTCTAATAAAATTTGATTTTTAGCTAATATATATACATTAATTTAATTATCTTAATTCTATGTTAAAAATGCAAGGAAATGCTATCATTTTTAGAGATGTTAATGCAGACTGAAAGCATAAACTTTAGATATGTAGCTCATATTAACGTCAGGTCTGTAACACTCATCAGATCTGTAACGGCTTAAAAGTGAGTAATCTAAGGAGGGGGTAAATAACTTCATTGACCTCCCCCCTTTTATTTTCTTGCATTTAGACCCAATTTAGACTTAGAATCCAATATTAATTTTCTTCTGCAAAAAAATTTTTAATCGGAAAATTCCAACTTCAAATTGGCACTTCTCAAAATATTGGCTCATTTACGCAACTGGAACACTTTTTTCTGAATAAAAGGGCTCCAAACAAGTTTCCAATGGATACTCGCAATTTTCAGTGTTGCTGTAAAAATTACGATTTTAACGACCAACTGATGTGAGGTTTCTCAAGAATATTTGACAGTTGCCATCAAAACACGCTACTTAAACTAACATGTAAAAGTAAAAGTTATGAAAATAGTTAAAGTAAATTGAAGTAATAGTTGATTTGGGTAACAAGTTATTGTTGAGTTGGCTACTTTCATTACTTTTTTGTTTCAACATCTTATTTATACCCTTTGTTCACAATCCTTGTATAAATCTTAGTGCTATGCTTGTTGTTAAGTTGTTTTCTTTTAGTGTTCAACTGCAAACAATAAATAAATTTACTATTTAAATCATAGAGTTTAAGATTCAAGTATGACACAAGAAGACAAAATAATAAAGAAAGTAGCTATTTGACTCGATGCGCATTTATTTTAAAATTTTGTTACCAGAATTGTTTTAAGGTATTTATCTTTCTTAATAACAAAAAGTAAAAATCAGGAGCATGTGTAACATATAAACTAAAGGTTCATTTTCTATAGCTAAAAAGCATAACTATTTATAATTGTACACCTAACCAATAGGTGAGGGAGCGAAATTGATTTTTTGAATTGATTTTACGTTTTGAAACGTAGCCTAAATATATGTGGTTGCAGTAATTGAATACCGTTCAAAATAATCGATGGTAAAATAATGCTTCAGTATCAAAATGCGTGTAGAAGGCTTTCTTTAAACAACATTGCTCTTTTTTATTCGAATTGAAGTCGAAGGAAATGAGCGACTTATCTGTTGAAAGAAGCAAAAACATAATTTTAAACAGAGAAGTAGTTACCTTCTATAGTACCTTGTTCTTATTCATTTTCTTAATAAAGAGTCTAATTAATTATTGCATTGCTACATACAGTTCGAAACTCAGCAATTATCAATTCCACTGAAAACTGAAATTTCTTTAGCATTAAAAGCTACTTAGAACTTCAATATGCAATCTGAGTGAAAGTTATTAGCCAAGTTATTCTAAAGTGATTCTTTTCTTCCTGAAAGATGTTTTAGAAACATAAGCCTTTTGTGCTATAAACCGTTTTCATAATCAATACAGACCTTTTTATTTCTTGTGAGCCAGATCAATCACGCAATTAAATACATCGGAAACCTGTAAGGTAATAAAAAAGATGCTTTTAATTAACTAATGATCTATTCTTTCCTGAAGATTGAATGGAGTTTTGAGACTCAGAAATGGGAGCTCATAATTTTGATTGGTTAGCACAGCTGCTCGGCTTTGTGATTTATATTGGTGATCGATAACTTGGGCAGAAATCTTCATGACCCACCGGCAGTTGCAAACATTAAAATCTATAAATTCAAACCACTTTGCCTCGTGAAGGTTTTTTTTTTTATTCATTTCAATTTTCCGTATTAGGTTGAAATTTTCATGTTTTAGTGATCGAATAGACATTCAAGATCTTCATACGTTTTAGAACACTAAATGGGACAATGTACTTGAAATCAAAGAAAGTTTGCATTGTGCTTTCAACGAAAGGAATTAAAGAATATCAGTGATTTTCCCTTTTTTTTTGAAAAACAAGATATTTGAATTACAAAGAAAACCCCATTTTGATTCTTAAAAAATTCGTATAGTGATATAAAACATAATGTTATTAACAATACTATAATACACTGGCGGAAAAAAAAATCCCAACACCAAGAAAGACTTGTGTTAGATAAACGAAATTTGGTAGGCGTCTTTATGCAACTGAAAGATGACATCGATTGAAATTTCGTGTTCCGCGCATAAGTGTGGCGCAGCTGGCGTCACTCAGAACATGCAAATAAGGCTTCTTTTAAAAGCGTGTTGTGAAGCTCATGTGTATTATTTTTCCGTGAAATTGAACGAATTGCGTTCATGTTAGTCAGGAATACCTTTTAAGAAGACGAAGAAGCCATTATCAACAGCTCACCGAGTTTAAACGAGGTCGTACAATTTGGCTAAGAGAAGGTGGATTTTCATTTCGCGATATTGCAGAAAGACTTGGGTGGGAATGTTTCCACCATGCATGATTATTGGAAGCTATGGGCAAGGGATGGTACTCAAGAAGGTCGAGTTCCGAGCTGCCACGTGGCACGACTGAGAAGGAAGATCGCCGAATCTTGCGTACGGCTGTGGCGCATCGTACTGCATCTGCGACTGACATTCGAGCTGCAGTTGGTACCTTCGTGACCCAAGGAACGGTACGAAACTGTTTACTTCAAGGACAGCTCCGAGCCAGGCAGCCTGTAGCCGGTATTCCATTGACTGCAAACCATTGCCTTTTTCGACGGCAGTTCTGCCAAGACAGAGCTCACTGGAGGTCGGAGTGGAGATCTGTTGTAATGTTTGATGAAAACAGATTCTGAATTAGTGCCAGTGGTGGCTGTATATTGGTCAGAAGGTGGCCAGGGGACCGCCTGCATTCAAGCGGTCTACGGCCTAGACACACGGGACTCACACCTGGAGTTATGGTCTCTGAAACAATTTCCTACGACAGCAGGGGCATTCTTGTGGTTATCCCAAACTCACTGACTGAAAATTTGTCGTCAGTCTGTTAATTTAACCAGTAGTACACCCTTTCGTGAGTAGCATTCAAGGGAGCGTTTTACAACCGGATAACGCTCGCCCTCACATCGCTGCTGTAACGCAATGTGCTCTACAGAGTGCTGATATGTTACCATGACCTGCAAAATCACCAGGTCTGTCTCCAATTGATAACGTATGAAATATCATGGGATGGCACCTCGAGCATCATCCAGTCAGCAATGACGGTCCTAGTATTGACACAGCAAGTGCAACAAGCATGGAACTCCATACCACAAAGTGACATTCGGCACCTGTATGACATAATGCATGCACGCTTGCAGGCTTGCCTTCAAAATTCTGGAGGTTACACCCTCTACTAAATTAACATAATTTCACTTTTGCACAGCATTTTCTTGAGCTTAAATTAGCCAGGGATCTTGTACATTTAATCAATTAAACATGTTAACTAGACATTTGCTTTACCCAAATTTCATTACTCTACTGCAATTTTTTCTTGGTGTTGGGATTTTTTTTCCGCCAGTGTAAATTAATGATATGCCATAGCATATTAGATATAATCATATATCATTGTTTTGCAAAATTTGTATTCCTGTTGTCGCAAAATAAAAAAAATCTTTTGAAAGCAGTAAAATATTTTGCTTCAAACAGCATCTATATAATCTCAACGGCTCACATACACTAGGTGGCCAAAAGTATCCGGACACTTTCAAAAATTCACATTTTTACATATAGCTCGAGAAATAAGTGATCAATTGTTCTTTAACTTTAGTCATACAAAATATAGGCTTCACCGAACATTTCCAAGCTGAAATTAAATTACCCTTGCATTTGGGGGACGACAAGAAGGGGGTTGAAAGAAAAACCGCTTTTTGACCATAACTCTTCGAAAAAAGCTCGGAATAAGCTATCAATTTCAGTAATTAATTAGCATACTGTGTATAATTACTGTAAAAAATTTTATGAACGTACCACTCTTACTTCTGAAGATATGAAACATTTTTGAAAAAACGGCAATTTTATTTGAAGGGTTTTTGCTCATAACACGCAGAATTTTTGATCAAACCTTATCACAACTTCAGGAAAGATGACAAAATACAAGAGAAAGAACATACTAAAACGGTAAATAAAAATATTAAAAATTCGATGAGATATGAACGTTAAAAGGAAATAATTTTTCACGGCGCATGCGCGAACGACAGAAATTTATAACTACAAAAATATTGTAGCCTGATTTATACTGCATCTTATAAAAAAAGTTTCACTTGAATATCATGAAAAATGAAAAAGATATCAGCGATCTAGTGAGCTGTATTTCATTCATTCGCAGACAATACATAAATAGTGAGGGTCTGTCCACAAAGAGCTATTTTTAAATTAAAGGTTATTGCGTCGTCGTTCAAAACCAACGTTTCAGAGGGTGTCCGGATACTTTTGGAAACCTACGTATAAGGTCTTTTTGGCCGAACAGACGAAATGTGACGACAATGCCGAATATAAATTTTCAAACTGTATACAATTTAGCATTGAAAAAAAAATGATCGATTGTCACCACACTATTTGTGGACAACCCCTCACTATTTATCTATTGTCTGCGAATGAATGAAATACAGCTCACTAGATCGTTGATATCTTTTTCATTTTTCATGATATTCAACTGAAACTTTTTTTATAAGATGCAGTATAAATCAGGCTACAATATTTTTGTAGTTATAAATTTCTGTCGTTCGCGCATGCGCCGTGAAAAATTATTTCCTTTTAACGTTCATATCTCATCGAATTTTTAATATTTTTATTTACCGTTTTAGTATGTTCTTTGTCTTGTATTTTGTCATCTTTCCTGAAGTTGTGATAAGGTTTGAGCAAAAACTCTGCTTGTTATGAGCAAAAACCTTCAAATAAAATTGCCGTTTTTTCAAAAATGTTTCATATCTTCAGAAGTAAGAGTGGTACGTTCATAAAAATTTGTACAGTAATTATACATAGTATGCTAATTAATTACTGAAATTGATAGCTTATTCCGAGCTATTTTCGAAGAGTTATGGTCAAAAAGCGGTTTTTCTTTCAACCCCTTTCTTGTCGTCCCCCAAATGCAAGGGTAATTTAATTTCAACTTGGAAATGTTCGGTGAAGCCTATATTTTGTATGACTAAAGTTAAAGAACAATTGATCACTTATTTCTCGAGCTATATGTAAAAATGTGAATTTTTGAAAGTGTCCGGATACTTTTGGCCACCTAGTGTACTTTACATTGGTCATAGGAGCATAAAAATGGGATATGATGAAACCTACATTGTTTTTCTTTTCTCAATTCGTTTACTTAGCGCTTGGTTGATAGTTATTATTTACTTTTGTCTACTACTTTGTGCTTCTCTACTATTTTCCAAGAGGCCACTAGATCCATTTTTAAAATCATCTTGATTTTCGGTTGTATTCTCAGTTTAAAATGTTTCTTCCGTTTGTTTGATTATATATCTGAATACATTAGTTTTCTTGTTTGAAGTAATTTATCTACAGTGATTACTAATATAAATTTGCTTGAAAAAATTGTAGCATGTGAACCTGCTCAAAAATAATCGGTCTAAATGTAAGGCTAAAGTACAATGTAGAATAAACAAATAGTTCAATAGTTGTTAAGAATTTAAAAGGCAAAAGTTACGAACTTAAATAACTCGATAAATATGATATAAATACATTTATTGCCAGCCATCATGAGTGAAGAAGCCTAAAAATACCTTAGTAGTCGCTTAGGGATGCCTAAAAAACTACGTTATTCAGTAATTTTACCACATTATTCTTATCATTATTGTGTGACCATTATACACGATATACTACACTACTACACGCAAAAAACAATAAGAGACAAAAAATTATGTATAATTTTTTTAGTAATTACTTTTGAAAAAAGTACGTTTTTTTATTATTGAAAAACAGTTAATTACATTCAGTAAAGATCCCAAGGTTAACATTAATGATCGTTAAAGCAGGCTGATATTGATAAATGTAGGACTAATAAATGTTTTTACTTTTATATATGTCCAACAAGAGGAGCAACTTTTGAAGTGTTCAACCAAAGGAATGTTTATTTTTTCTTTGATGCTCCATTGTGATTAACGTATTAACGGCTGAAAATTTAAATAATTTTTGCATCAAAAAATCATATATTGCGAGTAAGGGGTGCAAAATCAGAGATGGACTGATTTTAAGGTGAAAGTATCTGAGTCAAAGTCAGTTTTTTTTTTTTCATCCGTGGTCGTAACTCTGCCAAAGCTACGAAGTCGGAGTTGAAATCGGAGAGTACGCGTCGGCCTAATTTTGACGTAAAAAAGTCGGAGTCAAAGTCGAAACCCCGAAAGCTCCTTTAGTCCAAGTCGGAGTCGGAGCCCGTCTTTCTCCGCAGCCCCGGTATATTTTTTCACCAAAAATAATGCATACAATCGGTTTAAGTAACATTTGTCTTTTTTATGATTTTCACTACTTATAAAAAAATTCGTACTCGGTAATTTTAATGCTTTTTAGTTTATTTTATATTCAGTTTAATTAAATGTGCTTACTAAGATATGATTGTTATTATGAGCATTATTGCTTATCTCAATGCACGGCCGTAACCAGACTTAAGTTTCGGGGAGGGCTTTAACAAATAATTTCCTTGTGAAATATTTTAGATCAATATAATTTGATTTCATTGGTATATTCTATTGATTTTTGTTACAAAAGATTATGTAAATAAGGGATTGCTGCTTCAAGGACATTAACAGGAGCGAATTAAAAAAAAATGAGGTATCTATTGAATGAGAGAAACAAAATAATAACTTCACCCCTGTTAATTATTCAACGCATTTTTAACAGCAAAGTATAAATGAATATGCTCATATAAGCGCATTCAAAGTAATTCTAAAATTCATAATTTTTGAGTAATACGATATGTTAAATATGCAGTTCGGCACTTGTTTCATGTTGTCAGTTTGAGTCATGTGTTAACAATTTGAAAGAAAATGCAGCACTATTTTGTAAGAAAGCAACTTTCGCATTTGATTTTTCAAGTGAGATTGAAAACTAAATGAATTAATAAAAGATAAATAAGTGATGATATTTTTTGCAGTAAAACAAGTAAAGCTTCTGCTGTTATAGTTTTAAAAATTTTGGAGGAGGTCAAAACCCTAAAAATCCACCCCTTAAATACGGCCCTGTCTCAACAGTATTATTATTTCGAATTTATACACTAATGTATTGGTATCTTAAGTCTACGCCTTTTCTATACAGAGAAAGTGGTTAATCTGTTTAAATGTTGAGACTATTATATTCTCCCTGCTTACGTAATCATCGCCTTCATCATCATTAGCTTCTAAATTATATCAACTGCGTGACACAAGCAACCTCCATAATGTTATAAATCTAGGTAGCGTCGTTATAGGGGATTGTTTAAGGGAGAAGTTTACCAGCAGAACAAGGAAAATGTCTCCTGTTTTGCCGGATTACGGCATCTCGGATAGCGGAGTGGAAACACAAGGGACCTATTGTTGAGCTTAAGCAAACAATATTTTAAGCAAATGCTTTGCCAAGCGGTATCGTATAAACTTTTCTATTATGCAAATATAATAAGCTAGAATAACATAGACTCGTGCAAAATAATTAATTTTCATTGGGGTAAAAGTTTAAGTCTGGGGAATTTAAAACGGACAAATTTTTAACAATGACAGGTTGAGCTGAAATTGTTATCTGAGCTTGCGGTGTTGTGAGGATTATAATTAAATACATCTCTTTCTGGGAGCTACTAAATATGCCGTTAAAATTACAGAATGAGCCGAAATTGAAAGCATGACTGGGAACCAAGCGAGTTAATTTCAGAATTCTTTCGTCTAACCTATCTTTAGGGTAGAAGCAATAAATATGGGTTGCCTTTTATTTTTGTCCCTTACTACTAACATAATTCAGAAAAAAATAATAGTTTTGAGTGCAAAAATAAACTCAGGGATTTGGATCATTTGACTTTAATGACTTCAACCAAACACTTTAGCTATGATTTTTAGTTTTAAAAAATCGGTAAAAAAAAGTGTTTGTTCGAAATGTCTTCCATGGGTACCCGAATCCCCCTGTTTTGATCAGTCAAAAATTAGTTATTTGTACTTTAAACAATTCTTTTCTGACCTTTTTTTGAGGCGACTACGGTTAACCCCGAGTCCAAAGGACATTACATAAATGGAACCAGTAAAGATCAAAATGGTGCTGTGTATGTTCAACGTACACACATTTTTATTTTTACACAATCGTACTATTTCCACGTAAATCAAAACAAGATTAGTGAATGTGATTGAAAAATTTCCATGAATTTCGTTATTTTAAACTACACCATATTTTCATTTCAAAGGATGGGGTAACATGTGAAGATAAATGACTAATTTTGTATGTTATTTTTTATGATCTTTCCCTTTGACTATAACGAAATTATTTATGAACAGTTTCTTACGTACCAAAATATACATGTAAGTTTAAGCGAATTCCAAGAGAGGTTTTTGAAAATTATTGCAATAAAGCACATTTAACGTATACATAGCGGTATGCTTAGTATACATACCAAAAGATGAATATATTCATCGTTATTTTCATATTTATTTTTACATCGTTATGTTCACATTTTCTGAATTTATAGCTAAAGTACAGTACTTGAAAACAGCTGTGACTAAATTGAAAGAACAAAAAAAAAGGAGATGGTTGGGGAGGGTACTTCTTATACCCCTTTTAGGACGTCAATAGCACGTTTTACTGTATTAAATTCATACGTTGCGAATAGTTTGCCTTTTTTTTTCCGGATTTTTGCTTAAAATAGCGCAACGTCTTCTAAAATTCCAGATTGTATGCTTGCATTTTTAATCAAGGCTGTAATTTAAACTATTGTTTAGCATTTTTTTAAATAAAAATCACGGAACTTTTTGTTTTATATAATCAGAAAATTAGGCTTTTCTTTTTCTCAATTCTAAAAAAAAATCTTCCCCAATGACTCGAAACTGTTTAAACTCTTTAATATCTTTTGCACATTCAAAATACACTAGTTGAAATTTACTTTAGGTTAAAATATTTATAGTCCAGGCTTGTGTCCATTGAAATGTCATCAAACCTCAAAATTTTATATATATATATGAGATTTTGTGGTGTTTTCTATATGCATTTGATCTACTGATTTACAGCATTTCTAGCTTAAATTATTTATGTATTGTATTTCAGTTAAGTAATTTTACTTAGTCATAATGTTATATTTTGGTTTATTATACGTATTTTCCAAAAGTTGAGCTATTTCTCTGGTTTTTCTCTTTCCCGTCTTATGCAATTAAGGTGACGTAATCGAGAATTGTTCTCGCAAAAAGCCGTTTCTTAGCTTTGAAAAATTAGTTATTTGGTTGTTATCAGGCATATATTCTGTTGAATTCATTCTATGCTAACCCAGAGTCCTTTATATTTTCAATTTTTATATATTTTGTTCCTTTTTATCATTGTTGTATTGTTGTTGTGATATAGTTATTCGGGATGTTTGTAAGGAGCCTGTTATCAGACATTTTATCCAGTTATTACATTCTATGCTAGACTAGAGTCATTTTTAGTATTCGAATTTTATATTTTTGTTTCTTTAATTATCATTGTTGTATTATTGTTGTGAAATAATTATTGGGGATTTGCAAAAAGCCTGTTACCAGGCATTTAATCTTGGGAGTAAATACATGCTAACCTAGAGTCATTTCACTGTAACAATTTTATACTTATGCTCATTTTACTTTCATTGTTGTCATTTTGTGATGTTAGATGTATTAGCACTTCATTTATCATGCCAATTTTCCATAGTCCATAGTTTTTCATGTTGTAATTATCCCCGCTAGTGCTTTTCCAGTATGTTTTCCGTTCTTTTTCCCTTTCCCCTCCCTCATCCTGTCAAAGCAACTTTCCTTAAACTTCCATTGATACCCTTCATCCGGTTAAGCTAGGAATGGCAGGTACGGAAGGTATCACTGGTTAAAATAAAATAAATAAATAAATAAACCTACTGATTTCGAATCCGTTGAGTGCTAGACGATAAACCTTAAGTAGTTTTGTCAAAATGTCGAAATCCGATATGGCTGCTATAAAAGGTATGAAGCAAATTAATGGAAACGTGAGTGCAATGAAACATTTTATACACTTAAAAATGATGGTACTTTTTAGTCAAAATATAATTCTATTGAAAATAAATATTTGTGAATAGTATACGAATAAAATTTTTATCAAAATAGTAAAATTCAAGATGTCAGCCAAAAAGTTGTAAGGTTTGATTTTCAGGTATTAATCATTTTTCATACCTTAATGGACATGAAAATATAATGTTTTAACAAAGATAAATGTTCAGAATGATATGCAGGGAGCATAAAAATGTAATCTAGCCTAACAATAACACTGTAAAACTATTTAGAAATATTCCAAATTTAAGTTTCGGGATTTTGCCGGTTTAAACCAATTTCATGCAAGAAACAAGTTTCTTTTGGGAAAAAGTTTCCTATATTAATACAATGTTGCATGAATGCGGACTTCTCACTGGTGTGACACGCATTTTCAGCTACCAATTGGAAGGTATATTCAACGTGTTTGGTAAGTGTTTCGCCTTCAGCTCGGCTACGGATTGTCTAGATTGACCTCACTCGAGTAAGGCCATGTGCATTGTGCAATCTCTCGATATTGTAGTTTTGGATGAATTGCAAAATAAACAAGCATCTCAGCTATTTGCTTGCAATTTTTGCCTTAATACTCTCCATATTTGTTAAACTGCTCCAGGAGCCTTACTCGTAAGCTAGAAAGGCGCCGAACTGTTACCATCAACCTATCTAAGAGTTTTTGTTACGTTTCTGATTTCTTGCCGTAAAGTGACTGACTTTTGATTGAAAGCGTTATAAATTCTTTAGCAAGGTTACTGACTTTAGCTAAGTAGTGAATCATAATTATATCAGCTTCTTAATGAGAAACAAAAGCTTGTTGAATTCCAACACCAATCTAATAGGAAAAGAATGGGTACCAGTAACATTTACACATTGGACTTTGGATCAAACACAGTGGGCTTACAACAAACTTAATTACTTGCGTCTTATTTGGTACTACTTTCAGTACGATGTCTCTTTTAGAAGGTGGTGATTTTTCATTAAGTTGAAAAACACAATAGACATTTTTCTCTTGTGTTGCTTGACGTTGTGACGTAGTACTAAATTTAGCGTATCTTTCAAACACATTGTGTACAGCTAAAATGGTTTGTATGTCGTGCTTAATACGGTTTTCTTCATCATCAATACAATTTCTCATGCAGCTGGCGTTACGGGTCAAAATACTGCCCACAATGTTGCACATTCACCAAGAATGATAATTTCTGGACGACTATTACCGCCTACCCCGAAAACTGCCTTCAGTTTTGACTCTAGTACAGATTTAATTGAACCTCTGACATTTCAATCATCATCAAATAAAACAGTAGGATAAGGAGCCAGTTCATGACTAAATAATTTCTGTAAGGAAACTTTCCCTTGATGACTCCATCAAACCATATACCATACTTCTGTCTGGTGTATGATTTGAATCACAGATTTTAGTCTTCTTTGCGGTGAAGGTAACCATTGTTTTAACCTTCTTAATGTTTAGTGGCATCCTTGAGGTCACGTTTTGTCATATGCATGACATTGTGTCTTGCCTATTTTACCCGATTCCTCTGCATTTAAAGTTCTATCAATAGTTTTCGCTAAAGTTGTTCAACTATATTACATCAAGAAAGGAAAAAAAAAAAACACATTTTTGTAAAGGAGGTAGGTATAGTGATTTGTACTGTCATTGAAAGTAGTAAAATAAAAAAAGGCTTTCTGTTAAAATAAAGCACCAAAATAGAACACTTTGCAATTTTTTTTAGTTAAGTAGTAACAAGATTTTTTGTTCTGCTGTCTCACAGGCATTTTTAAATTACTGCAAAATATTTATTAAATCTACCACATAAGTCTCAAGACTTTTTTCTCCTTTTCAGTTTAGTAACAATATTTTATTCGGTTGATTCGCAGACGCTTCTAAAGTTATCACAAAAAATTATCGAATATATCTTATTACCCCTAAGCATTTTTTCGCTTTTTCACTGGGAAAAAATAATTTTTTGAAGTGCTGTTTCTCATACGATTCTATTATTACCGGAAACTATTTTTTAATTTTGTCTGATATGCGTTTTAAGCCAATTTTTCTCTTCAATGTTTCACTGTAAAAACAGCCAGAAACACTGCTGGAAAATCATGGGCACTTATAGGCTTAACTTCTGCCAGTAACATACCTGGAAGAATTCAGGAAAGTTTCCCACTGAAGTCAGTAACCTTGCTAAGAATTTATTACATTTTCAATCAAAAGTCAGTCACTTTACGGCAAGAAATCGGAAACTTAACAAAAACTCTTGGATAGGTTGATGGTATCAGTTCGGCACCTTTCTAGTTTACGAGGAAAGCTCCTGGAGCAGTTTAACAAATATGGCCAGTGCTAAGGCAAAAATTGCAAGCAAATAACGGAGCTGCTTATTTGTTTTGCAATTTATCCAAAACTACAATATCTAGAGATTGCACCATACCCTTACGTGGGTAAAGTCAATCTGGACAATCCATAATCGAGCTGAAGGCGAAACACTAAACAAACACGTTGAATATTCCTTCCAACTGGTAGCTAAAAATACGTTTCACACCAGTGAGAAGTTCGCATCCATGCAACTTGTATCAATACAGGAAACTTTTTCGCAAAAGAAACTTGTTTCTTGCAGGAAATCGGTTTAAACTGGCAAAATCCCGAAACTTAAGTTTGGAATGTTTCTAAATGTTTTTGCAGTGCTATTGTTAGGCTAAATCACATTTTTTATCCTCCCTGCATATCATTTTAAACATTTATCTTTGTTAAAACACTCTATTTTCATGTCCATTACGGTTTAAAAAATGATTAATACCTGAAAATCAAACCTTACAACTTTTTAGGCTGACATCTTGAATTTTACCATTTTGATAAATTTTTTATTCGAAAACTTTTCATAAATATTTATTTTCAATAGAATTATATTTTGACTAAAGAGTACAATAAGTGTATAAAGTGTGTTTTTAAGTGTATAAAGTGTTTCATCGCACTCACGTTTCCATTAATTTGCTTCATACCTTTTAAAGCAGCCATATTGGATTTCGCCATTTTGACAAAAATGCTCAAGGTTTAGCGTCTGGCACTCAACGGATTCGGAATCAGCAGGTCAAATTCATATAGAAACCACCAAAAAATCTCATATATATATATATATATATATATATATATATATATATATATATATATATATATATATATATATATATATATATAATTTTTAGGTATATGGCCTTCTAGCATGGACTATTATGTTTTATATTTTGTTATAGTACAGTTCTGCCATCAATTTCCCCCATCGTACTGAAAATCTATTCGTTGATGAAATTTCGACAGCGGATTTTGTCAATACAAGCTAAAAGTAGTACATGGGTGCATATAATTTTAATATCAATAACTTATTCATCAAAACCAATCTTCCTGTCTTGAATGTGAGATGAAATCAAACGGTATTTACGATGATGTATCTCATTTAGGAATAAACTACGAAGTGAGATCACACATTTAACGAGATTTTCTTCTTGCATTGTGAAAAAGAAAGTAATCTTCCTTCTTTAATGACGGAATGAGCAAAAGTTTGTTTAGAAAATAAAATATTGAGCATAACTTGTCCCAAAATATGAAAAATTATTTTATCAATAACATCTCATAATATTCACAATAATATCCAATCATAAGAGCAAGGAATTTTTTAATTTTTTTTGCTCCGAACGTCCACTGCAAATTTAAATTGTAAAATAATGATAGACTGCATAAATACTGGTTAGAGGAGGTTGAAGACCATCCGGAAAGCAAGTTTTCCGTGCGGCATGAAAAGCGTACGCTGGCATAATCAAAATCATATTTAAGTCCTCAGTTGCACATGGAACTCATCGTAAATAAAACTGATACATATTTTTTAGCTGGGAATCATTACTGCATTATTCATAGCAATGCACCTTTTCAACGCCAAAAGTTTACCTGTCAAGTTTTGTACTTCTTTTTTCTAATTTCAGGAATCACAATCCCGTGGCTCTCACAATCCATGAAATTTGGCAATTTTTCATCCAATACTTTACACGCTAGAGGATTCTAAACACCTCAAGTCATTTTATAAGCAATCTGTTTGTCAACCACATGTGTTGATGATTTGCTGGTTCATTTTCTCTGCCAAAAACTACCACAAATGACTTACATAACAGTTGTTTTGAATTTCTTATATACGATTTTAAACCTCATTTTATAGTTTTGTATCATAGATATAATTACTATTTAAAAAAATATAATATTAAATAAAAAGGAAATTGCGAGAACTCTACTTAACTGACTTAGTTTGAATTTAAAAGTAAAGTGACTTTTAAAGAGTACTTAATCAGAACAAGTACGCTTATATCCTGCGGTAATGAATGATCCCATGTCAGAGAATTTTCAGTAAGCATTTAACTGAAAACTCAAGAAAATGAATAAGTGTTTGATTTAACTAATTCTTTAGCCTGATAGGGATTAACTCAAGTACCTTAAAAGCCTAATCACTGGTTTGATCTATTCGTCTTAAGCGAAATTTAGCCAAGTTTAAAGAACTTAAGTAATTCTCACCACGTAGTGTTAAATGAACTTCTAAGGTGTTCAAGGATAAAAATTATAGCAGGAAGTGTAGATACTATTTTGCATAAATTAACTCGCTAAACACCTCAGCTCAAAATGGAAACGTGATTAGAACTTCAAAGCATTTTAGCTCACTTAATACTAAAAGATAGTTTATGAGGAGTCTTCATGTGTGTGCACTTTAGTCACAAACTTGTTCATTAAATTGCAATGTTTTTTCTTGTTTCAGGACGATAGTTCTTGAAGACAAGTATCAAATTTTGCACTAAAGGCATTTTATTTATGAATATAAAATTTTTCATTTTGTCAATAAAAGTATTTTTCAACTTTGCTAACGTAAACTTGAGAGAGTTTAGATGCATAGTTAACCAAAAAATATTCATAAAATGTTGCCTTTAAAATTGGTTTGAGATAAAATACATTTAAGATAAAATATTAAAAAGAGCGGTATTTTTTCATGTTTGTTAGCATGAAAGTGATAGTATGACATAGTTTTTTAGCATTATCGTGTATTACAATATTGTATTATGTTTAATATATTGCTGTCAAACTATGCCCTTAACTACTGGTGATGTTTTCTGCCTCTTCAGGATTAATAAGTGGTATTAATTATGGATTTTTTTTTCAATAAAGAAATGTTTTTAAATACTTAATGAATTTATTTCAGTCTAGTTTTTGCAGCTCTTAATATTATTGAACATTCTATTCTTGACAGAATTTTCGCCATTTTATTTAACATATTTTTTGATAGATTCCTATATCTAGTTTTGATTCTGTCATTTCGCAATTTCGTTTATTCCCAATTTCGGGCGAAGTTATTTTTCCTTTGACATTTCTTTTATCAAAAGCCATTTTTCCACTTTAGCCACCTACAGCTGACAAAACCAACGGAATATATTTTTGAAAAAACAAGCACTTTCTTTTTAGCACTATAAGAATGAAAATACATATAAAATGAAAATCCTATAGCAGTGAAGATAAGTAATATAAATGCAATGAAGATAGTTTGTCAAAAATGAGTGACACATTTTTTTAATAATCAACTGTTTTTCGCTCTTAATAAAGAAGATATTAAAATCAATAATGAAATATGAAAATGCTCACTTTAGAAAGGAGTTTAAAAAAATACAAGTGAAAGTAATTCTCTAGAAAAAAAAAGGAAAGAATGAAAAAGAGTTATTTTTCTATTGCCATGTTCTCTATTCCACGAAAGAAAACAACCCCAAACGGACCAAATATTCAGAGACCTCAAGCAGAATTACATCGAAGGAAAAAAATGTTTTATTTTCACTGTTTTCAGCTGAATAGGGAATAGTTAACTGAGCAAACACAACGATCTATCTTCTATAAGTCGTGACACCCCCAACTGTGAACTCAAAAAAGATGTTTTCGCCTGAATGTGGCAAGCCAGTCAAAAACTCCTAACAAATGACTTAGAATACTTCGCCAGGCAGATACTTAGGAAGAGGAAGCGATAGAAAAACAGAAGAAAAATATTTAGCGTTTAAAAAGAAGGTTTGTCGCATAAAAACTTTTCAAGAAAGTCGTGATTTTAAACAGGTGAAATAAAAACTAACACAAACAATGGCTAAATAAAGCAATAGGTTTGATACGTGTACGCTTAATATAATAATTTAAACTACGATTTTTTGTGAGGGTGGTGGAAAAGAAAATTGCAGCGAATGAATGAATGTGCATGAAAATTTAATCTGAGATGTTATAAAACATAAAAGTCCTGTATAAACTAAACATTCTATACATTAATGCATTAAATTGTGCCAACAGAAATAGGCTCTAACTTTACAAAACTACAACTGCAGAAACAAATTTCAATAATTTGAGGTCTAAATATATTGTGTTTAGCTCACCCACATATAACCACTATTTAAAGCATACATAAACTAAGTAAGGAGATAACGAATATACAAGAGACAAACTTAATTTATAAATTGTCATTTAATGAACAATAATAAAAAAAAGTTAAAGAAAAAACAGGTTTATATTTTAAAACCTTTAGATTGATAGGTAAGTTCACTTTGCATTATACACACAAATATTTTATTCAATAGTTTGATTTACCTATGCATTACTTTTCGTTCTATGTTTGCAAAAGCAGTAATTTAAGTAGAGGTTGGCAAAAACCATGCCAAAATTACACAAAACAGTTATTAATAATTTCCGTTATATTAAACTACATTTGCAAAGGATTTGTAAAGAATGGGCACATAAAAATTGCGCTGATTTTAAAGACAATTACTTAGATTAAATGAAAAATTTAAACAATTCCTGACCCTGATTGCCGATCTCATTTTGAAACGAACTTCTCTGGTCATTTAGCAGTTTAAATCTAAACGTATTTAATTGTTTTCAAGAGATACGGTAAACATGGAAATGGAATGATAATCCTTACTAGTAAAATTTGCTAGTCGCAAAAGCAGAATAAACAGGGAAAATTCAAAATTCTTATAATAAAATCAATTACAAGTATTGTATTTGTTACCAAAAAGAAACTGGGAACAGGTAAACATTTTAAATCATTGAGTTTTCTTCCCTCGTCGGCTAGTGATGACATCGGTTTCCAATCCTGTACATTTATTTTTTCTTTAATTTTAGTAAATGAATGTGGGGCAACGTTTTTTATTTTTGGTAATGTAAAATGTGGTGAATCGGTACACTTTTCAGCTTTAATTGTAAAAAAAGTAGTAGTAGTTAAAGGATTTTTTTAATTTGATTTTTTTGGTAAAAACTTCGGTCTTGCTTTGCTTTTAATATTCCAAGCAAAGACAAAACATTTCGAACAGTTATTATTTACATATATAGGGATTTAGGGGCGTTCCGAATCACCCGCTGATAGCGGTCAATCGGAACACATGTTGAAATTTTATTTTTTTCAATAAAACCTGTAATAGGTTTCACAAACATGAGTAATATTGATGTGGAAGAATAAGAACAGATAGTTAATTGTCAAATAAAAATTTATTTTCTCTACCAGTAAACGTTTATGACTTGTCAAAATTCAAAATGATTTTGAGCTTATGAAAAATTAAAATTAATTTTAAGAAATGCTTTTCAATTGAAATACAAAGCTGTAACATAAATTGAAGTCACTCATATCGTCCACAAATATGTACTTGTCCCTAAAACTAGCAGTTGGGTCTTGGCTTAAGTTTTTTCATAAGATCTTCTAGGATGAACGCTGCCTTTTCTTTAGTTTCTTAAAATCTCTGGGTTTTGTGGATTGTTCTGTAAGATTTTCCCACTTATTCATCACTGTCTGTGTGATGCACTTTTGCTACATAAAGTATGTATGAGTTTCCCTCATGTATTTTGGGTAAAAAGAAGTCTCTTGGAGCAAAAATATTTTTGAATTTGCAACTTTCTGTTATTCTAAGATCCAGTTGCTCACGAGAAGGGATAAACAGTAATAAATCCTTGTTCTTGTCTTGACTAGAAAAATTGGGGTTAGAATCTTGATTTTTCACACAGTTTCCTTTAACCCTTTCTGGACAACATTTTTTTTACCTAAGAAAACAATTTTTTCCTTCCAAATCTCAATCAAAGGAGACCATAGGAAGCACACCCACCTATTTTTAAATACTTTCTGCTGACGGCAGATGCGCCAAAAACGTCACAATGTTCTATTGTGGAATTACTCACTTAGCTACAGAGGCAAAATGATTCTGGAGGTATGTTCCGAATTCGGCACACCTGATATTAAAGTGTTAAATGCGGGTTTGAATTGGAACAATAGACTCAAGTGTTCCGATACAACCCGCATTTTTTTTTTCCTATGGCATTTTTCAGAATTCTTCATTTTTATGAAACATAATTTAAAAAAAAATGTACATTCTAATGTGGTATTCTGTTGTTCAGATACATGCATAATTGAAGCATACCACTCTTAGGTTAAAAATATAAGAGGGTTTGTACTTACATATGAAGCTTTGCAGTCTATGAAAACGTGATATTTTCTTGCATTCCATGTGCAGTCCTCCTTATAAGATAGTAGCGTTGCCAGATTGACAAAAGGGATTTTTTCCAACTTTCTATGATCTTACCTTACTTAAAAAAATTAATGGTGAAAAATACCCCATACTATATTTATGAAGAATTTCTTTGTGCGGTCGAGAAGTTTCGTTCCAATTGACCCCACTGTTCCTATTCACCCCATTTTACGGTACATGAGAAAAAGGAATGCGTAAATGAAATAGAGAATGAATAACAAAATAAGTGAATGAATGAAAAAATGGGCGAATTCATAAGTAAAAGAAGGTGAATAAATTAATAAATGAAGAAATACGTGCGTGATTTTGTAAATGATTGCATAAGAAAACAAAATTCACTATTTCACTTTGCCACCTTCCACTTTGCCCCGCGTGCACTTGACTAATTACATTGAACTTTTAAAATCAAAACATGCTTAATATAAACAAAATAAGAACTGCACTGAACATCAGTAGATCTCAATTAATAGTTAATATCATAACTACAAAAATTTTATAATTTGGTATCAACAAGTAATACTTTTGAAAAACCACGAATATAAAAATAAAGGTATCAAATTTAGAAAACAACTTGTATAAACTTTTTCGTTGATGTTTGGAACTATTTATTTTTTGACAGGAATTAAGTATATGTCTAGAAACTTAGTTAAAATATTGATAGATAGACTGCGCTGTAAACTAAAAATATTTAAACATTTCACTTTGCCCCGCTTGCACCCGCACTTTGCCTCACATTCCCCTACTATTATTGTAATATTTCCATTGTGTGTTCATTTAAAAAATCGCGAAATTTTTTTTCAAAGAATTTCATTAATTTCTTTGTTAATCTTACCTTCATGACCTCTATTTCCACCACCGTTCGTCCTAGATGTATACTTACTTCCATTTGCAAAATTGCTCGAAATGAGGAGGAAAGTTGAGATATGGAAAGTTTAAAGCAAAAAAAAAAAAAATAATAATAATAATTGGTTAAGAAATAAAAAAATTAACTTTTTATGGGGGGTCCGGGCCCCCAAACTTATATTTAGGGAAAAAATCTTCATTAAAAAATAATACTAACACTAAAAAATGACATTTGTGCGATCAAAATCCATGGAGAAATGAAACATGAAACTTTATGACTTATACCACTTTACACTAGCGTTATTTTAAGTGATTTTGGGGGCCATATACACGCGAAATTCGCACCATTCAGAGTTCTTTAATAACAAAATATTCTTTATTTTCCTTGTAAAAGTTATTTAACATAGGAATTAAAATACGAAAAAAATTGAATAAGAAAGAATGAAAATGTCTTGCAGAATTCGCGAATATGTAAATTTACCGACTATACAGTGATTGCTTGAAATAACGTAATCCCTTCACTGCAGAATAAAATCGGCTTAAATAGATGCATTTCGTTAAGGCTGCGTTAAGGCTGTGGTGGGCTTACGATGTACACAACGGAACAGTATGTAGAAATGGTGTTGCTTTAAGGACAATGAATCGCAATGTAGATATTATTTCTTAGATTCTACATATTTCGTGTGTGTAATATATTTGTATAATAATTTACCTTGTCTTGTTATGTTTTGTAGTCTTGTAGCATCTGTATTTATTTTTGAATACAATGAGAAGACATGGGCGAAACAAATTTCATTATCGTACCTAATCTAAAAGCTCGTTATTCCTCTGGGAGGGGGCAATTCCATGCAAGTGTGGAAAAGCGTTGGAAAAATCAAATTGCAGCAATGCGTCTGTTTTACATATTTTTCGGTTTAAAAAGTTAGAAGTTTATTATTTATACTAATTTTTTTTCAAGAATGTAGTATTTTTAGTTTTGGCAGCACTTTGAAGTTGGAAATGGAATATTTAACTTTTGGCAAAGCAAATGGTCAATCTTTCAACGTTGGTAAGTTTCAATTTTTTTCTTTAGATAACTGTTTTAAAGGAAGAATATTCATTATTACACTTTAATTCAATATTGTAAATTGCTAAAACGAGTGTTTTCACGTAAATTAAGTGATTTATGTTAACTTCAAAAATGCACTGTTCTATGTAACATAAGTTACCAAAAACATGTTAAAGTTCATAATGTGCATAAACAAAGGGCAATGCAATGTTAACAATGCTATATTTTCTATCTTATAAGTGTGTGTTAAGCAAATAGTTAAAGTTTTTTTTTAAATATTGTCTATTTAATTTTTTGTGCTACAATCAAAACGTGTAACTTAAGTTACCAACATATGCAGGTAATGTAAGTTACCCAAGTAGAACTTAAATACTTGTATTTATAAAGAAAGTAAATTGTGAAATAAACCTATGTGGTAAGTAGGAGTAATTTATGCAAGAATTCTTTTGAATTTGTACTGTATTTACTTAATTTAAATTAATCATATTTCTTAAAATGTCTCTATTTGTTAATAAGATTACAATACACCTCTATTATAAATTATATGTTTCTTTTTGGCTTTTGAGATATTAATTCTCTCTAAACAATATCACTGCATTCAGAATATTTAGGAGTAATGTACTATAAATTATTCAAAAATGACTTCTGTTATGATTTAAAGTTATCAAATATGTTTTAGAAGTAACAAATACAAAAATATTTTATCTCTTACAGGTGAAATACATTTTATTCTGCATTAAAATGCCACTAAACTCTGCAGAAAAGATGCGCTGTAGAAGGGGTATGAGAAAAGTCATGTGGATATTACAGATTTTTAAATATAAGTCCCTCTTTATGGTATTGAAATATGTTAGAAAAAGCAAAATTTATCAAAAATACTTTCTGAAGATCCGCACATTGACAATGACCATTTAAGAACTAGAAATTAACAAACTACGGGGTTTCGTTTAGTTAAGTATTTTAAGGAACAAGAAGAAAAAACAGAGATAAAAGCTGGTGAATGGTGTGTGGTAAAGTACGAAAATACATTGTATCCTTGAGTTGTGACGATTATTGAAGAAAACGAGTTTAAAATATAAGTAATGGCTGCTGTTGGAACCAATTAGAAATGGCCAGTAACGACAGATGAAATTTATAATAAGAAAGAAAGAATGATTTGAAAAATTAAATTACCTGAACTTGTTAATAGCAGCATCCAGTATAGATTTAAGTCTTATGTTATGTAATATTTTTGATTTTTCATTGAGTTTGATATTAAATTTCTGTAAATTTAATTCATAATTGTTTATTTTCAATGTTTCGATCTAAACTAAGCTGTAATTTTCATTCATTAATTTTTGTAATAAAGATATGCTTGTAAGTAAATTTTGTAACGTAAGTTATTGTAACATAAGTTACCCAGTTAAAAATTCCCATAATTTTCAATTTTTGAAATAAATTTTTAAATTAATGAAAATATATTCCTAAGCATTATAAGGAACTGATAAATTATGCTTCAAACAATAAATCAGCTGTAATGGAGCAGAAATTTGCTTTAGAACCAATTTTCATATTATGTCATTCCCTTTTTGTGTAACGCAAGTTACTGCCTTATCTTTGACTGCTAGATTTTATAAAATTTAAATGCATCGAATATTTTTGCATTTTAATTTTGCTTTCAACTGTCATTTTCAAAAAATGCTTTCATACAAGATTTGTACAACAAAATTTGTCTGTACTGAGGTATTAAATGCATAAGAGTTGGTCGAAATGTAACGTAAGTTACCGTGGAATATCCCGGAGGGCGAAAATTTTCTTCTGTCAATTTGTTTTCGGGCCCTGCGCATTTAAAACTCGAATATCTGCGCGAATTTTGATCGCACAGATGTCATTTTTTTGTGTTAGTATTATTTTTCAATGGAGATTCTTTCCCTAAACAGAAGTTTAGGGACCCGGAGTTCCTATAAAAAGTTAGATTTCGTATTTTTTGACTGAATTACTTTTTCGCTTCAAACTTTCAATATTTTAACTCTCTGCCTCATTTCGAGCAAATTTGCAATTGGAAGTATGCATCTAGGACGAACGGTTGAGGAATTAGAGGTCATAAAGGTTGACTTGGAACACCCTGTATATATAGTGATAGATTGATATGAATGGGAATCTCTCTGACACAACAAATACAAATTTAACAACTTTTACTGCTTGAAAATGTATCCGGCCAAATACATAGGTGTACTAATTTCAAACAACTCATCCAAGCAGTCATTTAAGTTCTGTTGTTAACTTCAGATGTTTTGTTGGGGGAAATCGATGATACTTATAGAAAAATCGATATAAATCATCCCTCACGTCAACTGCCATCAGCAGGAGGATTGATGCTGCTCTTGAAGTTCAGTCGTCCGAATTCATCTGGCGAATGGATTACATAATGGATTCTAGATAACGTCTACCATTGTATCAACTACAAAAGGATAATCGCTACATTGTGGGGCTAAAAAAGTGGATGAGTCATTAGTTACGTATTGACAATGAAAGTTCAACTTTAATATTTTATTTTATTGCGAATCAATTGCTGCACAAACTAAATTTGAAAGTTTTTTAACCATAGTTTTGTACTTCCTCGTATTAAATATAAAGTAAGCAAGAAAACACATGTCTTCTTTTTTAAATATTTGGGGCAATGGCGCACTTAGAAAGCAAATATGCAAATAACACACACCCTATATATATATATATAATATATATATATATATATATATATATATATATATATATATATATATATATATTATATATATATATATATATATATATATATATATATAATATATATATATATATATATATATATATATATATATATATATATATATATATATATATATATATATATATATATAAATTCTTATTATTTCTCCTTACAATACTCCAAAAATGGCCGTGGTTACTTGTTTACAACTTCAATTTTGAAAAAAATCCCGGCCAACCGACTTCCGAATCCAATCCCCCCCCCTCCCACGCCTCTGCAAATGTTGATTAGTCTGCGTAAGCCGCTGATTTGCGGCATTGTTACTTCTAGCATGTGTTGTGATTTGTGAAGTTGTTGTGATACAGCCTCTTACCACAAAGTTATCGGTCATCTTATAACAAGTTTAGGAAACATGACAAAATGCAAATGTTTTCTATTTATTAATATTTATAGGCAAAAATGTTTTTCAAAGAGAAGCAGATTTTTGCAAATACAAAAATTTATATTTTGTTAATAAATTGTTTTGTTAAAAATCAAACCTATGTGCTATTTTTATAAAATAAAGTTCTACGACGTCTTCCCCCAATCAGCTCTACTAATGATATTTTGTATTTTAATTTAAGATTAACAATTAGCACCTATTGATCTTATAGCTATTATATTGAAATCATATGGTGCAGTTACATTGAACATTTTTTTTTCAAAAAATTACTTCAGCAGTGCGCAGATAAATTTTTGAAATTTGGGAACTATTTTCTGAAATGGTTTTCCTGAAATATTTAGTAGTAAATTAAACTCCCCTCCTAAAGTTAGTTATTCTTGTTAATTGGTTTAGTTTTTTAGTTAGTAGATATTCGAAGTTTGCAGATTTTTATCATAAAAAAAATATGACAACATTTCCTCAAAGAGCATAAGATGCGTTGATCTACTTTTAGATAACCCACAAAAAACTAAACTTTTAAATGAATTAGAAAAACAAAATAGTGGTGAAGTAAAGGTGATGAAGAACCGAAGGCTTTAATTCTTGTGAAAATGTCGATGATTCCGGGGCATAAATAGGGCAAATGGAGATGTCGATCAATAAAATATTTTAATATGTTACATTGATCTTTAAAATTTATTTTATCGTGTTAACACAAAAAAAAAACACTTTAGTTAGTTACAATATTAGATAGTATTTATCCTTAAAATTATTATCGAAGATTTGTTCGTAACGCGGATCAACTTACATGTGCGAGGGAACGTTGGTTCACTTCAAAAAGTTTCTGTTAAAAAATAATGTAAAAACGATAATGAAATTAGATCTAAAAAAAGGGATAATGAGAAACATTTAATAAACCTCAAGGTAGAAAATTAAACTGTCCATTTAAATTTTAAATGCGATTTAAAAATAATAATAAAAACAGGCTAGTAAACAAACGGGCCCCGCTTACCTCTACCCCTTCAGAATTCTGATATTTTAAAATATTTATCTTGTTAATATAATAAAGCATCATGTAAACTTTCTGTTTACATGATGCTTTAATAAGCGTTATATTAACTGTCATAAAAAATAATAAAATTGTGATTTGTTTATGTAAAATTTTAAGAAATTATAGTTTTAGGGGAAAAAATCAAACTATCGTACGCAATCAGACTGAATAACTGAAAATTACAGAAATAAGAGATTTAAATTTAGAAACATATGCATTTATTTATTTTGAAACAATAACAGCATTCTTTCCTATAACAAAAAAATTTACGAAAGTAAGCAGGAAAATTTTATTGAGATGAATTTTCAGTCACGTAAGTTTCTTTCAATGTTTTACTGTCATAATTCATAAACTTGCACTTCGAAATCCCAAATAACTCGAACTTGTTTAATTAGAATCATTACTGCCTTTTAACTCAGGTAAAAGAATCATAACGGGTATAATTTGTAACGAATTACGATTTTATACCACTAATTAATGCAAATACTTTCAAAATATACTCATAATTCTCTTAATTAGTGTTTAATCATGCATTCATCCTTCATTGTAAACTAGTTTTATATACTAAAGTTTTGTTCTGGGGCACGAATAAATTAAGGGTAATTATTACATAGGAGTTCTGAATAATTTTATGTCAAGGAACTCTTTAGCATGCAATGAAAGGTGACTTTCCGAAAACCTTTTTATTTTCTTGATATGATACATTCTTCTAAATAATTTATGAAAACTAATTCTTTATACACAGATGTTTTAATGACTTTAAAACTTCTAGTGAAAGTATTATTCAAACTGAAAGGTAAACGCTTAACGCTCGGCCTTGAAAAGTATAATTTTTTCCCCAAAGCTCAGTGTTTAATATTTTCCTTCTTTAGTTATTTGATTTTACTTTTTTTTTATTAATAAAGCATTACTTAAACCCCATTGTTTAAAAATTTTACCTGGAAAAGATAAGACAATATTGACGGTTAAAGTTTAACTCAATGTTCTAAAAAGTTGATTTTTCTTCGTACCTGAGCGGTTAGTATTTTATTTTTTTAATTATTTAATTTCCCTTTTTCTTAATTTATTTTCTCTTTTTTTTTTAAGTTTGAGTGCATTGAATGTCATTGAAGTAAGTTCAACGTTATGCGACCGTTACTCAGAGAACTTTTTAATGTTTTGACCTGCACTAAATGTTGATAGTATTCTTCATTGATTTGATTTTTATACATACTTAACAATGTTGCACTGTCTTAACCCTTTAAGCGGTCAATTATTTTACTAGAAATGCTTCCAAGAAAGGCATTTTTTATTGCATATAATTAAGTACCATACTTAATAGAATAAGAACATTAAGAATTTTTTTTTCACTTTCAATTCTTTTACAAAACGCTTTCTTCAGGTACATTCTGCATGCAGTAAAGAATGGTTTACAAGTTCTGTAAAAATTTCTCTAATTCTTACTGTGAATTTTTAAGTTTAAAATTTTCCAAACAGTTCAGAAGTCTTTTTGTGTATGGTACAATTTGAATCATGGTGTAATGCAAAGTCCTACATCCCAATCAGGGCAGAAATAATGTGTTTCTTTTCTTTCAAATCTTCATTATAGCTGAGCGACTGCACGAGTCATCTGAGGAATAGTCCAAATAATTAGAAGAAATATCTGTATCTGTATTAGAATGTAGTTCATCATCTAACAACAAAGTATTTTCGTCGTCTGTTCCATCCATAATTTCCATAAGATTCACAAGCACGGCATACAGTACAACAGAAAGTTCCCACTTTCCCGCTACATAGAAAAACCCGGATGCAAAGATTTCATTCACATGGACAAGCCACACCATCTGTTGAAAAATAAAAATACTAAATAGTTTCTTTCAATAATGTAAAATGCAGGCAAACCAGAAAAGGAAAGGAGAAAATATCGATGCCCGTACGCCGTACGGGCAAACCAGATGAGGTCAATTTCAGGTATCACATACACTGTACGGGCAAACTGCTTAAAGGGTTAAGCAGACAATTTTGTTCTTTGCACCATAGTTAAAATAATTATAAATTTTCATTTTTAGAAAGTAAACTTAATAGTCCTAAACTGTATTGAAGTGACCGTACAAGTGTCAAATTTATCTAAAAGATAAACTTCCAGTGTTCAGGGATTTGGTTTTTTAATGCAGCCTATTTCAAAAGCGATAAGCCATAAACAAACAATTTTACAATTTTTACTGACAACACCTACATGAAACATTTCTCCACTTTTCAGCAGATGTCATAAATTGGGTTCAATATTTAAGAATGCAACATTGTAATTAAACACAACTTATTTATAAAAGCTATTCAGGAAATATATTTTGACTCAGCACCACACATTTCTGATCTGCGTCGTTGTTTAATGCAAATACTAATAGCTAACGCATGTAGCCAAGAACTGAATGAAGACGTTGAAAAAGAATTAAGGGTTTTTAGTGTCTGAGGAAACATTAACGAACCCCATATTGATTAGAACGATCATAACCAACGTTTGAAATGAGGGAGAATTCAGTCACTGTAAAAAATATACACAAACGTTCTTGAAAATAATAGGCAGCTAGTGTGCCTACATTCAGCAATTAGCATATCTTTCAGAAAACATATTTTCCTCATAAAAGTCTGTGACCTTCATGAAATCAACATCGAATATTACTGAAGAATTCAGAAAACTTCTCAATAAAAACAGACATGTTTCTCGCCAAGAAAACTTAGGCGTAGTAATAGCTTGGAATCTTTCTGATTTGCCAAGATGGCTCCTAGAGAATTTTATCAAATATGGCGACATCAAGACAGAATTTGAAACAAAGAACATGCAGTTTATTGGACTATAAATCTTGTAAAGCTACTGTGTCTTGAAACTGTATTTCGCCCACTTTTCTGGATCAGTAAAGTTGAAGGGGCAGTAAAATAACTGTTGACGAAGCACCTACTAAAGAAGATGTACATTTATTCATACTGGTACGGAACTACATATACATTAATATGCTATCATGAAACATCCTTTTTATGGAGGTAAAACATTTTTTGATTAAAAAATGCAGTCATGTGGTTGCTTAGGTGGCCAATAACTATATCGTTTCCCTAATTAAATTATTTCTAAAACGGCAACACATAATGGGAAATTCATTAACTTGTTCAACAGATGAGCTTACTGTGGTATTATAACTAATTATTAGTTTTATAAATACTAATACTGAGATTAAAAGAAAAAAAATATGAGTTAATTTATTTTCTAAAAAAAAAAAAAGTTTCCTTCGGAACCATTATCGAGACAGCAAAATATGCCGCGCTGTTAAATAAATACAGTCATCAGTTTTTGTCTGATTACAGACTATCAAACTCGTGTATCACGAATACCAGACATTGATTGATCATCATTAGAGATTGAAACACTCCGTATGTTTTAACTTTAATATGTTTTATCGTCAAAAAATCTCATTGTTATGCCCTAAATCAGGAAGCACTGCACAAAGAACAATATATGCAGTGATAAGAGATGAAAAAAAAAATCCGCCTGGACTTTTAAACGAGTAAAAAAAAACCACACTAACTCGCATGAGATAGGCTAGTTTTTTTAAGACACTTAAGGCCCGAAGATGAGGCCAGGTATTCTAAAGAATAATTAACGAGCTCAGAGAACTTTTGAGGTTTAAGGTAAAGTTTCATAAAGGAGCATTTTTTTAAAACTCTAACTAAAAGAAGTAAATTCTGAATATAAATGATGGTGTCTGCAAACTTTAATAGTGTATTTTTTTCTTCTTCGTCTTTAAAGCGTATGAAGCATTAGATAAAAAATTATTAGGAAATTCCTAATTTTAACTCTTTTTAATACGCAAATATTTCCTAACCCATATTTGCATTTAATACATTATTTAACTCTTGAGTAGATACAAATGCTATTTAATTCCAGCTGAAATTTAATTGCAGCTGTACTTTTTATTTACCGAAGTGAAACATGTCATAAAGTAAACACTTTAGAAAATGAATATAGCATGCTTATGTGCTCATGTTCTTACTATAAAAAGAGAAACTGTGTTTTCTAGTATTAAAAATAAAGTAAAAAAAATAGGTATCGCTAATACTAGCTTTATAATTTACTTTTCCTATTGTATATTTAATTTAAATAATAGATGAAAATTTGGTTTTGGTTTAAAGGAAAACTTCTTGATTTAAAGAACATTTAAATTAATTTAAACGAAATGTTTCATACATTTATGAAAAACGGAGCAAGATTTTTTTATTATAAATGAGGTGAAGTAGGGCAAGTGCGTACCCGCAATTTCAAACCTCATATTCAGAAGGAAAAGCTATATTTTAAAATCTTGTATATTTACCAAGTTTTCATTTTTCAGTTTTAGTTCCCTTTTAAGGTATTTCAACTATTATATCAATTAGCTCTAACCAGAACTTTGAAGAACTGTTTTTGACTGTATACCAGTTTGGCAACAGACAGTGGGGCAAACTATTACCCCACTGTTACCAGTGCCACCCTAAGGAGTAGTAATGTTCCTCAGGGTAGCACTTGCCCCACTTGAAGGGGTAAGTAAGTATTTTGCCGTGTTTTTATCAAGCATTTATATTTACATTGATCTGGACAATATATTTATGAAGTACCAACTATATTTTCCTGTAGAAAATAGTAGGTATAGTTTTTAACACTTTCAGGTCTGAGCCTTTTCGACCACGTATTTCCCTCCAGACTGGGGTTTTTTGTCGCTTTTCGTAATTAAAAAAAAAAAAAAAATACTTGGAAAAAGTTAATGTTGGTAATTTTATTTTTATTAAATACTTCAAAATGTTTTCTTTCATGATGAAAGACCTATTTAAGTGAAACAACAATAAATATTTAGTAAGAAATTGTCGAAAAATGCATGTTTGGAACTTGAAAAAAAAGTTCCGCATAAGAAAATATCATTCTTGAACATGAAAATATGCACAAATTTAATTAAAAACTTGAATTTAATTAAACCCAAATCTTGAACAAATATTTAAAAAAGATTCAATTTTCAAATACACATTATTTTGCAAAATTTGCTTTGGTGTGGTACATTTCAAAACACGGATTTGCAAAAGAGCAATACCACATGGTTCGCAATAAGTTCGTATAAGCCTCGATTCTATAGCGGCTCCTGCAGTTAATTCTGATTGGTGATGCCATCTATATTTTTTTAAGAAAGTAAAAGGTCCATAGATAATATCTAAAAGGGATTGAAACGAAAAAAACCCGTATTTTCATAGCTACAGTAGCTCAAACTTGACCCCGAGCTGAGCTCGGGCTTAGTCATCTTCAACAAAAACGGCACCCCGAGCTGAGCTCGGGCTTAGGCCGGAAAGTGTTAATAAAAATTGGGATATTATTAAACTTATTTGAAATAATAATAAAATAACATATTAAGTAATCAAATGAACAAAGACACTAATATATTCAACAATATCTTTTTTAGTTATTCAGACGAAGCAATGTAACAGTTATATTGTGGAAAAATATTTATTCAAGTACAAAATACCCATTCTTCTACTTTACACTGGAGACAATACGGATCCATTAAGTACGTTTGGTACAAAATAACAGAGTAAAAAGTAAAATTATCCACATTCATTTGCTTCAGAAATACTACTATTAAACAGAAAAAAATAAGGAAACACTCAGTTATTTATCTTTCTTTTACGCATTTTTTTGAACTTAAAGGTGAACAGAAAATATCAACTGGTTCCTTTTAAGGGGTTGCGCTCCTTTTAGGACTAACCTAGTTCTAGAACATTTACTGTATCTCTGTGTTACTGTGTTACTGTTATGATGACTACTTTCGACAGCATGCTGTTAACGCGAAGAAACCAAAAAATAATTCAACGACTATTCGTTAGTCAGAAAAAAATATCGAATTTGCTCACAAAATATTCTTTCAAAAAACATAATCAAGAAGAAATGATCAGCATTATTATTCATTTAAGCAAACTCGAGCCTAAAATCAAATATATATATTCACGGTTTCACACAAATGATCATATCCAAGCCAAAGCTCTAACTCAACTTTACAAATATCGCAAGACAGATCAGCATTCAAAAGCTTTTACCGAGTTTCCGTCTTCGCTGTTTACACTGCGAGGACGGCATTAGCTCCATGAAAGCCCACTACACCGAAGCCCATTCAGTGATTCACTAACTTACATTCATGTAGTTTCTTTCTTTTTCATTAGTAGACCCGCAATGATTTTCCGGTGGTTTTAAAATTAAGTGGCGATGCATTTACTCCTTTTTACTATTTGATGTTTTTCCACTTTCTTTTCCGTCTCCTTTTTAAAGGAAATAGTTTTAATGGGCTTAAAATAAAATATGCATTTCTAACTCTTTTTTTTAAATTACACTGTGCAATTTAATTTAATTTTTGTTTTATAACATTGGTTCAAATGGCTGATTCATGTTAAATTTAACCTGTTAAATACACATACATAAACTGAAGTCTTAGTACACATACAATCTCAAGTTATGATAGATGCAATTTCTATTAATAAATAAAAATTGAAAAAGTCAAATAAAGTCTAATGACTTCACATTTTCCTGCATTTTGAATTTTAATACAAATATAAGGGTGCTATATACTTCAAAAGTTTTTTTTTAGGAGAAAGAAAATGAATGTTAAGGAATTGAGCGGAAAAATGAGCTGCACTATATTAACCCGCGAGAACGCGCGCTTTTCAAACGAATGTGTGAACGCGAATGGAGCGTACTGCACCCCAGAGGGGAATTTTTGTGATTTATGTAGCAAAAGTTTATTTTCCACTGTTTTTTCTTCACTTTCGCAAGGTAAACGTAATTTTTACTTTAAACTGCACAGAGCAACCTATTTAGTTAGTAATTTTTGCTAAATTAATACTAAAATTTAATATTTATTTCAAATAAATACTTAATTTGACGCACTCAGTACAAAGGGCAAAAAAAAAAAAAACGCTCGTTGCAAATATTTTTTAAGCATAAGAACAGCAAGATTTTGTTTTCGGTCATTTTTACTATCACAGAGATAACAAAGTGCGTATGACGTCTTTTGTGTTTCTTCGACTATGTTCCAAACTTGAAAAAGTACTCCTCAAATGTTTCTTGTGTTTGGTACCTGACAGTGCTTTTTGAACTGTTGTTTCAGACCAGTTGGAACGTTAAATTAGTCTCCACTTTTTGTATGCTCCTTGATGATATTTGATTGAGAGCAGTAAAAAACTTTAGTTGAGAAAAGCTACAATTAGAAAAGCAAAGAATAGTACCATTGGCCACAGATTTGAAATTCGTGCCGTAGAATAAGAAGAAGCTATTTCATCAGCGCCTTTTGTCATATTATAAAATGCAATGATGTACAGTTTGTTCACTGGCCTGCCCTTTCAAATGTTTAAAGAAGTAGTAGGGTGACAAAGCGTGCAAACCCGATGAAAATATCATCTGAAAACAACAAAATCCACCCCTACTTTTATGTAAACACCTTGATTTCTCAAAGACAGGGGGAGAAATAGACCACCCACCTAACTGACTGGCCTAGTTTATTTGATTCCTTAGAGGTTTTTTCTATAGCATCATCACTATGCATTGTGACAGAAGCACACCGTGTTTTTTTTTTTTTTTTGACATTAGAAACATAAGTAGTTTTCTGGATACCATTTTTTTCTGAATAAATATTCCTATCTTTATTCATTACAACTCATCAGGCTCCAAATATAGTTCATTTATTAACTTATAATCAATGGAAATGTCATCCAACAGTCTTTTCAGATGTCCCATCTCGTCATCATACCTCAAATAGTGTGCCATTTTTGACGAAAATGAGAGAAATACGAGGACCCGCACTGGGTGCTTCACACCTCAGATAAGAAATTCCAGGAAAGCGCTTAAAGAATGCACACAATGAATATGATCACATTAGCAAGGGATCTTCAAACCAGCTACCTCGGGTTTGGTCTAATTTCAATAAAGGTGATTGGAAAATTATAACAATAAAGTTCTGTGGGGTGTCAAACATACCCTTGCGTGTTCTCGCGGGTTAAAGACAATGACAAAGAGATACCTATTTCATACAAACAGTAATCCACTAATATCTGGACATTCTTTTTTTCTTCTAAGTGTTATTAAGTCGTTTAATATTGACTTGGTTCCTCTTGGATACTCATCATTATTATTGTCCTAAAATCCTAGATTCGAGAAAAAAAATTCCATAGGTCCTTCATTTTTGAAATGTCCACTAAGAGTTTCAAATATTCTCATTACCTGTCTTTTTATCTGATGTTATTGACATGTCATAGTTTTATTAATAATTACTATGAAGTGGGGGTGCCATTATCCGCCAGAGGTTGAATTTCTTTATTAACATACTTAAGACAAGACAAAAAAAAAAAATTGCTGCACAAAGAGAGAGGAAATAACACCCAGGGCACAGCGGAAATTGAACCCATGACCTCTTGCTTTCAAGGCCCTCGAGAGGTTAGGCTTCTTTATTAACATTTAAGACAAATCAAGAATGATATACAACACAAAGATCACTCAGGGCACCAGCGGCAATCGAACAAGGGACCTCTTGGTTTCGACTTCTACCTCTGAGCCACCTCGAGGCCATTTGTTTTCTAATGCATGGTGTAACAGACAGATCTTCCGATTTGAAAGGGTCATGAAAGTACACTGTTAAAAATGTTCCTGAAATTTTACGGTAAAAGTTACTGGCATCCATGTTGCCAGTAACTTTTACCGTAAAATTTTTTTACTGTAAAATTTTACGGAAGAGAAAACGAGAATTTAAAAGCGCGAGATACGAACGACATGGATCGAACCCAGGACCCAATTGTTACACACTGCTTTACTATTCACGGTAGCAGATAAGACACATTAGGAGAGCGGAAATAGGGTGTCATCTGCATCCCGCTGTAAGTCACGTGGTGATCAATTGGCGCTGCAATCACAATTTTTTTTACAATTTACTGTAAAAATTTTCTGTACTGTAAACGCTACATTTTACAGTAACTTTTACCATACAAGCTTCCTGAATTTTAAACAGTGTATATTATAAGTTCATCAATAAAGATCATATCATCTGATGAAGAGTAAATGCCAAGTCATTTTTGTTTGCTTCGCACTATAAAATCATTTGATAGTTTAAAGCTGACTTGGTTATTTATTTCAAAAAGGGCATGAGATGAAAGGGCATGAGTCTAATGACTATGAAAATGAATAGGAAATAACGTTCTTTCTGCAATAATCGACTCATTTAAGGTAATCCTTTGCACATTTTTACATTTGTAATTAATTTCCTTACTAGTCATACTTTGAAACCAAATTTTAATCGGAATACCTAATTTAAGATACCGTATGTGATTCATTTCGTAGTTTAAGATGTTGTCGCAGTTTCTGAAAGAATCTTAAAAAGCTGTTAAAAATAGATTTTAAATAAATTGTATGAAACACTTTTTTTTGTTTCTAAATACATTTATCTATCGAAAAGTTATAACGCTCTAGTAGTTCTGGATGAACTTCTGGTTAATAAATGACTTTTCTTACATCTTTGGACATCGTACATCCATGATCATAGCATCACGAGAAGTTTCAAAGTTTTATAGTTCAGATGTCGGGGAAAGAAGAAAAAGAAAACGTTTTCAAACCGTTAAAAAAATCTTTTGTTTTTTAAACTTCGATTTTTTTCCCTTATTTTTGGAGAAACTCGCGTGTATTTCTGTACTTTCCTTATTGATGGCAAGCAGGGAACAAAAAGTATTTTTAACATTTCGGTTTGATTTATCTCCTTTAGAGGCTCAAAAAATGTGGTCTGCATTTGGAGAGATGCAAGACTTAGAAATTTTGAAGAATTTCTTTAAGTGGAAATGAAAGTAATACATTATTTGAGAATATTCAAAGTAGGGCATATTGTATTCAACGGGACACATTTGCCTTAACGAAGGACCATCAATGCATAATCAGCTAAGTAATACTAATTAATATGATGAAAATTTGTTCAGTAAGTTTGCTCCCAGTTCATACACAAACAAACATATAAGTATTAGATATATTTTTTAATTATGTTGCAAACAATGAGTTAAAACTAATTCAGTCACTAAAGCAGAATTGAAGCACCTTTGCAGTATAATAGGTAGTTAACAAAGGAAATAGAAAAACAGGAAACTACCTTTTAAAAATGCCACTGACCTTATTGTCATCTTATATTTTTAGCAGTTCTTTTGCGAAGATATTATTTTTTGCGAAGAACGTGTATTTGAATCTGAGTTTTTTAACTAATTTTGAATTTTTTTGTGAGCGTTAATATTATAAATTATTTGAGTGCTGAAACACATTCCTTACAACTAAAAAAAAAGTACGTGTTGTACGTCATGAGCATTATCCGAAGAAGTTTAGTTAAAGAAAATCTACTTCGCCATCTGCTTACCCTATTTGTTTTCTCTTTTTTTTTTTTTAATTTTTTTTTTTATGTCGTTGAGCAATAATATATTAACATTAAGTAAATGAAGGATTTCAAAGGTTAATAATTGCAGATTACTGCGGACACGTGCTTCGGGATTACAAGGACAATAATGTTTAAATTTAATGAAGTGTGAGCTTTAAGATGAAAAGTCATCTGAGAAAATCTTGTATCCCCAAAACACGAGTTTGCAGTAATCTGAAATTTTGTGTGATAAAAAATGTAATTTATTTTTCACACACAAAAATACTTATTTAATTTTTATTTTATTATTAAGTCTGCTTCTTCCTTTTTGTTCTTCCCATGTACGAGAGTGTATGTTAACAATCTTATAGCCATAGCAATTGATATTTAAGACAAGACAGGACATTTAGTTGACAAGACATTAGAGTTAGATTGTATTTCGAAATAACCCTTCTCGGAATGCTTCCAACAGTGGATGCACATCTGGGTGCAGAGTGTAGAGTTCGACGGAGCCTACTTTGAGGGTGACTCTCTAGGTTTTCCAACTTGTTTATTTATTTTTCGTCCAATGGCAGCACACTTTTCTGACAAACTTTGCATTTTTATTTGGTACAGGAATCTCAAGTAGTAGTATTAGTACAAGATTATTTAAGAGTAAAGCAGAAAAAGCCATAACCTGGTTTTCTTACTTATATAAAGAAAAAAAGCACAAAAAAAATCACCTTGAAAATTAACACAATAAATAAAGTTTTTATGACCTTATACCCGAGAAAAATGATATTTATTCATTATTTTAGCAAAAATATGTATTAAAATGTGTTTGAAATATAATTTATGCACCTTAAGCAAAGTTTTATTCATGTTTAATTATAATCTGTTGTGTTAGAACATATAAGAACATAACTTGACCTCTTTTGGAAGCTTAGAAAAATATTAAAATTTTTCATTAAGAAAATATGCCTTTCAACTAAAAGAAAAATAATTTAGAATTACCTTTAAAGCTACTTGAACCGAAAATCTGAAATTAAAAAAGAATTTTTTTTTTACATTTTTTAATAACCAGATTCTTTTATTTTTTAATACAAGGTTGAGGGTAAAATATTTTCTCTCATACTTTAAATTACCATCAACGTTTAATCACACAAGAAATATTACATGTTCCTTGGATCTAAGGAACCATTTATCAAATCTGTGTTGAGCTCATTTTATAAAAGGATAATAGGTATTCTTTTCTGGATAAAAAATGAATTTAATTAGCAAGATTAATTTAGGTAGGAATAGTTCAAAAATGAAATTTGTTTTTGAAAATCTATACTCAAGCTAGTGATCGCTTTATTTCCAAGTATTTTAAAACTTCGCAAACTAAAAAAGCAAAACCATTTTTACGCAATTTTTCATTAGATCTGTTGATGGTGTAAAAGTTTGTTGTTTTACCTAATGCTGAGGAGTTTTTGCTATTATAACCAAACGTTTATACTCTAACCGTTCTTCCTGGTGTATCATTGTTAAAGCTAAAAGTATTTTTTAAATGAACGGTAACCCCTAAATGATCGGTTAATTAAAAAAAAAAAAAAAGGTCCTAAAAGTGCCTACTTGTTTTATTCCTGAAAATGATATGTAAATATATGTATGGATAACATATACATTCATTTTTTCATTTTTTATTTGTATTTAGCCCGTTAAATTAAATATATATATATATATTTAATTTCACGGGCTAAATATATTATATATATATATATATATATATATATATATATATATATATATATATATATATATATATATATATATATATATATATATATATATATATATTTTTTTTTTTTTTTTTTTTTTTTTTTTTTTTTTTTTCGGAAACGCCAACATTCAGGGTTAATATGATTTAATGTTGGTTTTGCAGCAAGCAAGTAATATTTAAAAATTGTGTTTTAAACCTCAAAAACAAATTTTATTAAATATCTTGGTGTTGCTATCTAATGTGTAAGATGACAAGTAAAATGTTTTCAGGCAGATGAAATGAACTAGTTTTATTCTTATTGGCGCGTTATTACGTTAGCCCGGAAATGTCACGGATATGCTAGAAGTAAAGGGTGGAAACTCAGCCCGTGATTTTGATGTGAGAGAGCAGGAACGGGTTAAAGCTTGGAATCCAATTAGTACTCTTTGTTTTGTGGAATTTTTATTTGTATGAGATTTCATGTTGTTTTGGTAAATTTCTAGAAATATATATAAATAACATTTTTAATGGTTTTTAATTAGTATTAAACACTGAAAGTGAGTCTCAACTAGTTCAAAAATGAAATTTGTTTCCTCTTTTAAATAGAAATTAGGTGTTTTGCACGGTTATTTTGATAGATGAAAAGGAACATATGTACATAGTGTTCTCCTTTGTCCAAAATCAGGATTTTTTTTAATACCACTTCTAAAGACCAAAATTGCACTGTTCGCATCAACAAAAAGCGTTAGCCGTAAATGTTACTGCTTTTGTTATATTGTGCCAGCTAGGCTGGCTATTTAGAACACGTTGCTTCACTTTTCCCCGTTTATAGGGTAGACTATCATTCACAGCACAACAACTCATCCATACAAATAAAACACAAGGACAAGAGAGGGAACGTACATCCATTCCCGAGACGAGATTCGACGCCGGACCAGCCCATGTAGGCCAGACTTTTCTGACCACTAGACAATACGGCCGGGGCCGTAAATGTTACTTTTGTTGAATAGATATTGTTAAAAATATTAAAATATTCATTAAAGGGATAAGAAACAATAAAACCTGTTTTTAAATTAGACTTTTTTTTATTCGACACAAAAGTAGCTCCCTATGCATCACAGAGTACACAGGACCAGATGGTAAAAAGCACAACAAAACAGAACTTTAGAAAGAAAGACAAAAAGAAACGAACACTGTACAAACAACACTATAACAAAACAACAAACAAACAAAAGGAATAAAATAATAAAAAGATAAATGAGAAGTAGCAAAAACTCACACAAAAGGTTAAACTAAAGATAAAACAAAACGTTTAAAAAGGTTAAGAGTCTCCATGCTCTGAACAAGAGCGGACGGAACAGGAAGCCAGGAAACAGACAGCTTCCTCAGGTCCTGCGCAAGCGTTCCTCTCCGATGTTTTAAACTGGGACAACGAAATAACAAATATTCCGAATTCTCCTTTTCTTGGCCACAGTCGCACAAGTTACTGGTACTAAGGTTGAAATCTAACAAAAAGTCTTTAAAATTTCAATCACCAGTAAAGAAAAAAAAATCAGTTTGGAAGTGCTTCAGCTTCAATCTAAACTGAATAGTGGGAAAGAAGCGTTCAAATATTCATTAAAGGGATAAGAAACAATAAAACCTCTGTTTTTAAATTATACTTTTTTTTATTCGACACAAAAGTAGCTCCCTATGCACCACAGAGTACACAGGACCAGAAGGTAAAAGGCACAACAAGACAGAACTTTATAAGGAAACAAAAAATGAAACTAACACTGTACAAACAACACTATAACAAAACAACAAACAAACAAAAGGAATAAAATAATAAAAAGACAAACTCTAAAAGCTGGATGCACACATTTTAAGAAACCTGTTTGTAGCTATTAAATGCTTAAAATAACCCACATAAAAACGTCTCAATATTGTCTTGGAACTATTTTTCTCCGGGAGTAAATGAATTTTTAGTTGCATCGCGCAATTTATTTATATCTACAAAGACTAATCTATTAAAGAATTAAAGCAAGTCCAATTGTGAAAGACCTCCGAAGTCTCCTTTATACCCTAAATTACCAAAAACGTTTGAAAAACTAACGCACGTAATGTAACTTTAAATTTTCAGAACTAGGAAGTTCTCTAAATTGCAAAGCCTCGCGATATAATAGTGTTGAATGCTATATTTGCACAACGAAAAATTTTAGGGTTAACATTTTGACTCTTAAGCAAATTTCTCCGATGATTTTAGTTACAGTACGAGTAATTAGATTCACAATAAATGGTATGAACGCAATTAAACGATTAAATTCATTTCGATAAAAAAATTGTGCTAAAAAATCAAATTATTCTGATCATATTAATAAAATGGGCCACGGTGACTCAGAGATAGAAGCTTCATCGAAAGCAAGGGGTTTGATTCCCTTTGGTGCCTGATGCGTTATTTCCTCTCTTTTTGCCCAGTAAATCTTTCTTGTATTACCTTATACATGTTAATAAAGAAGTCTAAACTCTCAATTCAATGGCAGCCCCACTTCATAGTAATTATTGATAAAACTATGACACGACAACAACAACAACCACATCTCAATAAAAGTACACAAATTTATAAAAAAAAATCGAAGAAGAAAAACACTTGTGTAACAAAATATTTAACTTAGGTAACACTACAATTGAGCAGGTTACCCTAAGCATGCTCTGGGATCAAAAACTTTGTGATGAGAAGCTTTTCTTTGCACATCAACGTCATTTTCTAAAAAACAAAGGAAAATCAAGAACATAAAAAGTTAGAAACTACTTCTGAAAAAGAGAGATAAAATATGGCACTTCACTTAGGATTCCTCTATCTTGCTACGAAGCAGAACGAAAAAGAAATAGAATATTCTTTTGAATATTTTGAAAACGGTGTTTTTTTTTCCCAAATTCGAAAAAAACTGTCGACAAATTTTTTCCTACAAAAAGACTTGTGGTTGCCAAGTAGAAAATGAGTTCTTTTATTCTGTATAATATGCGTTTGCTTTGGATCAGTTTTGGTACTTTACATTACATGTTTTCCCCTTCGAAAACAAATTTTCAATAGCATAAAGACGAAATGACGACCATGGAGGCAGTTACAATATACATTCTTGGGGACAGTTACTGATTAATAATCAAGTGGTCACTAAAAAACAGGTAGAAACAGTTAACAGGATCAGCCAACTAATACTCAATGACAGTTTAGGTTGTCAGTCACGGAAAAAGTACCCCGCACGGCTATTTTTCACATAACCTGGCAACATTGAGCATTAAGAAACACAATTGTAAATAATTTATTTAAACCTACAAGCTAATAAGAAAAGCTATGTATAAAAGCAAAAATAAACTATTTGCTTTATTCAAAGGCTGTATAAAATAACTGAGAAAAACAACTGTAACAAAGTGTCATATTAAATAGTCATATTTAATAGTTTTGTAATATTTAATAGGCAAACTTCTCACTGAATGATTTACGAGCCAGCCCATATGATATTGCATTGATGGACTCATAAGACTGAGCATATGAACCCCAATCTACAGTATTTGAGTCTCTTAAAAAGGCAGTGGTCTAATACCACAAAGAAAATAGCGCAATTTCGAGCCCCCCCCCCCGAAATAAGGGCTCTTTTAAAAAGGCACGGGAAAAATATTTTTTGTAGTTACGTTCATCTCTGAGAGCTCCTAAAATTTTACTGTGACGGCTCAGAGACTTATGCATCCTCCACTGCAAATAGGCTGTCAATATTATTTATCACTAATATCCATTTTCTTCAAAATACTGTGCAAATGACTTTACGGCAGATCCTCACTCAAATTTCCTTAAATTGGCAATTTATAAATTAGCTCAGAGAATTTTAGTGTCAAAGAACTTTGATTGTTATTAACAATTCTTTACGGTTAATTTGCAATTGAAAACCTACATGTGTTCGCTCTCTTAAACACTATCCATCACACTAAGTTTCTAGAGTCTATTTAGAAAGTGATTTACAATCAAATTTTTCCACCTAGAAAACTAATTTGGCGTAGCTGAATTACTTGCGAGATTTATTTTGTAGGTGCATTCGTAGTTTTGCGAAGCAACCTAAGATATACTTTTATAGTTAAAAATCATAAACTAAAAACAATTGAACTAAAAGTTAAAGTAGCAGAAAAATGAACTTAGCATAAGTGAATAGAAAAACATTTTTATTTTTAGTGTTTTTAGAGACATTTTGATAACGAAAAAAACAGGAATGGTTTATAAAACTTTTTATGTTCAATGCCACTGGTTACGTCTTTAGTACAATCAACTTGATGGAATAAAAGGACCTGATGCACCGCTTCGTGTGAAGCATTAACTCTAAACTGCTTGTTTTAGTTGTATAAATAGTAATGTGATTCTATTTGATAGGAATGCGCCAATTAAAAGACCGTGATCGGTAATCAACCATAACAGGCGACTTTACCGATTATTCGTAATTCACAAAATTTTGCTGGATAATCGGCTGGGAAAATATTTTTAAATAATTCGTAATTAAAAAAAATATGTTTAAATATTGTTTGAATAAGTAACTCAGATGAATAAATTTATTTACAATAATTGAATGCACATTGCTGCAGCATAAGCATAACATGCAGCCTGAAAGGTTACTACCTAAAATAAAGGCAAACAATACAAAATTTGCGTAAAACTGAATTAAATGTTAAAATTAATCTTTGCAGTTGACATTCGTGTATATTATGAAGAATTTCATCTGGGTACATTTTTTAATACAAAAATTGCTATGCAAAAACACGAGTATTTCAGGATGATCAGGACTTAAACGAATCCTCTCTACTTGTTTTTATATATATTTTGCTACACTAAATAGGGATTTACACACACACACTTTGAAAGACACGATTATAAATAATTTTAAACTAATATCTACATGTGTTATTTCGTTTAGCAACATTAAGTACAGTCCCATTTCTATCTAATGTAGAGTTTTTAAACTTAACGTTTATTGTTTCTGGTTAGATAAACTTCAGTGACTTTCATCAAAATTTTCCTCATTTGGTAACATTTGGCCCATAAGTATTCTATTTATAACTATTTAAAAGTGCAACTATTATAGAAAAATTGAAAGATCATGTTTGTCATGTTTTTCGTGCAATTGCAAAGGGACATTAATTATCTACTTGACCTGCGCACACTTTTTTTTAGCCTTTAAAATGAAGTTTTTTCTTGTTTGCCTATAAAGTAAAGTTTTAGTGATAAAAAAAACTCCACTCACATTAAAGTTTGCTGAAAAGGACTACGGGAAGATATTATCCATGAGCAATATCTAAATTCAAATTTGCAACTGGGAGTTTGCCTTTTCAGATCACTTTGTCCATTCTTTTCAAAGTTGGGATCTAAGTATTATAATACCAAACATTTTATTTTTTATTTAGAGGAGCACTAAGTTCACTTACTTATAGTAAACAAGATAGAAAATTGAAAACAGAACCTTTTAGCACATTTCACATGCTGGTTTCGCATGCAAATTACTTGAAACACACCTCAAAGAAACTTATTTTTTCTAGAGTTTTTGGAACATAATGCTTTGAGTAACTCAGCTTTATAATATTACCATTAGACCAAACATGCAGTAAAAGCGCAGAATGCTTGAAGCAAAGAAAAATAGCATACCGAATATTGCAAATCAGTTTTCTCAGGTTTTCTCGTTTTTGACACAACACAATGTACATTGTTATACAACACATTAAGCTCGTTTGTTGGGAGTAAAATGTAGAATTCTTATAATTATAATTCACAGAATGTTACGAATCGGGAAATAAAAGCGAAAATAGTTTCATATCGTGTAACATGCGATTCAATAAAATATACATTTCTCTGAATAATACCGAAATAATTAAACTGAGAGGGTGCATTATTGAATTTGCTCACTACAGTAAAAACAAATGAATGCTTAAGTTTCATATTGTGGCAATTAATTGAAATCTTCTGCACTTTAGAGCCGGCGACAGCTACTTGCTGTAAAATTAATTTTGATTGCTGCATTTATTTGCTCGAGCAAACCTATAAAATGGTTTTATGATTTTTTTTTTTTTGCACTAGTTGCTAGTACATAATATTTAAATGGACAGATGACGGTATTTTTTTCTCCTTCTCTAAAAGCTTGGGAAAAAAGTTCAAACATAAAAAAAAAAAACTGCTAAAGATAGGTTATCTCAATCTTATTTCTTTTCATCTGGATGATGATGATAATGAAAAAAAAAAGTAATTACACGGTGTTTAAGCTTATATATTGCAATATTTTTTTTTTAAATTAAACATTTGCATTGAAAAAGAATGTAACACTTACCCTCTACATTGGTTAACTGTGGGCACTTTTTAAAAAATATTGAAAATGTTTCATTTTTTAAACTTACATAACTGCAATTAAGTTATAAAAGCCAATGTTGTTTTTTTTTAATCTAAGAAATGCTTACCTCACTAAAACATCTCTTTTTATTTCAAATTTCGCTTATTGTAACTATTGCTCAATTGTCTAGAAAGTTGAATGATATTTTTGAATGTTAAAACACATTTTCTGTCAATTTGCAAGAAAAATTCCACCGATCAAAAAATACATAATTTTTCAAATATCAAACAGGTAAGATTTTTTAAAGAGCTAGTCAATAAATGGATTCCTCAATTATTGAACTCTGAAACAGAATGAAATCCGTTACGCATAACGTAACGGACCTTTATTATGACGCTAAGAATCTTGGTATATGTTCTGTATTTTTAATTTTGAAGGTAGTACAGCCAGTAAATTAACCAGTAAAGATACTTTCGAAAATGTAAACATGTATCAGCTCAATTGTATATGTTTTTCAAGGTAATTCACTTATGGTTTTCGAAGGTTTTATTTGGTCGTCCACATGTCTGTCAGAGGTTCAAATCGGATGGTGATTTCATTGCTAATAAACTTGAGTTTGTTTGACATTTAAACATAGAAAAAATATCAGGTACTGTCTAACATTTTTTCGCGAAACCTCCGTCGTATCTGCGCACGCGCCAAGTCTCTTCAGACTGTCTCGAAATAGGGGGGAAATGCAATGAGAAAGTAACAAGCGAGCAAAAACTGAAGGAATCGGGAAGTGCGCATCCTAAACTTATCTCCCCTTTTTCAAATGGAAGCATCCGTGGTTGCCAGACGCACAATACGCAAACAGACAGTATTCAATATTTGTTCAACTCTAACGGCGTAACTATGTTGCTGTTGACGTGTCCTATTGTTAATGAACACCATGGAAAGATTGGTGCCATTGCCTCCACAGAGGTTGGACTTCTTTATTTTAAATATAAGACAGCACCAGATAGATTTACAACACAAATAGAGGAAAGAACATCCAGGGCAGTGGTAGGAATCAAAACCGCAAAATTCTGCATTTGAAATGGAGATTCTACAGCCAATCAGCAAATACCCCCTGCTTAATTATCTCAAGGGCGAATAACAATGCATGAAAAAAAAAAGAAAAAAAAAACTTTCCTTATTGACCATAATTAACATAGTTTCATATTTGATCTTCAAACGAAATAATTTAACAATGAGTACATTTATTGAAACTTTAGTGTTAAAGTTCTTAATACTTATAAATTATAAAAATCGTCACATTTTCCCACCTACTTGATTATCAAATTATGACTATCCCTATCATGACTGGATATTTCAAGTCATTATAAGTCTAAGCATGTACTGATTTAAGTTTATTTCAGCTTCAAATGAAAGAAGGTTTCAACCAGCACAATCACTACAACTTTAACCCGGGGAATATATAAATTTCACGAATCACGCATAAATTTCAAAAAATCAACTTAAGTACCTTTTCATTACAAAATACAAATAAATTAAGTTCACTACAATTACGAGTTTAGTGTCTTAAAAGCGATTACAAGAGGTAATCTGAGAAGAAATCAAATTAAAAGAAGGTATTTTTAATGCTTGCGAGAGCCATTAATCACACGCAAGTATTGAAGGTTTTTCTTTTGCTTGAAACACTGTTCATACAAACAAACCCAACTTAAGTATTACGCCAGTTTAAGCACAGGGAAATTTATTTGTTTTATTGCAAGCTTTAACGTCAAATATTTCTCCTTGTGTTTTAACGATCCTTAACTGTTAATTACGTGAGAAAAATTACACGTTCAAAGGTTCTAAAATGCCATTTAACAAATCCGGCATGATCCCGTTTCAAAACGTGATAAATGGCCTGGATTTTCTTCCAGGCGTTTGTTCCAGACTAAGAGATTAATACTGATATTACGCAGAAGTGTACATTATATGCATTGAAAATTTGTGTTTATAAAATTTATGATTCACATCGAAAATTATGGAAAACTTTTGTGAGACAATGTTGCAGCTGAAATATTTAATTTTAAGTTGGGACGATGTTTTAAAGTTTTTCGTCTAAAAAATTGTTAAAAAAAATAAGTATACGTTTCATGCAGTCAATCTTTACAGATCATGACCTTTCATAGCTTAAATATCAATTTGTATGAACTGAATGCAGATAGATGAATAGGTTTGTAGTGATTGATTAAACTTGTCACCATTAGAAACTTTATAACCGTTCTCACGATAAACTTTAGCCTAAGAGGCTTTAAAATGATATCTAACACCAGCATGAGCAACGTGACATTGTCAACAAGCAACAATAAAAACATATTAACCAGAAAAAATTGCCTGAATGTTTGTTTACACAAACTGTAAATATTAAACTGTATATAAATACATGTATAAATAAAACATATATTTTGAACCGAAAGGGTAGCAAGACATTTTTTACGAGGTCACCCAAATCGTGACCTGATAAAAAAGGCCTTGCGACCCTTATAAAAAACATCTTGTAATCACGACCTACAGATTGGGAATCTTGGCTCTAAACTTTAGCCTGGGAGGCTTTGAACAGATATCTAACAACAGTATGAGCAATTTGATATTGTTAACAAGTAACAATAAAAACCATTGACCGGAAGTAATAGCCTGAATGTTTTTTAACACGAAAAAGTAAATATTAAAATGTATAAAAACACATACATTAATCAGAATATGTTTTTTTTTAACCGAAAGGGTTGCCAGTATTTTTTGTGAGGTCACCAAAAGCGTGACCTCATTAAAAATACCTTGCGATCCATATACCGTGTAGTCACGACCAACAGATTGGAAATCTTTGTTCTAAGCAAAGCAGAGAAAAAAAACATGGTTAAATTTGCAACACGAAAACTCCTATGTTGAACTTAGGTTTCAAGCTAAGCCATTCAGATTTTTTCGCAACTGACAAATATATATATATATATATATATATATATATATATATATATATATATATATATATATATATATATATATATATATATATATATATATATATATATATACACTAGCTGACCCGGCAAACGTTGTTTTGCCATATAAATAATTTCCTAGTAATTTCTAGTGTAGACAAAAAATAGCTTACTATTGTAAGTATGTATGTATGTATGGTAGAATGTGTATATTGTATGTATGTAAGAATGTGGTATATGCGTGAAATAAGCATGGAGCGCTGTGAACGATGAGGGAATATAAAAATAACAAAAGGCAAACATTATTTTTAAGTTATTATAATTTATTCCTTAAAATTATATATCATTAATTAAACAATTACGACAGTAACACTATTAAACAATATCAATCTCTTAATGCTATAGCGTGAACAATATTTTTTGTTAGTCCATCTTTAGCTAACACAAACAAACTGGATCGTTTACCCACTCGAGAGCATGCCACGTATAATTGTCCGTGTGAAAAACATGGTGTTCTCAAATCTAAGCCACAAACAGACATCGTTTGACCTTGGGATTTGTTGATAGTCATTGCAAATGCCAATCTAATCGGAAACTGAATACGTTTGAATTGAATTGGCTCATCTGTAGGTATAATAGGAATCCGTGGTATGAGTATATTTTCACCTCTGAACTTGCCATTTAAAATCCTGGCTTCGATCACGTTTTTCATTAATTTTTGAATGACTAATCGCGTACCGTTGCACAGCCGGGGCGGGTTCAAATTACGAAGCAAGATAGTTGGAGATCCAACCTTTATTTTTTAAAAATTTGTGTCACTTTAATGGTCGTTCATATCCCCCCCCCCCCCCTCTCGCAGTGAAAAAAAACTTTACAAAGCAGATTTTGCCTAATAACTCAACACTCATGGTGTTTAATACATTTTATTTGTTTGTAATGATGTTTTTTGGTCACAACCAATATAAAAATCACAAAAAATAGTTACTTTAATTTTTAACATATATTTATCTTCTTCAGAATTTTTGACTTTTAATTTTACCTTGAATTTGACGTAAATGCAAGGTATAAAATACAGAATTTTATAAAGGTACAAAAATTAACATAATATAATTGATAGTGTATATAATTTTTGAAAAAATAATATAAGTGCCGCAAATCAAAAACCATTTATTGCCACAATCGATTCAAAGCCCCCAAAAATGGCGCAAACGTCCATAAGAAAATTCTACAGCATCGAAGGACCCCATTGCCAATTTTAACAAAGATCCGACCAAAACTGTCATTTTGTACAAAAAAAAAAAAATATGGGGTAGATTCCCATGAAGGGATGTACCTGCATAAGGACATTACAATCATTAAAATCATTCAAAAAAAAAAAAAAAAACCATGCAGCTGTTCGAAAAAATCCTTGCTGGCCTGGATTCGATCTCATTCCATCAGGAACTTCAAACTGACGCGCAAAACCACTTGACCATCGGGTCGCTCATTGAAGTAAGGATTTACGATAACACATATTGTTTTAGTTCAGTAGATCAGATGTTATGTGCGAACAAAAAAAAATTATGGGTGGACTACCCCTAACATTTAGGGGGATGAAAAATAGATGTTGGCCGATTCTCATAGATACTGGATAAGCACAAAAAATTTCATCAAAATCGGTCAAGCCGTTTCAGAGGAGTATGGCAACGAAAACTGTGACACGAGAATTTTATATATATTATATATACATATATATCTTAATATATAAAAATTACGTGTCCCTGTGTTTGTGGCCAATGGACTCCTCAATTACTGAACCGATTGTAACCAAATTTTGCACTCAGTTTCAGTTTGGTCCAACTTAAATGATAGGATAGTTTTTATCTCAATTTAGGACCGCAATGTATTTTTAATTGCAAATTATGTATTTAGCTACCAGCTTTTCTGTGTTCTTGGCTAAACCTTTTTACTAAGCCTTTTTTGACACCTCCATGGCTGAGCGACATAAAGCACACGTTCTGACAGCTTCCGGAGCGCTGTAAACAGGTAATATCTTAATATATAAAAATTACGTGTCCCTGTGTTTGTGGCCAATGGACTCCTCAGCTACTGAGCCGATTTTAACCAAATTTTACACGCAGTTTCAGTTTGGTCCAACTTAAATGATAGGATAGTTTTTATCTCAATTTAGGACCGCAATATATTTTTTATTGCAAATTATGTATTTAGCTACCAGCTTTTCTGTGTTCTTGGTTAAGCCTTTTTACTAAGCCTTTTTTGACACCTCCATGGCTGAGCGACATAAAGCACACGTTCTGGCAGCGTCTGGAGCGCAGTAAACAAGTAATAATCTTTCTTATCTTAATATATAAAAATTACGTGTCCCTGTGTTTGTGGCCAATGGACTCCTCAATTACTGAACCGATTGTAACCAAATTTTGCACGCAGTTTCAGTTTGGTCCAACTTAAATGATAGGATAGTTTTTATCTCAATTTAGGACCGCAATGTATTTTTAATTGCAAATTATGTATTTAGCTACCAGCTTTTCTGTGTTCTTGGCTAAACCTTTTTACTAAGCCTTTTTACTAAGCCTTTTTTGACATCTCCATGGCTGAGCGACATAAAGCACACGTTCTGACAGCTTCCGGAGAGCAGTAAACAGGTAATATCTTAATATATAAAAATTACGTGTCCCTGTGTTTGTGGCCAATGGACTCCTCAGCTACTGAGCCGATTTTAACCAAATTTTACACGCAGTTTCAGTTTGGTCCAACTTAAATGATAGGATAGTTTTTATCTCAATTTAGGACCGCAATATATTTTTTATTGCAAATTATGTATTTAGCTACCAGCTTTTCTGTATTCTTGACTAAAATTCTTTAAACATACCCGGAATGCCACCACATAATCGGCGGCTAAAAATGGGTTTACCCATAGTTCTTCTACATAATTTAAATCCACCGAGATTATGCAATGGTACGCGTTTAGTTATCAAAAAATCACCGGGTACATTATTGAGGCAATCATTTTGACTGACAAGTTTAAAGATGAAGTAGTTCTGTTGCCACGTATCCCAATGACACCGTCAGAATCTTCAATACCCTTCAAAAGTCTACAGTTTTCCATTCGTTCAGCCTTCGCCATGTCCATTAATAAGTCCCAAGGACAAACAATGTCAATTTGCGGTTTAGATTTAGAAAATCCATGCTTTTCCCTGTTTACAAAAGACAGATTAACAAAGAATATTGCGCACCGATTAGTGTTGAGTTAAACTGAAATGAAAAATGCTTATAATTCAAAAAATAACAAATAATATTGGTTAATTATCTACCATACCTACATTATTAAAAAATAAAATGTTATATTAAAAATAAAATGTTACAATAGCAATTAGCAAATTTTTAATTAACTCAATTGTTACAAGCCTGAATATAATATTTCTAAGTAATAAAATGCTACATTTTTTGTTGATTTTTTATTTCTAGCAAACTTAGGAAATTTTTGTTCGATTGTTTTCATATTTTGACCTCAAATTCATATTTATATAAAGTTGATCTCTATAATGGTAATAAAATTTCTCGTTTCTATTGAAACATTATAGTTTAACCCATACCTTAGCCACAGCAACGCGTGGCCGGGTCAGCTAGTATATATATATATATATATATATATATATATATATATATATATATATATATATATATATATATATATATATATATATATATCGTATATATATATATCGTATATATATATATAAATTACGTGTCCCTGTGTTTGTGGCCAATGGACTCCTCAGCTACTGAACCGATTTTAACCAAATTTTACCCGCAGTTTCAGTTTGGTCCAACTTAAATGATAGGATAGTTTTCATCTCAATTTAGGACCGCAATATACACTGAAGTGACAAAAGTCATGGGATAGCAATATGCAAATTTTCAGATGGCAGTAGCATCGCATAGAACAGGTATAAATGCGCAGTGCTTTTACAGAGCTTTCATTTCTGTTCAAGTTATTCATGTGAAGAGGTTTTAACGTGATGATGACCGCACGACGTGAATTAACAGACTTTGAACGCGGAATGTTAGTTGGAGCTAGACGCATGGGTCATGCCATTTCGGAAATCGTTAGAGAATTCAACATTCCCAGATCCACTGTGTCAAGAGTGTGCCGAGAAAATGAAATTTCAGACATAACATCCCACCATGGACAGCGCAGTGGTCGACCGCCTGCACTTAAAGATCGAGACCGGCGACGTCTGCAAAGAGTCGTAAATTCTAACAGACAAGCAACACTGCGTCAAATCACCGTAGAAATCAATGTGGGACGTACAATGGACGTGTCTGCTAGAACTGTGCGGAGAAATTTGGATTTCTTGGGCTATTCCAGCAGAAGACCGACTCGAGTGCCTTTACTGACAGAACGACATCGCTTGCAGCGACTCTCGTGGGCACGTGAGCATATCGGTTGGTCCCTAGATGAATGGAAAACCGTGGCCTGGTCCGATGAGTCACGATTTCAGCTGGTAAGAGCCGATGGTAGGGTTCGAGTGTGGCACAGACCCCACGAAGCCATGGACCCAAACTGTCAGCAAGGCACTGTTCAAGCTGGTGGTGGCTCCGTAATGGTGTGGGCTGTTTTTTCATGGCATGGACTTGGTCCTCTAGTGCGACTGGACCGAACATTGACTGGAAATGCTTATGTGCAGCTACTTGGAGATCACTTGCAGCCATTCATGGACTTCATGTACCCAAACAACGATGGGATTTTTATGGATGACAATGCGCCATGTCACCGGGCCACAACTGTTCGCAATTGGTTTGAAGAAAATTCTGGACAATTCCAACGAATGATTTGGCCACCTAGATCGCCCGACATGAATCCCATTGAGCATTTATGGGACACCATCGAGAGGTCTGTTCGTGCCCAAAATCCTGCCCCATCAACGCTTTCACAATTATGGACGTCTATCGAGACAGCATGGCTCAATATTCCTGCAGAAGACTTCCAACGACTTGTTGAGTCCATGCCACGTCGAGTTGTTGCACTTCACCGGGCAAAAGGAGGGCCGACACGATATTAAGAGGTATCCCATGACTTTTGTCACTTCAGTGTATTTTTTATTGCAAATTATGTATTTAGCTACCAGCTTTTCTGTGTTCTTGGCTAAGCCTTTTTACTAAGCCTTTTTTAACACCTTCATGACTGAGCGACATAAAGCACACGTTCTGGCAGCTTCTGGAGCGCAGTTAACATGTAATAATCTTTCTTATAATATAAAAAAATTACGTATCCCTGTGTTTGTGTCCAATGGACTCCTCAGCTACTGAACCGAGTTTAACTAAATTTTGCACGCAGTTTCAGTTTTGTCCAACTTAAACGATAGGATAGTTTTTATCTCAATTTAGGACCGCAATATATTTTTTATTGCAAATTATCTATTTAGCTACCAGCTTTTCTGTATGCTTGGCTACATTTCTTTAAACATACCCTGAATGCCACCACATAATCTGCGGTTAAAAGTTGGTTTACCCATAGTTCTTCTACGTAATTTAAATCCACCGAGATTATGCAATGGTACGCGTTTAGTTATCAAAAAAAATCACCAGGAACATTATTGCGGCAATCATTTTGACTGGCAAGTTTAAAGATGAAGTAGTTCTGTTGCCACGTATACCAATGACACCGTCAGAATCTTCAATACCCTTCAAAAGGCTACAGTTTCCCATTCGTTTAGCTTTCGCCATGTCCATTAATAAGTCTCAAGGACAAACAATGTCAATTTGCGGTTTAGATTTAAAAAATCCATGTTTTTCCCATGGGCAACTATAGGTCGCTTGCTCCCGTGTGGGAAAACCGTCCAATCTATTTTTGTTTACAAGAGACAGATTAACAAAGAATATTTTGCACCGATTAGTGTTGAGTTAAACTGAAATAAAAAATGCTTATAATTCAAAAAATAACAAATAATATTGGTTAATTATCTACCCTACCTACATTATTAAAAAATAAAATGTTACAATAGCAATTAGCAAATTTTTAATTAACTCAATTGTTACAAGCTTGAATATAATATCTCTAAGTACTAAAATGCTACATTTTTTGTTGATTTTTTGACCTTAAATTCATATTTATATAAAGTTGACCTCTATAACGGTAATAAAGTTTTTCGTTTCTATTGAAACATTATAGTTTAACCCATACCTTAGCCACAGCAACGCGTGGCCGGGTCATCTTAATATATAAAAATTACGTGTCCCTGTGTTTGTGGCCAATGGACTCCTCAATTACTGAACCGATTGTAAAAAAATTTTGCACTCAGTTTCAGTTTGGTCCAACTTAAATGATAGGATAGTTTTTATCTCAATTTAGGACCGCAATGTATTTTTAATTGCAAATTATGTATTTAGCTACCAGCTTTTCTGTGTTCTTGGCTAAACCTTTTTACTAAGCCTTTTTTGACACCTCCATGGCTGAGCGACATAAAGCACACGTTCTGACAGCTTCCGGAGCGCTGTAAACAGGTAATATCTTAATATATAAAAATTACGTGTCCCTGTGTTTGTGGCCAATGGACTCCTCAGCTACTGAGCCGATTTTAACCAAATTTTACACGCAGTTTCAGTTTGGTCCAACTTAAATGATAGGATAGTTTTTATCTCAATTTAGGACCGCAATATATTTTTTATTGCAAATTATGTATTTAGCTACCAGCTTTTCTGTGTTCTTGGTTAAGCCTTTTTACTAAGCCTTTTTTGACACCTCCATGGCTGAGCGACATAAAGCACACGTTCTGGCAGCGTCTGGAGCGCAGTAAACAAGTAATAATCTTTCTTATCTTAATATATAAAAATTACGTGTCCCTGTGTTTGTGGCCAATGGACTCCTCAATTACTGAACCGATTGTAACCAAATTTTGCACGCAGTTTCAGTTTGGTCCAACTTAAATGATAGGATAGTTTTTATCTCAATTTAGGACCGCAATGTATTTTTAATTGCAAATTATGTATTTAGCTACCAGCTTTTCTGTGTTCTTGGCTAAACCTTTTTACTAAGCCTTTTTACTAAGCCTTTTTTGACATCTCCATGGCTGAGCGACATAAAGCACACGTTCTGACAGCTTCCGGAGAGCAGTAAACAGGTAATATCTTAATATATAAAAATTACGTGTCCCTGTGTTTGTGGCCAATGGACTCCTCAGCTACTGAGCCGATTTTAACCAAATTTTACACGCAGTTTCAGTTTGGTCCAACTTAAATGATAGGATAGTTTTTATCTCAATTTAGGACCGCAATATATTTTTTATTGCAAATTATGTATTTAGCTACCAGCTTTTCTGTATTCTTGACTAAAATTCTTTAAACATACCCGGAATGCCACCACATAATCGGCGGCTAAAAATGGGTTTACCCATAGTTCTTCTACATAATTTAAATCCACCGAGATTATGCAATGGTACGCGTTTAGTTATCAAAAAATCACCGGGTACATTATTGAGGCAATCATTTTGACTGACAAGTTTAAAGATGAAGTAGTTCTGTTGCCACGTATCCCAATGACACCGTCAGAATCTTCAATACCCTTCAAAAGTCTACAGTTTTCCATTCGTTCAGCCTTCGCCATGTCCATTAATAAGTCCCAAGGACAAACAATGTCAATTTGCGGTTTAGATTTAGAAAATCCATGCTTTTCCCTGTTTACAAAAGACAGATTAACAAAGAATATTGCGCACCGATTAGTGTTGAGTTAAACTGAAATGAAAAATGCTTATAATTCAAAAAATAACAAATAATATTGGTTAATTATCTACCATACCTACATTATTAAAAAATAAAATGTTATATTAAAAAATAAAATGTTACAATAGCAATTAGCAAATTTTTAATTAACTCAATTGTTACAAGCCTGAATATAATATTTCTAAGTAATAAAATGCTACATTTTTTGTTGATTTTTTATTTCTAGCAAACTTAGGAAATTTTTGTTCGATTGTTTTCATATTTTGACCTCAAATTCATATTTATATAAAGTTGATCTCTATAATGGTAATAAAATTTTTCGTTTCTATTGAAACATTATAGTTTAACCCATACCTTAGCCACAGCAACGCGTGGCCGGGTCAGCTAGTATATATATATATATATATATATATATATATATATATATATATATATATATATATATATATATATATATATATATATATATATATCGTATATATATATATCGTATATATATATATAAATTACGTGTCCCTGTGTTTGTGGCCAATGGACTCCTCAGCTACTGAACCGATTTTAACCAAATTTTACCCGCAGTTTCAGTTTGGTCCAACTTAAATGATAGGATAGTTTTCATCTCAATTTAGGACCGCAATATACACTGAAGTGACAAAAGTCATGGGATAGCAATATGCAAATTTTCAGATGGCAGTAGCATCGCATAGAACAGGTATAAATGCGCAGTGCTTTTACAGAGCTTTCATTTCTGTTCAAGTTATTCATGTGAAGAGGTTTTAACGTGATGATGACCGCACGACGTGAATTAACAGACTTTGAACGCGGAATGTTAGTTGGAGCTAGACGCATGGGTCATGCCATTTCGGAAATCGTTAGAGAATTCAACATTCCCAGATCCACTGTGTCAAGAGTGTGCCGAGAAAATGAAATTTCAGACATAACATCCCACCATGGACAGCGCAGTGGTCGACCGCCTGCACTTAAAGATCGAGACCGGCGACGTCTGCAAAGAGTCGTAAATTCTAACAGACAAGCAACACTGCGTCAAATCACCGTAGAAATCAATGTGGGACGTACAATGGACGTGTCTGCTAGAACTGTGCGGAGAAATTTGGATTTCTTGGGCTATTCCAGCAGAAGACCGACTCGAGTGCCTTTACTGACAGAACGACATCGCTTGCAGCGACTCTCGTGGGCACGTGAGCATATCGGTTGGTCCCTAGATGAATGGAAAACCGTGGCCTGGTCCGATGAGTCACGATTTCAGCTGGTAAGAGCCGATGGTAGGGTTCGAGTGTGGCACAGACCCCACGAAGCCATGGACCCAAACTGTCAGCAAGGCACTGTTCAAGCTGGTGGTGGCTCCGTAATGGTGTGGGCTGTTTTTTCATGGCATGGACTTGGTCCTCTAGTGCGACTGGACCGAACATTGACTGGAAATGCTTATGTGCAGCTACTTGGAGATCACTTGCAGCCATTCATGGACTTCATGTACCCAAACAACGATGGGATTTTTATGGATGACAATGCGCCATGTCACCGGGCCACAACTGTTCGCAATTGGTTTGAAGAAAATTCTGGACAATTCCAACGAATGATTTGGCCACCTAGATCGCCCGACATGAATCCCATTGAGCATTTATGGGACACCATCGAGAGGTCTGTTCGTGCCCAAAATCCTGCCCCATCAACGCTTTCACAATTATGGACGTCTATCGAGACAGCATGGCTCAATATTCCTGCAGAAGACTTCCAACGACTTGTTGAGTCCATGCCACGTCGAGTTGTTGCACTTCACCGGGCAAAAGGAGGGCCGACACGATATTAAGAGGTATCCCATGACTTTTGTCACTTCAGTGTATTTTTTATTGCAAATTATGTATTTAGCTACCAGCTTTTCTGTGTTCTTGGCTAAGCCTTTTTACTAAGCCTTTTTTAACACCTTCATGACTGAGCGACATAAAGCACACGTTCTGGCAGCTTCTGGAGCGCAGTTAACATGTAATAATCTTTCTTATAATATAAAAAAATTACGTATCCCTGTGTTTGTGTCCAATGGACTCCTCAGCTACTGAACCGAGTTTAACTAAATTTTGCACGCAGTTTCAGTTTTGTCCAACTTAAACGATAGGATAGTTTTTATCTCAATTTAGGACCGCAATATATTTTTTATTGCAAATTATCTATTTAGCTACCAGCTTTTCTGTATGCTTGGCTACATTTCTTTAAACATACCCTGAATGCCACCACATAATCTGCGGTTAAAAGTTGGTTTACCCATAGTTCTTCTACGTAATTTAAATCCACCGAGATTATGCAATGGTACGCGTTTAGTTATCAAAAAAAATCACCAGGAACATTATTGCGGCAATCATTTTGACTGGCAAGTTTAAAGATGAAGTAGTTCTGTTGCCACGTATACCAATGACACCGTCAGAATCTTCAATACCCTTCAAAAGGCTACAGTTTCCCATTCGTTTAGCTTTCGCCATGTCCATTAATAAGTCTCAAGGACAAACAATGTCAATTTGCGGTTTAGATTTAAAAAATCCATGTTTTTCCCATGGGCAACTATAGGTCGCTTGCTCCCGTGTGGGAAAACCGTCCAATCTATTTTTGTTTACAAGAGACAGATTAACAAAGAATATTTTGCACCGATTAGTGTTGAGTTAAACTGAAATAAAAAATGCTTATAATTCAAAAAATAACAAATAATATTGGTTAATTATCTACCCTACCTACATTATTAAAAAATAAAATGTTACAATAGCAATTAGCAAATTTTTAATTAACTCAATTGTTACAAGCTTGAATATAATATCTCTAAGTACTAAAATGCTACATTTTTTGTTGATTTTTTGACCTTAAATTCATATTTATATAAAGTTGACCTCTATAACGGTAATAAAGTTTTTCGTTTCTATTGAAACATTATAGTTTAACCCATACCTTAGCCACAGCAACGCGTGGCCGGGTCAGCTAGTATATATATATATATATTATAAAGTTTAACTTTGACCGTAACTCTCTGTTTGGGCCACATATTTGCTTGATGCGCTGATGTCCATTTAGTTCACGTCTGGTACCTTTTCATGTGAGTACTTGTTTTTTTGACCTTTGATATTTGACTGCGTTCCATTTTTCTTTTGCTTGTGCTATTTTGTCGTTCATTTTATTCAAGGCTCTTGGGGAAGGTGACATGTTATTGGGACCTTCCCTCATGTCAGATAGAAAGGGCCTTGCGAACCAGGGATCTGGTCTTCCCCCTGATGACGAGCCAGTCCTTGGTTCTTTTTAGATTTTGTATTTTTGATTATATGTATATATATGCAATCTGAGGCTATTTATAAATTCAATTTCTTTTGGCGGCATTATCTGAGATTCAAAGTGCGTGAATGTGTTCCTTTTGGCATACCATGAAAGGTTTCATAATCTATGAAAACCAAGAAATCGTTTTTATATGGCATGCATCTGAATCCAGTAATGAACTAGCCATCTTCGATTATGTTACTATAATCCTTTTTGTTTCGTAAAATGTTTTGCTCAAAATGTACTACGTAGTTATACTTTAAAAATATTTAAAGAGGCCTCGCTACAATTGCTTTATTGCGTGTGGAAAAGCATGCAACATTCCAATAAATGCTCTTAAACGAAGTTGCATATAAGCTTTAAACTAGTTATCAAAGTCATAACATTTTATTTTTATTATAGTTTTAAGAGTTTGACTGAACTTAATGCTGCACTAGAAAACGTCTGCGCTTGGGAAAAGACATTATTTTAAGACAAACTTCGTGCTTAGGGAATTGAACTAAAATGAGATTTTAGAAACTAAATTCATTTCAGAACCTATTTTGAATAAACTGTTTTGCTTCTTTAGTAAACTCAATTGGAAAAATTGTAAATGTATTTGACAAAAAAAGCATTATTTTAAAAATGGGTTTTAATATTTCACTTGTTTTGGTAAGTATATATTATATACAAGCACCATTACAAGATTTTAGTTAAAGGATAAAATATAGCTCAGACATATGTTGGAAACATAGAAAATAACACTGTTTACTAATCTAGAATGCGTAGTAGAATTATAGATTAATCTTATAACAGTTTGATTTGAAAACGAAGAACTTTTACTGCATTGAAATATTTAATGTAAATTAACTGGATTGTACCAACTATGAACCAGTGCACAAATGAGGAAATTAGTTAAAAGAAAACTTTTCATAAATATTTTTAAATAACAGTTTAGTTTTATCAGTTAAATGTAAAATAATTATGTTTATATATATATATATATATATATATATATATATATATATATAACAATTTGATTCATGTTTTCCTTTATGTAAATGGTATTCCCCAATTGTTCCTTTTTTTTTCTAGGTTTGTTCGGATGTATTCGCTTTTTTTTACATAGGGTGAGTTCTGGTAAGTGCGTGCCCTTTTTTTAAAAGTTCATGTTCTCAAGGATGCTGCTCTGTTGCAAAATCTTGAACATTGACCATTTTTTTTTACTTTTATTTCCAGGTTCTTTACTAAGGTTTTCACGCATATAAGGTGTCAAATAAACCATAAGCAGAGGTTTTGTGACCTAGTTTATGCCACCTCTTCTAAGGTACGCACTTTCCTTACCTAGCTGGGTAAGTGCGTCCACTTCAAATTATGTGAATATGAACAGGAAAAAACTTCTGACATGTATTAAATATGTTAGGTAGTTGCCTTGGAATAATTCCTACCGCTAAAGATCAGCACTTGCTTGCATAGATGAAACGCAATCAGTGATATCCCACGTGTCTTGCTAACAACTGCGATTTGAAGATTGAGAGCGTTGCGTCTGTGATTAGTACTTTGTCCTTTTAAAAAGACCAAGTAAGCAAATGTAAGTTATTTTTATTTAGTAATAGTCACTCATATTCTACGCAGTTTATTTTTGTTTCAAACATTAATCAGTCTATGCTTAAGCCAGGGTTCGCACTTACCCCTTCTTAAATGCTAGATGAGACATGTGCGTCTAATAGCGGGAGGTAAGTGCGTACCTAAGTGATTTCCTTTAATTTTGGTTGTATGGTAGACCGTCAGGTAACCTGGGTGAACACTTCGTTTTTTTAATACGGTTTAAAAATATTTATCATATTAGAATCAGCAGCAGCATAAAAAAACACAAAAGAAAAAGCAAAAATGTAGAAAATAATTGATCATATGATGCTGGTACATTTTTTTTTTTTTTTTTTTTTTTTGTACATTGAAATAGTTTTTCACAAGGTGTTTCTTAATTTTCTTAAATGTAATTCATTCATTATTCCACCTTTGTTTTTTGAATAAAAAAAGTGTTGACTCCTTATTTAATGTTTTACTTAATTTAATTGTTTCTTAATTTAATTGTTATTTTTGTCATTCTAGTTTAAATTAAGTAGTTTATGATCGCTATTTTCAACCGAAAAGCTTACTAACTCATATCTAAAAGATAATATATATTTTAGAGGTAATGAATAAAATTGAAATCTTATGCCGCATTCAATGTAAATGTAAATATTTGATGGAAATGACGTTGGGTTTATAATCGGCTTATTAGGGAACTATAAGCAAAATTAAAGGTGAATTACAAGAGTCAGATGTTCCACGTAATGATACGCACTTGCCCCATCATAATGGTACACACTTGCCCCATCATAATGGTACACACTTGCCCCATCATAATGGTACACACTTGCCCCATATAATGGTACGCACTTGCCCCATCATAGCGGTACGCACTTGCCTCATCAAAATGGTGCGCACTTGCCTCATCAAAATGGTGCGCACTTACCCCACCTTACTTTAAAGAAAGGGAAAGTGTGTACCGTCATATAAAAAAAATTAAGTTAGACTATTTGATCAAAATACCCCATGTATGTTATTAGCAGCTCTTACTCAAAAGAAACAACTTGTATTTGCTGACTTCAGTTGCTTGGTATGACTACAAGAGAAACTGAAACAAAACCTTCTCAATCTTTACTTTAGAGGTTTTTTTTGAAGAAATTTAAGTTGTCCATGATTGTGTTTCGTCAATTGACACCAGGGCTGACCTCTACCTATAGAAATTATCCTTAGACAGTTACCTAACATAGTTGATATGTTGTAGAAGCAATTTCAGGACAGTGTTAGTATAATTCTCGGTGGACGCACTCACCCCGTGGACGCACTTACCAGAACTCACCCTACTATTTTACTTGCAGCAAACTATTTTTGTGCTTTACTAATGTGTCATACTTTTAACTTGCTGAATGTATTTTTCATATGCTTACCAAAACATAAAAGTGATATTTTTTAAAAAATAAAATATCGCTTTACGCAAATACTGGTTTGGTAGTATGCCTAGCTCTGAAGGACTATCGTTAGTCTATTTTTCTAAGAGAAATCTAACGAATTTAAATAGAAAATGTTATTAATCGTTACTTTGCGAGTCTCGTGATTAAAAATATTTCGCAAGTCATTATAAATCAAAGTAAAGTCACTTCCTTTTTATTGACTGCTTAAACAGGAGTCAACTTCATACCAAAATATGTTTCCTCGTTTTGAATTTTTTTTTCTCTAAAATTACTTAAATATTGAGAGTGCTAAATTATTAAATCGCTGTAGAAAATTTTTAGAACGAGGCATACTTCCAATGAAAAGCAAAGTTTGAGAAAAATATTCGATTAAGATACATAAAAACGGAAAAGCAATGAACACATTTGGCGTATAACTAAAGTTTTAGTAACTCAGAAGTGTAAAAAATATGCTCTATTACACAGAAATTATAATGTTACCTCGAATTCAGTCAAGGGCATTTATTTTATTCAATAATATATTCATATATTATGGAGTTTTTCTGCTACCTTGAAAAACATAATACGTATTTCGGGAAGTATATTCTGTAAAAATTTCGTGAATTAAAAATATTTTGCTTTAAATCAACTTCAATTGATCAAGCAAAGTAAAAACGTAACAATACTTCTGCTCTACAAGAATCGATTTCTTACATAGATTAAAAGATTACGACACAATAAAGCAATGTCAACCTACTTCACTTAATGGAGTCAAAAAGGATCTGAATATTTTTTCCTAGTTTGAAATCCGATTTTTTTAACAGAACATTCTTTCATGTCTGGCAATAGAAGTTCTCAAAAATGAAAAAACAATATTAAATAACGTTTCTTTTCTCGGTGCATTCGATATTTTAATGGATAGTATAAGAGTCGAGACGCGATTTGTGGAAAAGAGCATCAAGTTGCTAAAAATGTCTCGACTATATTTGACGGTAAGATACACTACGGACTACGTCATTTAGGTTCGTGAAATCATGTCAATTATACCCGAATTTTAAAGCAGAAGTTAATTTTTGACAATAATGATTGATATTTATAAAAAGGTAATCAAATAATTTCGTAAATCTTAAGGACTATTTTTTTCGAAAAAGTTAAAAGGATGTCTAGACAACTTTTTTCTGCGAATACTAAAAAGTTTAGTAATTGTGTATTTAAAACACTTAAGATAGTATGTTTCACTGTGCAAAACCGAACACAATGAATATTGGAACATAAAATGAAAGTGGTTGATGATTGGTTTGAACAATGGGCCTTTAATCACACTGAGATAAATATTGTTTGAGTTTTATTACGCAAAGTGTAAATGTTTAGACATTAGCTATCTTTTACGAATGCCCACGTGTCAGAAAATCATTTATGCTGCATGAATAAGCTTTTTATACACTGAGTATGTCCAAGAAATACGTTGAGCATCGTTTCCAAACAAAGCAAACCAACAAATTTTCAGCATTGTCTTGTTTGTTTTGTTAATATCCAGTTCTTGCTATTTATACTGTCTTTTGTTCGAAAGTGTTGCTTTTATCGGATGACTCTTCATCCTAAAGCTCACACCTCTTGCATTGAAAAAGAGGCTCCTTGTAGCCTCGAAACACGTGTCTGCGGTATACCTGCATATTTGTGCATCTCTAACGTTGGAATAAACTTCACTACAAATTTTAGTTATTGTCTTTAAAAGTATCAAGTATTTAGTGCTTAATATTTCTTTAACAGTTAACAATTGGACAATTTAATGCATTCAATAACTGTCAAAATGTTTTTTTTTTGTCACAGCTCCCTAAGAGGATACCCACATATATGATTTTCACCTCTGCATTATTATTTCTTGAAAAAGCATCTTACTCGGGAAGTTGATGTGGCAGGGTTATTTACGGGCGTTTCTCTGTAAACTCGCCTGTCCAGACCGAGTTTTTTAAAAATAATGAAATGTAATAAAGTAATTATCTCTCTTAACTCAAATAAAGCACTAAAACTTTATAACAGAATTGCATTTGGAGCGATAGCATTTTTTTCTAGAAATTTTCGGAGTCCTAAAAACAGAGTCATCTGACTGTCCAAATCCTATACTCTAACACTTAGAGGTAATATTTCAAAAAGCCTATTGACACTACACAAATTTGGCAATTAATATTTAAAAATAGAAAAATGCCATTATATTTTTTATGAAAAAAGGTTTAGTTACGTATTTCGAAAATTTTATATTTTTATGCAAGTTCTGTTCGGAGTTTTTTCAAACAGTCCCCTGCCAAAAATTCAAAGTTGCATTAGAAAAAGTCTGTTACCTTTCCAGATATTTTTTATCGTGAAGTTAAACCCAATCAGTGGGAAGTTGCCAAACTTGCTGAGAACAGTGTTGAAACGCCACTTTGTTTAGTTTCAGTGCCATATTTGTGATGAAAGTATGCATCTTGGTCGTTGCGAAAACAGCCATCTGGTAAGTGTTTTGTTTAATGCTGATTAATTTAATTATTAAACATATTAATTATTCATTCCATGATTTGTGTTTAAATTTATCCGTAGCTTTGTAACTAATTATGTTCCACTTATTTCGCAAATATTACGTAAATAAGTGAAAATAGTCCCCTACCTAGCAGAACGTCAGGGGACTTGTCGCCTGGCATGATTTATCAGAAAAACACAAATTTCAATTGTCCCTATTTTGAACCAAAATAATTAATTCTTTATATTTCCTGAGCAATAATAATTTAATTACACGAACATGTCAAAAAATATGACCGGATAGCTTCTGTAAGGAAGGTAACGAGTTAACATAAAATCGCCCTTATCTATTTTTTTTAAAATCAAATTCCATGATTTATCTCTCATTTCAAAGCTTATTTTGCCTTCTACTGACAAAAAAAGACCCACGGTCTAAAAATTGCTTTTCTTTTTCTGCAAAAAAACGTTTTTGTTTTTTGCTTTTTTTTATGACACATTATGTTAATGAATATGGGTTAAAAATGAAGACGCATTGGCGCGATTGGTGGAGCGTCCTGCTTCTAATTGAAGGGACAAGTGGATAAAGGTGATACGTGACGGTTTTTGAAACTTATTGTTTTTCTTTTTTTTGGGGGGGGGTGTTACACCTTAGTTTTAACCATACTTCATCAAGTTTCAAAAGTAAGCCGTCATTTTAAAGAGTTTTTTCACCACTATCAGCGAAACATAACCAAACAACTCTCAATTTTATTGTTATGCAAAAATATATATAAAAGTGTTTTTGCGTTAATTCTATCAAGTGCGAGAACTTTGCACGAGTCAGCTAGATTTTCTTAAAACTCTAGCATTTTATTTTGCTTTTATTTGAAAAAAGAAAAGAGATGTCTAGACAACTTCTGTTCCTGGACACGGAAATATTTGGTTAATGTACATGGCAACTATTTCCTTTGGACACGGCAGTGTTTTCTCAATGTAAAACTTAAAGCACTTAAGGTATTACATTTCAGTACAATACTTTTCTGAAATGTAATATTTTAAGTACCACAAGAATATTACTAAAATTTTGTGGAAAACAGTTCCACTATACTTTAAGGAACAAAAGGTTTAATGGTAGACAGGCACTGAGGAAAACAAAATGAATGTCGGATCCTATTAAATCATTGTTTTCCGGTACTGAGATCAAGCGTAACAATACATGTATGTACAGACAATTTAAACGTTTCGTGAATATAATGTGTGCATCCGACATAAAATGTGCTATTTCTAATTCTATTGTAAGGCAATTCTAACGTTTATTAGCTGAACATTAGCTACTTAAGGTAAGTTTAGATCATATATCCTAAAACTGAAACCTTTAATTTCTTTATTTAAATGTTCCACAGAATTTTTAGGCTAAATCTCTTTTGTAGGCCAAAGACAAATGCATATGCTCAATATATGCTTTTTGAGTACATAGCGGAATATGGTTAAGGTAAAATAGCGATCAAAGAAAAGGAATAAAAAAAGCTTTAATATAGTATACAGAAATCAATTCCATGGAGGAACACACTTTTCATAAAATATATTTAGAGCCTGAAGTACTTAGATTATTTTTATTACTTTATTATTTTTTAATTTAATTTTTGATTATTCCTCACAGGAAATGTTAAATGATTTTAAATATAAATTTACCAAATGTAAAGATTGTTATAGGTACCGTGAATAAGGGTTACTTGAACCCCCAAGTGGGTTACCTGAGGCCACAGTAAAATGATAAAATCTGGGTTTGGTACTAGCGTTAGAGACTGCAGAGTGCTTCTACCTAGCACAGAAACGAGGAACTACATGCAAGTCTTCAACTAATAAGTACCAAACCTAGATTTTATCATTTTACTGTAGTGAGCTCAAGTAATCTCATAGGGTCCAAGAACCGTTTTTCACGGTATTGCGAGACATTTGTTTTTGACAGTGTTCTGCTAATAAATGCTGCATGGTATGTTTTAGTTAGCATTATCGGTTTACGAAATATAACTACATTTACAATCAAAAGCTTCATTTAGCCCTTACAACCAAAAGCTGCATTTTGCCCATTCATTTCAAAAAATAGTATCTGTATTACAAAAGAAAAATCATTGCTGTGTGCAAAAAATGATAAAAAAGTTAATTTTTGCTTAATTTCACGGAACTTTACGGTTTATGTACGAACTTAATACTGCATAGAATGTAAATAATTTTGCAGATGCATGAAAATAGTATTAAAAGGAAGCATTTTAATGTTATTAGAACAAAAATGGTAATTATTTGTATTTTCAAAAAAATTTCAGAAAATTGACATTTTTTCGTATTTTTAGAGAAATTCAAGTCCTGGTAGGACCCTAAAGGAGTTGTTCAAACTTGATAATATTTTACATGTGTATTGTACTTACGCATACACAGCTTTTGCCGGGTATTACAAATTAAGATTCCAAAATTTTTGTTTTTGGCTCCACCCTACTGGACATCAGTAGATCTCAATTGATAGTTTAAGTAAAAATTACACAAATTTTATCATTTTATAATAACAAGAAATATTTTTGAAAAACCACGAATATTACAATGAAGGTATGAAATTTTGAAAATGGCTTGCATATATTTTTTCGTTGATCTTCGGAGCTACCTTTTTTTTGACAGGAATCAAATATATGTCTCTTAACTTAAAGTACTGCTAGTAAGGTGGCGCTGCAAACTGGAAAACTATCTTACCGTTTCACTTTGCCCCGCTATTTCCCTTTGCCCTACATTCCCCTACTTCAGACGCTTTGTGAAAAAAGTAATATTTTTTTATTCTTCACTACAATATCCGATATTCGAAAGTTTCGTCTGAAATGAATATTTTTCCTTGTGCCACACAATAGAGTATACATTGCTTTCTGCAAAAATTGAACAGGATGGAGTTCAATAAAACATAAAATAATAATTTGTCATACCAGGACACGTATATAATCCCTAAGAAGTTAATACTTTATGTGTGTTCTTATTATGGTCAATCAAAGGATAAATAATATCTGCAACAATTTATCTCTTGCTTTGGCTAATGTTATTCAAATAAAGAAAATGCCCATTGATTTTTTAATGCATTTTAATAAAATCATAAAATAAAAAAAAATTTCTCTTTTTTTGCACGCTTTCGTGAGAGAAATTATTTATTCATGAAATTGCAAGCCCTGTATTACGAACCACTGAATAATTTGCATGCATAATATTCCTCATTCAAAATGTTTCGGTCCAACAGATAAGTACGAGAAATTCGATCCACAGGATTAAATTTATTACACTTCGATTTCGAAAAGATAACAGCCACCGCTTTATCTATTGCTGCCAAGTATAGCATTAATAACATTGAATAAACTCTTAGAAGATTTATTCTTTTCGTAAAATGTAAATTTCATGAAAATCTTAGAATGATCCATCTAGTCTTTACTAGCTTGACTCAAGAGTAAGATTCTGCGTTAAAACACCTTAAATGTATTTTACACTGAAGTGCTTTCGATTCAGAATTTTTAGCACTTCTAAGAAGACGAAAGGAATCATTAATGTTAACCCCAATTCTGAAGTAAGACATTTTATTGTAATGATTTAAATATTAGCTTGTTTATTTACGAATGGTTCATCCAATGTATTATTCGAAGATGTGATTAGGTTTAAAAAAAAACATTTTTATCTAACACATATTGATATCAATTAATATAATTTTTTACTATTATGCAATTAAGAAAAAAAAAATGCACACCCTTCTAATCCCACCAAATACAGAGATTACCTGGGCACCATGGATATTCGGTTTCGCCATTGTTGTTCCCAGTTGGTCGGGCTTTACAGACGATTTTTTGCGTTTATGGTTGTCATAGTTAATCTATTGTTCGTCCCTGGTAATGATTTGATGCATAAAAGATCTTTTTTTGTTCGTTCAAGTAACATTTCAGACATGCAAAATTGTCGTCTGATATATCTCGGTTTCAATTCATAGGGGACCCAATTTCCTTGCTGTTGGACGCATACCACGGCTTTGAATGGTTCCGAAATAGCTTGTTGAATAAATTCAAATGCTTTGTCGAGCTCTCTTTACATTTGACACGATCCTCGATCGAGTAAAGGTTTCTAATTCCTCATTTTCAAATTTTATCAACCCGAAAGCCCTTTATCTTCAACACTAAAATCATCACTTTAAAAACGTCGAAAACATTCTCTGCAAGACTAATTCATGGGTTCAGATTCACCTTATACTTTGGCAAGCATTCGATGCACTTCAGCTGCAATTTTCTTCCAACTGAAACAAAGAATCAAATCTTCCCGCAAATGGTACTTATTTGGAACGAAACGTCACATTTTCAACGCGTGAAACTCAAAGAATCACAAATAATATTTGCACCGCAAAAGAACAGCTGTCACTGTCAACCATTAATAGCACTTAATGCCATCTTTTAAAAACGGACCAAACTAAGTTGTACACCCAATACGAAGAAGTCCATTGGCTCAGTAATCGTGCTTCGTGCTTCCACTCTGCAGACCTGGGCAAGATTCCTGGATTGGGCAAGGTACTAAGCATTTGATCCTTTCAGTGAGTCGATGTTGTGAAATGACTACCAAGCGTGCTGAGGTATTAAACCCTAAAGGAACTTCCCCTCCCCACGCGCGTTAGGCTGACCGTTTAACAGGAACATCTGGTTTGCACCCCAGAGTCCTCGGTTAAGAAAACTAAGATGGCCAGAGCAGGTTTTAGCTTCTATAGGCCGTTGTACCTAGAGTTAAGTTTTAGCGACAGTTAACAAAACATTTATTTACAAAAACGAGAAAAACAAAAAAAAAAAAAAAAGGAATAAATAACTCTCTTGAAATTCAATATCACGGCGTAAGGTCGCGTTACAAACAAAATCCTGCTTCATGTTGAAGACTGCAGCATGTTGAAGACTTCAAGTGGAGGCAAGCTTGTGCCTCCACTTGAAAGTCAGTTTTAAGGTTGGACCTTAAATAAGAAAAACGAACATTGTAATAAAAATTGATGCACAATAAATGCGCCGCATATTTTAAGAGCTCTCTTCGTTAAATGTATTAATCTACTAGACATAGAAGGATAATAAACTCTGTCTTTATCAGTGAGCTTAAAAAAAAGAAATTTCCCGAAAGTGACTAATATTTACGACGAAATAAGGATTTCTTCAGTATCGATACCAGATGTGGCTTCGCGAAATCTCGACTCATTTTCCTTTCCGTCTTTTCCATTTTACAAAGTTTTCTTGATTAAAGTGTTTCAAGATAGAAGTTTCATGCATTCCAAAAATAACTGATGGAATTTGAAACAATTCGCGGAGGAAAATAACCCCGAAAGAATTTCCTTCACTTCTTTGAGGAAATGGGAATAAAAAGGAAATAAGATAGAAATTTCGATACGATTTACTGAAATGAGATGACTCAGCTTAAGTATTTTTCGGAAAACTTTCTCGAGTTGGAGAATCTTACTTGTTCCTTGTTTGGGGGTATTATGAATCCTCTTATTATTGAGTTAAGGAAGTAAAAATTGAAAATTTCCGACAAAAATAATACTTTGCTGCTCGTGCATATCATAAACCACGATTTTTTTAAGCTCTTGAATATGTTTTTGGCACGATAACATTTTAAACACTTCACATGAATTGTTATAAAGTGAATTAAGCGAATAATGTACTTACTTAAGAATAAAGTAAAATCATTATTATACGTAGAAGCTTAAGAAAAACTCAAATTATAATATTTAAAAATGTATGGATTTTATTTTTTTCTCTAAAGTTTTTAATATTTAAAAAAGGGATGGAGACTCTTTTTTAATTTTCAAACAACAACGTGAAAACTGCAATATCATAAGTAGAAATTGATTGCTGCATTTTTTTCTCGCGCGTATTCATTTGAAAAAAAAACGTAACCGAAAGACCGATTTTGTTTTATTTATTTTTTTTATTATTACATTTGTTTCTTCTTTTTTTTGTGAAATAAGCAAAATTTTTGATTTCGAATCGGAATAATAGCGATTAGTAAAGACTTTATAATTCCATCTTAAAACACTTTTAAAGTTAGTAAAAGAAATGCAAAAGTTAGCTTTTACTTTTTGATGGAAGAGGCATTTTGATGGCTTTATCATTTACTCAAGTTTTAAGCCTACTATCTCACACGTTTTCAGCAAGGATACAAAACTTATATTTTGTTTCCTTTCTGTGATTATTTACTACATAAAATGCACAGCTGTTAGACTAATAAAGCCATGTAAGCACAAGTTATATTTGTTTTCCCGGTTGGTATATTTTTGTACCAACCGGCATTAATGGGTTATTATAACAACTATTCTGAAGGCCTATTTCTTCAAAAACAGAACAGTTCAATTTCAGCCTGTGTACTGGGCAATGAAGGCAAGCAAAGAAAACAAAATTTCTATTTTTAAACCTCTATAAAGTGAAAAATTATGATTGGTGATTACTAAATTACGAAAAAAAATCTAATCGAGATCTTTAAGATCTGACAAACTTTTGAATAATTTTAGAAAATAAGCAGTTTCAACGCTTCTTTGTGATTTTCCCGCAAATCGCTGAGTGTATTGTTTCGCTTTCTCCTTTCTCCCTCTCTCTCTTTACTTCTTTCTAATAAAAAACTCAGAAAATCACTATTGGATAAAAAAATGTAACTAACTAGAGGCATTAAAATCTTTATTTTACCTTTGGATTAACTGGCTTCTTCGGTATCGATTTGAATTTCCAAGAAAATTATTATCTCCAACTAACACGTAAAAGGCGGATTTTTGGTGCAAAGCTCCAACTGCGGCTTTGAGTTTGGTTGTTTCTGTTTACGCCAAAGTTCATTCTTCTGTATTCAATTAAAAAAAAACTAAATTGCTCATCAAAAAAAAAGTAACCTTTCGCATGGGATTTAAAACCTTTTGAAACAGTTACTTCGTATTAAAAACAAAACAATAATAATTAAAAACCTTTTTTGAGTGTCCTAAACAATGAAGACGCCGACACAGTTGATTGTAAACTCGCGAGACTTTTAGACTCTACTCCATATGGGTTCTAGTCCTCACTCACTAGCTGTTTGATTACAAAAAATACTACAAGTGTGGTAATAAGGTTTGTTTCCATTTGCCCCCCTTATTTCCTTTAACGACAAATGGGATCTATATTTCTTTGCACTTCTACCTTTAAGAAGCGCATGGCTGCTCCAAATCATAGAGCTGCTGTGTCAGGTGGTAAATATACATATCTCAGCCTTAAAAAGAAACAAACAAATTAACGGTATTAGGAGAGGGGAGAATACTTCACCATTTTAAAATGAATTTCAGAATCTTCGTTTCGTCGTGCATTAAAAAGAGCTAAAACAAAAAAGAAAAAGAAAAAAATTAAATATTTAGAAATTATATTTTTATGTGTACACTTTTCATGGCTTTTAACTAGAACGTTTTAATCAAATAAAGTCTGGTTCAAATATCCTTAAAAAGAAACAAACAAATTAACGGTATTAGGAGAGGGGAGAATACTTCACCATTTTAAAATGAATTTCAGAATCTTCGTTTCGTCGTGCATTAAAAAGAGCTAAAACAAAAAAGAAAAAGAAAAAATTTAAATATTTAGAAATTATGTTTTTATGTGTACACTTTTCATGGCTTTTAACTAGAACGTTTTAATCAAATAAAGTCTGGTTCAAATATTTTGTTTGAATTATAAAAGTTATTTGATATTCAACGCTTTTGAAATGTTAATTAATTCTACTTGTCATACGCGTGATATCTGCAAACATTACACACACATTATTATTTTTGTTCAAATATAATTTATTAATTTAAATATTAAGACAATGGTGCGCAATATTGCTGAATAAATTTGATTTAAATACGCTTGAAAACTTTAAAAACAAGTACAAATGTTTTGATGTTGCAAAAATGAAAGTAAAATAAACGTAGAAGAAAAGAACGAAAGCGAATAAAATATGATATTTTCTTTAGATGTGTCTCTTATGGAAAAAAACTCACAAAGGAGAAAAGAATTCCATTCCATACTTTAAAAACAAATTTTTTAAGTTGAAAAACTTTCAGCAATTTTTCATCGCTCCAGATCTTCACGGTCATCAAGAATCTATTTATTTGCAGATCTCTTTTTCTTTTTGTTGCATTACTATTTGCATCACAAGACATATCTGGACGGGATTTTAAAAAAGGTTTTGAATTTGCTGCTTTGAACTGCTTCAAATATTTAAGTAATTTGTTAAAAACTTGCTGGTAAATATTATACATGACCTTATCTTATTTCTCACCAAGTACGGTAGTCCTTTGTAATACCATAGTACATTGTGGATTATATAGCCTCATATTTCTCAAGATTTGGTTTTGTGCACCTTGAAGTATTGTCAAAAATACTAGAAGGTAAAAAATACTTTTTTTCCCCATTTTCATGTAGGGAAAACGTAGCTGGAACACATGCTCGTAAATCGTTTACTGAAATTTAAAATAGTTTGTTGTGAAAAATTTATTGCAGGACATTAAAAATTTTTACTAACTCAGTAGTATTTTGTAAGTAAATAAGTTGAAGATTTAAGAAGTTAAGAATAGGATAAATTTTAAATCAAATGCAGGTAAAAAAAACTATGGCAATAAGAAAAAACATGTTAAAACATCCATTGCAGTGAGTCAGAGGTCTTAAGACGGGAAATCGTAAATTAGTCTTAAATCTAAAGAAACTTTAAATTAAAAGCTATAAAACTTGGATGAGTTTAGCATTGCTGTGAGTTATAATCTCTTAATTATTGAACTTGCTTTGAAAAAAGAAAAAGAAAATCCTTCCTTTCGGTTGACCCATTTGGTACATGCTGTTGTTCTCGAAGTTCTCTCACGGCGTTCACGTTTTGTGCTGAGCTTTTAGCACTGATAGAGCGACTCCATTACAGTTTTAAAATAGCTATATGCTGTATTTTCTTCCTAATTTGTTCTTAATTTACTTTGTTTTTTAAATTCAATCATATTTTAGCACAAGGCTTATTGGATCCGTTTTCATTGAAATTACATAGCTGTATTTTAAAAAAGCATAGTTAAAACAATTAAAAAATGAAAGTTATTTTGGAGGAAATAAATGTGTCATTTTATTACTAGACAGAACATGTATCATTGGTAAGAAATCAGAACCTGTTGATGAACCAAATACGTTTGCGAATACATTTCAAATGATAGTTATACTAATGAAAATTAGTTTCAAAGTATAGACGACAAAAATTCATCTGTTGTGCATTTCACGTGTAATAAAGGAATGAAAATGAATGTGAAGAGATGTGAAATGAGGAACATAGAGAACTAAGAATCATCTGCATGAGAAATTACTTGAGCGCACTGCAAAGCATCTTTTATGCTTTCTAATGTAGTAGGTTAGGGGAAAACATTGGATTTAAAAGAAAAAAGAATTCTTGGGAGGCAATCAATATTTTCAGGTTCAAAATTCATGCATTTTGGAATTTGCGAGCGTCTACAAGACTTAAAATGCTTTTTTTTCTTTATTAAGTGAATTTTTCAAAAATATTTAACTTTTTAATAATTTATCACCATTCCGTTGGTTAATGGATAACGTACTTATTTTTCTTAGGTGAAGCATCTCCTTTCTTGAAGTAGCGTTGGAAAGTAAAACATCCCTATGCTGTAGGACGATAATGTTTTCTTTTGATTTGATTTGATAACACACATCGAGGTGCTTTGCTATTCTCTCTACGGAGAAACTTTCACCTCCACTAATCTTTAACGATTGTCCATTTCTTTAACCGCAAACTATACATATGGGAAGTGTATAATACAGATAAAGAAAAGAACACCCACACTGCAAAGATTAAACTGTTGTTTTTAAAGTATAATACTGTAAGCAGGGGTACTGTAAAATTGACAATAATAAGCTAAAATTAGCAACTTTATAGTTTACTGTTGTAAAACTAGCAATTTGACAGTTTATTGCTGCAAAACTAGCTACTTTACAGTTTACTGTTGTAAAACTAGAAATTTTAGTTTATTGCTGCAAAACTAGCAATTTTACAGTTCATTACCATAAAATTAGTTGTATTATACTGCAAAAACCACAGTATAAAACTGAAGCAGAAGTTAAAATTTAAAATTGTAAAATGCACAGTATTAACTGTAAAATTAGTAATTTTACAGTTTATTACTGTAAAAAGAGCAATTATTTTTTACCTTTTTTTTTCATTTATTCATTATGACGAAATATACATATTTTTTCAAGTTAAAAAAAAGCAAAAGTTGTAATCCTTATTTGCTGCTATGAAAAATATATGATAAGTAATGAAATTAAACATTGATTGATCTTTTAATAATTCAATTTTTCTATCAATATATTTTTCGAAAAAAAAAAAAAAAAAAACAGCTTAGCTAAAAACAATTTAAGGGCAATGGAAATTTATTCAAACGCAAAATATAAATTAACTTTCTATAACCACACAAAAGTAAAACTTTTTTTGTTATCTTCTGAGAATTTCTTTATTATATTATTTTAGTTGTTAATTTTGTGTTCGTCTAAAGTAATTGACAGATTTTTTTTTTTTTTTTTTTTTGACAAAATAGTTCTTTAACAAATACCAAATACAAGTTAATTTTTACTAGTTATTTTTGTAATATTGTATATGTTTTGTTTCAAAAAAATGCGATGTTTTAATAGAGTGTGTAAAACGAAAGTTATAATAGCTTTTTACTATTTATTTTTAATGAATATTCAATAATTTTTCAAGGTTCTCCAATTTTTTTATAAATAATAATACTATTTACACTTTTTCCTTAAAATTAAACACATTAATGAGAATAGAGTTGCGTTCCCAAAAGAGTACACGTCACAATAAAATACAATTATGGAATTGAAATAAAATTTAGAAAATATATAAAATAAATATGTAAAAAAGGATAGTAACGTAATTAAACAATTATGTGATTTTTTATCCAAGAGTGCTCTTCCACTACCTTCCTTTCCTTTTATACAGGGTACTTTTACAAAGGGAATGCAATGAGCCGGATAAAAGAAAGCATATAATCCAGAAAAACTCGTTACACTGCATCCTATATTTGTTTAATAATACATCTGTATAGCAAAGGATTATGTGGAAAACTGCAGCCTAAATGATCCGCCGTTCCCCTATCCCCTCTTTTCAAAGTTTGAAAATAGCTCCATTGAACTAACTTTTTACTTCATTGTACATACGAGCTTATATGTTAAAATAAGAAGTGAATTTACACAATATTTTTAAGAGTGCGATAGAATACAGGGAATGTGGGGCAACGCGAAATAGTTAAAATAACTTACCTGTTTCAAAACGGAAAAATTGGACGTTTGTTCTGAAAAGTATTGTACGTAAAGAAGGAATAATGTATTTTGTAATATATAATTGTGATGAAATATTGTTTTTCTTTTGTGGCAGTTATTTTGTACTTTCAAAGAAAAAATTTAAATTGTCGCCTCAAAAAAAAAAAAAAAAAACACGGGACAAAGTGAATCAAGCAATATTTTTGTAATGAAAAGTTCTCTATTTCATAATTAACAGTATTTTTTATCAAAAGAATGTGAATAAACGAATATATGAATTATTAATGAACATAAACGATAGGAAAAAATGAGTAAATTAAACAGAGAATAAATAAAAAAAATAGTGGATGAATTAATAAAAAGGGGAAATAATACGTTAAAGAATGTAAATGAATTAATAACTGAAGAAGTATGTGCCTGATTTAAAAAATGAGTGTATAAGTAAATGAAATGAACTATTTCACTTTTCTCCATCAATTATACACCTTGCGCGTACTTGACAAATTACATTGAACATTTAAAATCAACATATGATAAGGTAAACTAAATACTTACCGTAAAATCGGGTGAATAGGAACACTTTTCAGCTTTAATTGTAAAAAAAAAAAGTAGTTAAAAGATTTTTTTAATTTGATATTTTGGGTAAACACTTCGGTCTTGCTTTGCTTTTGATGTTCCAAGCAAAGACAAAACCTTTCGAACAGTTACTATTTATATATATAGGAATTTAAGGGTGTTCCGAATCACCCCGCTGATAGGGGTCAATCGAAACACATGTTATTATTATTTTTTTTTCAACTTAACCTGTAATAGGTCTCACAAGCATGAGTAATATTAATGGGGGAGAATAAGAACAGATAGTTGCTGTCAAATAAAAGTTTATTTTCTATACCATTAAACGTTTATAATTTATCAGAATTAAAAATAATTTTCAACTTATGAAAACTTAAAATTAATTTTAAGAAATGCTTTTGAATTAAAATACAAAGCTGTAACATAAATTAAAGTCACTCATATCGTCCACAAATATGTACTTGGCCTTAAAACTAGCAGTTGCGGCTTGACTTAAGTTTTTTCATAACATCTTCTAAGATGAACGCTGCCTTTTCTTTAGTTTTTGGAAATCTCTGGGTTTTGGGTATTGTATTCCTGTAAGATTTTCCCACTTATTCATCACTGTCTGTGTGCTGAACTTTTGCTACATAAAGTCTATGACTTTCCCCCATGTATTTTAGGTACAAAGAAGTCTCCTGGAGCAAAAATATTTTTAAATCTGCAACTTTCTGTTATTCTAAGATCTAGTTGCTCACGAGAAGAGATAAACAGTAATAAATCCTTTTTCTTGTCTTGACTAGAGAAATTGGGGTTAGAATCTTGATTTTTCAAACAGTTTCCTTTAAATAAGTTTGAATTGGAAACAGAACCAAGTGTTCAGTTTACGGAACCAAGTTTAACAGAACCAAGTGTTCCGATACACCCCGCAAACCTTTTCCTATGTCATTTTTCAGAAATTTTCATTTTTATGACACAATTTTTAAAAAATATAAATTCAAATGTGGTATTCAGTTGTTCAGATACATGCATAATTGAAACATACTACCCTTAGGTTTAAATTATAAGAAGGTTTGTACTTACACATGAAGTTTTGCAGTCTATGAAAACGTGATGTTTTCTAGCATTCCACGTCCTTATAGGCCAGTAGCCTGGCCAGATTGACAAAATTTTTTCCTACTTCCTATGATCTTTCCTTGTTAAAAAAATAATTAATTAATGGCGAAAAATACCCAATAGTATATTTATGAAGAATTTCTTTGCACGGTCGGGAAGTTTTGTTCCGATTGACCCCGCTGTTCCTATACACCCCATTTTACGGTACTGCACTGGACATTAGTAGATCTCAATTAATACTTGGAATGATAATTCCAAAAAAAAATCATTTTATAATAACAAGGAATATCTTTGAAAAAACACGACAATACACAATTAGTGCACTTACTACAATAAGTGTACTAAATTTTGAAAATGACTTGAATATTTTTTTCCTTGATCATTAGATATAGTAATTTCTTGACAGGAATCAAATATATGAAAAGGAACTTAGTTAAAATATTTGTTTGATAGGTGGTGCTGTAAACTGTGAAAATATTTTACCATTTCCCTTTTCCCCACATTTCTCTTCACAAGAAACATATCCAAATTTTCTGAGAAATTTCTTGATATAGCTCAAAAAGATGATTCGCGTTTATTGGGAAAGTTTTCTGAATTTTTTAGAAAGAGTCCAGGTCAATTTCAAGAATGCGGGCTTGACTTTAGAGGGAAACCTCCCTGTGCTTGCCACATATGTTACTGGCAAAATTTAGTCATATTAGCTGCCAATTTCTTTACAGGAATATGTCTGAATTGTTCTTACAGTACAATCCACAAATATTAGGTAATTCAGTGTTAAATTTTAAATAGAGCTGTACACGTTCAATTTTAAAAATCAAAAAGAAGCATAGTTTAAACAGTGTTTTTAGTAGGCATTTGAAACTATCTTAATGACTAAAAAAGAATTTTTAGTTGAACTATTTCTAATTCTTATAGTTTGACCCATGCTAAGTTAAAATATGGCTAAACATGAGACTCTGCAAACTGTGAAAATATGTTATCATTTCACTTTGCCCCGCTATTTCACATTGCCCCACATTCCCCAACTCGGGAAAGTAATCTATGAGCTTAACATTTCTCAAACACCTTTAAAGGAAGGAATAAATATTTTATAACAGTTGAACAAAATGATGAGCATTCGCTAAAAAAATTCTTAAAGTGATTGACCTTTTTTAATTATATTATTAAATAGATTAATTCAAAAAAAAATTATGCGAAGAGGAACATTTTTACTACATACAAAAATATAATTTTTGTTTCACTTTGGAGTCATTCCATGTCAAGTGGACTAGTGGTCCCCACCCGACCATCTCCGATTTGGATCAAATTTTACAGAGGTATAGACATGCCTATGAAACTACCCTGTGCAAATTTTTAGCTTCCAAGATCCAAATCTGGAGGAGCTAGGATCAGGCAAAAAATGTGGCCCAAAATGGCGGATGAACTTCATGAAACAAGTTGCAATGTTTAGGTCAAGGTTGCAGAAAATTTTATCACAGTGGAAGCCTATTTTTTTTTTGGAGCTTAAAGTACTTTTGGTTGTCAACACTCTGCAGTATATTCTTTGAGATTGCGCTTATTAGATTTTGTGTAGCACGTGCCTAAACTTGCGAAAAAACGCGGTGGGCAATTTTTTTCCTGGATTTCAGGTTGTCATAAATTTTTAACCAAAAAACTTCAAAGGTTTATACTTCGTAGTTTTATTGTCCAAATACTTGTTTTTAATATTTTACAGCTATAGAGCTTAAATATTGTATTTGTAAAAGACATTGGCACCCTAAGTGTCGATGAAAACGCTTCTTTTGAAAAATCGCCTGTTTTCAACTCACTATATCTCAGGTTTGTCACCTAAGACCATTTTTTCTTTGGCACCATTAGAAAGAACAGATTTTTTCCTATCGAAATGAGTTTTTTTTTCGATGGTGTTCTTTCGAATAAGGATGAAAAAATTAGCTTGAAATACTGTCTGTTATGAAGAATTGGCATAATTAGGTTAAGACTGCAGAAAATTTTATCACACTGGGGGCCTAATATTTTTGGAGTTTAAAGTACTTTTAGTGGTCAATACTCTCCAGTATTTTTTGTGAGATTGAGCTAATTAAATTTTGTGTACCACGCATGTTAACTTGCAAAAAAACGCGTTAGGCAATCTTTTTCCTGGATTCATAAATTTTTAACCAAACAAATTCAAAGGTTCATGTTTCGTAGTTCTATTGTCCAAATACTTGGTTTCAATATTTTACAGCTGCAGAGCTTAAATATTGATTTTGTAAGAGATATTGTTGTCAAAAGTGTGTATCAAAATCATTTAATGAAAAATCGCCTGTTTTCAACTCACTGTATCTCAAGTTTGTCGCCTTCCACTGTTTTTTTGTTGGCACCATTAGAAAGAACAGATTTTTTCCTATTGTTTTTTTTTCGATGGTGTTCTTTCGAATAAGGAAGAAAAAAATAGCTCGAAGTATTGTCAGTTATGAAGAATTGGCATAATTAGGCTAAGACTAGAAAATTTTATTATACCAAAAGTTCGAATTTTTAACAACTTAAAGTACATTTAGTTGTTTATATAAATACTCTGATAAGAAAAAATCTGTTATTTATAGTAGTACTAACGAAAAGATGATGGAAGGTGACAAACCTGAGTTACAGTTCATTGAAATCAAGCTATTTTTCAAACAGGAATTGCCAATAATTTTCATGTATGCTACACAAAAGCTAATGAGCTGGAAATCACATAATTATTAGAATCTATTAACAACTAAATGTACTTTAAGTTGTTGAAAATTCGAACTTCTCTTCTATTATAATAAAATATTCTGCAGTCTTAGCCTAATTATGCCAATTCTTCACAACTGACAAAACTTCCAGCTTTTTTTTTCCCTCCTTATTCGAAAGAACACCATCCAAAAAAAACTCATTTAGAACGGTAAAAATCTGTTCTTTCTAATGGTGCCAACGAAAAAACGGTTGAAGGTGACAAACTTGAGATACAGTGAGTTGAAAACAGCCGATTTTCCAATAAAATGATTTCGATAGACACTTAGGGTGCCAATATCTTTTACAAATACAATATTTAAGCTCTGCAGCTGTAAAACATTAAAAACAAGTATTTGGACAATAGAACTACAAAATATGAACCTTTGAATTTGTTTGGTTAAAAATTTATGAATCCAGGAAAAAGATTGCCCACCGCGTTTTTTCGTAAATTGACATGCGTGCTACACAAAATTTAATAAGCTCAATCTCACAAAAACTACTGGAGAGTATTGACCACTAAAAGTACTTTAAACTCCAAAAATATTAGGCCCCAGTGTGATAAATTTTCTGCAGTCTTAACCCTAATTATGCCAATTCTTCATAACAGACAGTATTTCAAGCTAATTTTTTCATCCTTATTCGAAAGAACACCATCGAAAAAAAAAGCTCATTTCGATAGGAAAAAATCTGTTCTTTCTAATGGTGCCAAAGAAAAAATGGTCTTAGGTGACAAACCTGAGATATAGTGAGTTGAAACAGGCGATTTTTCAAAAGAAGCGTTTTCATCGACACTTAGGGTGCCAATATCTTTTACAAATACAATATTTAAGCTCTGTAGCTGTAAAACATTAAAAACAAGTATTTGGACAATAAAACTACGAAGTATAAACCTTTGAAGTTTTTTGGTTAAAAATTTATGACAACCTGAAATCCAGGAAAAAAATTGCCCACCGCGTTTTTTCGCAAGTTTAGGCACGCGCTACACAAAATCTAATAAGCGCAATCTCAAAGAATAAACTGGAGAGTGTTGACAACCAAAAGTACTTTAAGCTCCAAAAAAAATTAGGCTTCCACTGTGATAAAATTTTCTGCAACCTTGACCTAAACATTGCAACTTGTTTCATGAAGTTCATCCGCCATTTTGGGCCACATTTTTTGCGGGATCCTAGCTCCTCCAGATTTGTATCTTGAAAGCTAAAAATTTGCACAGGTTAGTTTCATAGGCATGTCTACAGCTCTGTAAAATCAAATCCAAATCGGAGATGGTCGAGTGGGGACGATTTGAAAAATTGGTCCAGTTGACGTGGAATGACTCTTTGACCAATCATAAGTGTGTTGTTGAAAATTTTCTGATTTCACTAATGCCTTTCCAAAAATTAAATCAAAGAAAAATTAAATTTGGTGAACAGTTTCGTTTAATTTCTCATGCATATATTTTTTCTTTTCTTTTTGACTTTAAGAAATATTTATCGTTTTTATCGTAATTTTATTTTAGTCATGACCGAGCAAAAATTTCATTTTAGTCTAAGTTGTTTTAAGCTTAACAAACATTAGCAATTAGAAGTAAATGTAATTCAGTATTGTTCAACAATCTAACATTCATTTTTTATTGTTTATGTTTTTAAATTGAATTTGATGTTTAATATCTCTATTATAAAGCTAAGCAATCGATTTTGTTTTCTTATTTTGTTTCTAGCCATACTTTTTCCTTTACTAAAAAGCGTTTTGTAATGTGAAATGCATCACTGACCTTTTTTTTTTCTTTCTCAAATGAAATTAATTTTTATAATTTTTCTTTCAACAAAGTACGCTGCTTCTGCCGTCACATTTTCACTGCATTAATTCTGTGGTGGGTACATGACTTCATGAAACTTCACTGAACACTCTACGAAAATTCGCTAAGTCCAGCGCCTCTCCCTTCCCCGATTTGACGAAGAAAACTAAATGGAATCGTCCGGCCGCGCAAAGAGAAGCAGCAGTTTTTGGCAAAGGAGAACGAAGACAGGATGTATCTGACGCACCCCCAATTTACGAGCACAGGGGAATTCGGACTCCTCCCACGACGGGAAGAAAAAGGGTCACGGTTGCAGGGAAGGGCTGTGATGAGCCTGGATGAAATCAATTAAGGAGAGAAAAAGCAGCTAAAAAGAAGACATAGGGGGATCTGGCAAGGGAGGTGAAGGAAAGAAGTAAAGTGAAGCCAAACGACACACAACAGGAGATATAAGGAGCTGCACCACAGATTGCAGGAGGCTTCTTCTGATTCTTTTAAAGATTTTGGTAGAGATTGTGAGGACCAGTCGATTTTGTGAACGGATATGGGGCCAGTTTTGTGTGTCTCTGGATATTAAAATTTTGAGCACCAATTCTGGTACCTAATCATCCGAGGTGTGATGTACAGCATCAACGACTTAAAGATATTGTTGGTACAAAGATGAAGGAGATTGTAAAAAACCAGAAATGTTGTTAATAACCAATGAATAAACCTGAGTGTACACCCCCATACGGTGAGTTTGTTTTTTTTTGATGATGTATTCTTGCATTTTCTGAACGCTGAGCCAGAGTATTTCACTCCAATGCAATGTACAGTTGTTTTTTTTTTATGTCGTGTTTAATTGCGGAATGTAAGTGAGCAATTTTTACTGTTCGAGAATTTAACTTTATAATTTGTTTTTTTTCATCTAGTCTTATTATAATGTTTTGTGGATTTTTAAACACTAACGATCACGCGGCCTAATGTAATCATTTTCCAAATTTAATGTCATTTGCTCACTGCTTTCCAGATGAGGTTGTTTTTCGTTAGAAATTGGAGCAATGCTTAAGGCTATTTTCTTTTCCTTTTCAGCAGAATATTTATCTTTTTTTCTTTCAGCAGAATTAATTGGGAATTTCAGTTTTTATATTATGTTTTAAATTATGTTAGGAGGTAAATTATTGAAGATTATAGAATGGATGATTATGACATTTTAATTAACTTTTTAACTTACTACACCACAGTTGGTGCATCGGACCAAGCGTTCAGAAATGCAACATTTTAATTCATGGTGCAACATAATTAAATAATGGTAGATTTAAATAATGTTGAAATATATTCTTGTAATACTATATGATGATTTTTGCAAATGATAAGTAAATTTTTGCACCTGAATTAAAATGGGGGTTTTTGTTTTTAACTGCATTTTGGTATAATTTCATTATTCAGCCTATTGGGATTTATTTTTGTGATTTTATTTATGTTAAAATGGCTCCTCGTAAACAGAATAAACAATCGAGGGAGAGGGAATTAAATGACCTCTCATTATCGCTTTCTACAATGGTAAACAATGAAGATAATGAAATTAGAAAGCAAAGTTCTTCAAAATCATTCCAATTTACCATACAAAATTTTACTGGAGAACTAGACAATGTAGAATGGTTTATTAGTCAAGTAACAGAATTAAGTAAACTTAATGGGTGGAGTGATGAAGTCACCCTTTGCTTTTTAAAAAGTAAATTAGGAGGTATAGCTCAGAAGTACTATGCGAGCTCACCATCTTGCGCCAACATTAAGACTTTTGCCGAGGCATGTGACAAATTGAGAAATTATTTCAAATGTCAGGAAAGTGCAGCGAGTAATTTGTTGGCTTTTCAATCTATTAAATTGCTTGACGGTGAAACTATTCAAAATTTGGCGTACAGATTGGAGGTCATGGCACATAAAGTGTACCCCTTCATCACTGATAGCAAGGCCTTGTCGCAGATTAAATCAATTCAATTTTTGGCTGCGCTACCCATTAGTTTAAAAGAAAAGGTTATAGGCGAGCCAACTGATAATTTTGAAGCATTGGTTCAAAAGACCCAACATGTTGCAACTCTGCAACAGGCTCTGTGTCAAGCTAATGTTATGACTTGTGCTGCGGTGTATCAACCTCCCCAGAAGGATGAGGTGCACGAATTAAGAAAACAGGTAGAAAACCTGTCTTTAATTGTAAAAGCACAAGCGACTGCATGTGGGCTTTGTAAACAACCCCATGCACTGAAAGAATGTGACCTTTTTAAAGCTATGCTCCCTAACGGTGACCAAAAGATGGTACACCAGAACGTAAGACCTAATCGTCCGCAAAGTTTTAACCAGGAGAATAGGCAACATTTTAGGGGCAATTTGCCTTTTTGTACTTTTTGTGGTCGAAATAACCACTTTATGTCAACCTGTAGGATATATTTGGCACAAAATAGAGGGCAATCGGTGCCTCAGGGTTTTTTTAGAAATGAACACGGTACAACTCAGGATCAACAATTTCAATCAAATCCTGCGAATACAAATAGAACATTTAGAGACAGAGGATCTTTTCAACCCGAAAATTTAAACTCCAACAGAGGCAGATTTTAGGTGACAGTTCTGTCTCTTTGGGAAATGATGGGTCACCACCAGAAATACATACTGGCAATATTAGTTATAGTAATAGAAATAAGCATTGCATAAGTAATAGTGATATTAAAAATGAAAAATGGAATAAAGATGAGAATAAATGTTTTGGAATAGGGGAAAACAAGGGAAACGTGAGTGAAAATGCTGGGATGAGTACTATACAATTTGATACAAAATGGCCCCCAAACAAATTGGTAAATGTATTAAATTCTGGGCCTTTGCCAATTATTCCTGTGTTGTTTAATAGGGTGTCATGTGAATTTTTGCTCGATTCAGGGTCTTCGGTGTCATTGATTACTAAACATGTTTTTGAAATGATTAAAGAACATTCAAAGGTGAGGTATTTATCAAGAACAGTACAAATTCGCACAGTTAATTCACAATTGTCGTTCTCGGCATGTGTAGAAATGTCATTTAAAATTCATAAAGTCTTTCACAGACATGTATTCTATATTGCTGATTTTAAAAATGACCATTATGATGGTATTTTGGGATTCGATTTCTTAAAAAAGTATAATGTCATTTTGGATTCTAAAAAGAATATTGTAAAATTTGAGAATTTTTACTTGCCTTTAAATTTTTCCAGCCAAAATGAAGTAAATAGCTTGTCAAAGGAAAGTAATGAAGTGGTCTTAGCGCGAAAAGTGATGGTACCACCTGGGGAATCAGTCCAAATTCTGCTAAATAGCAAAGGTAACATTTCTGATAATTTAGTTTCTTTTACACCTACTGTTCATGAATATAACATTGAGTTACACCACTCTCTGCATAACATACAAAATAATCAGTTTTCTACTTATGTCACAAATTTAAGCAATAAGACTATTCACATTAACAAGAACCGAATAATGGGGAAAATTGATACTGATATTGAATTAGTGCATAATTATGATAAAGCAGGGAATAAGGGAGTTAACGAGGAAATTTGTAATGTTATTACTGCTTCGGATGAAATTATTGCTCTTAGAAAAGCCGAATTGTCTCCATCTGATTTTCAACTTGATCATTTGGAACCTGAACAAAAACAAATTTTCCTTGACCTATTAATGAATAAATTTCAAGCTTTTTCAAAGTCAGTTAAAACCCTTGGCCATTGCGACAGGGTGGTTCCACAGATTACTCTTAAAAATTCAAATCCTCTGAAAACCCTTCCTTTTCCTGTCCCTCAGGCACTTCAACAAGAACTAAGAGATCAAATTAATGAGTTATTAGAAGCTCAAATTATCGAGCGTGCAAATTCGCATTGGAGTGCTCCACTTCTACTAGTTAAAAAAAAAATGGACCCCTCGGATCCCTCGGCAAAACCTAAATATAGAATGGCACTGGATCTCAGATTATTGAACTCTGCAATACAAAATTCAGCATACCCACTCCCCCGGATTTCCACACTAATCAACAGCATTTCTGCTTATAAATATTATTGTGTGTTAGATCTGAAGAATGCTTTTTGGCAAATTGCCCTCCCTGAACACTTGCAAGATTACACTACTTTTGTTACCCCATTTGGCTCATTCAGATCAAAGAGGATGGTTTTTGGGCTAAAGACAAGTGCTTCCACATTTCAGGAACTCTCCGATTCCCTGTGTCAGGAGTTACAATGTAAAAACATTACTGGTATTTTTTGCTATATGGATGACTACATTGTCTGTGGAAATTCATTTGATCAGGTTCTTGAGAGAGTTACGGCATTGTTAGATGTATTAATTGCTCACAACATTACCCTGTCTCCATCCAAATGTGTTTTCTTTAAAGATGTGATAGATTACTTGGGATTTAATATATCTCATAATTCCATTAAGCCCATATCATCCAATATTTCTAAGATTACTGCATTCCAACCCCCTACTACTGTTAAACAAGTCAGGAAATTCTTAGGATTGTGTGGATTTTATAGATCTCTTATTCCTGAGTATGCTAAATTAACAGATTGTCTCACTGACTTAACGAGAAAGAATTCAAAATTTAATTGGAATGCCAAACATCAATTTGCCTTTGAAAAATTACAACAAATTTTCTTTTCACAACCCTTTGTCAAATTACCTGATTGGAATAAGGATTTCTTTTTGCAAACTGATGCAAGTTACTCTGGTATTTGTGCGGTTCTGTTACAAGAGTATGAGGATGGGTATCACCCAGTTTCATATTACAGTAAAGGGTTAAATAAAGCTGAGAAAAATTACCCGCCTATAAAACTTGAATTGTATGCTATTTACAAGGGTATGATGGCATTTAAGGACTACATTTTTCACAGAAAAGTTAGAATTTTGAGCGATAGTAAACCTTTGAAACATTATAAGAAAACTACATCTCCGGCAGCTATAGAAACACGTTGGTTAATGGCCATTAGTGAATTTGAATATGAAATAGAATATTTACCAGGGGAAGAAAATATTCTTGCGGACTATGGTTCAAGGGCCCCTGATCCTGATTTTAAGCAATCTGCTATTAAGGATACTGCGGAAGGTCCCATTATCCCATTTACTGAGTTAGGAGAACATGATTTGGTTAATGCACTTGAGCAATCGGATACACCAATGGAAATTTCTAAGGATACACTATTACAGGAGCAAAAAGCAGATACCAATGTTCAGGAAATTATCTCCATGCTAAAGTCTGGCTCTTTAATTAATGCAAATAAAGTTCAGAATTTTTTTGTATCACCTCTTTCTGGTTTATTAATGTATAAAAATAACAAAACTAAAGACAGTGGTTGTATAGTGGTTCCCGAGTCATTAAAAGCTAAAGTACTAAAAATTGCTCATGTTTCTCACACGGGGATTCACAAAACTTTTGAGATTGTGTCTAGATCCTATTTTTGGAAAGGTATGTTTGGCAGTGTGCAAAATTATGTGTTGTCATGTGAAGAGTGTATTAAAAACAAACCTTATAATAACAAACCAAGTAGATTTGGGGATGTTCCTATTCCAGACAAAGTTAATGATATTGTAAGTTTAGATATTCTGGGCCCTATAAAGCACTATGGAAATGTATTGACAATTTTAGATCATTATTCTAAACATGCTATGTTCTATCCGTTGACCAATATTACGGCGGAAACAGTGGCCAAACACTTTATTAATTATATTGCTACATTTGGTAGGATGGCCTTAGTGCTCACAGACAGGGGTAAACAATTTATCTCTGAGGTTTTTGACAAGGTAAACAAAGCGCTAGGTATAGTACCCTCTCACACGTCTCCATTTAACCCAAAATGTAACGGGCAAAGTGAACGTATAAACTCAGCAGCCAAGGCGGCAATTATTAGTTTAACTGAGAAAGGTGTGTCATTTCAAAATGCTATCCTGATTCATCAGTCTATGTATAATGGGACAATTCATAGTACAACTGGGTTCACACCCAACATGCTTCATTTTGGCAGAAATCTGTCTTTGGTGTTTGATACGTATAATGAAAATATTCAACCTATACAATTAGATAAAGCTCATTATCTTAATGAGGTGTTAACTGATTTGAAAATAACTAATGAAACAGCCTATAGTAACCTTAAAGACAAGCGAGCTTCACAAAACAACAAACAATTTCAGCGTTCAAGTGTTAGAAATGTTAAGGAAGGAGATATTGTTTACTTGAGAGCAAAGTATGGTTTTAAGTCAACATTTACAGGCCCGTATAGTGTTATTCAAAAATTAAATGATTTAAACTACAAGATTCAACTTCTCGATAATCCACATGCTAGGTCTTTTATTGTGCATGTTGACCGGCTAAGAGTAGCCCCTCCTAGGAAACACAATTTAATTAGTCCACAGGAAGTGCAACCTCCTACTGTACCTAAATACTATTTACGTTCCCATTCATAAGCTAGTGTAGGTCCCTCGGGAAAATTTTTGTTCTTGGGGACATGTCTGTGCCAGTGATTTTTAGTATTGTGTTGTTATTGTTGTATGTTTAGTATTGATATGCAGTATGATACTGCTCTTTCTCTCTGAGATAAGAAAGGGGCTTGTTTACAATTGCGTCCTGGGCAATTGTGGTGGTTTTTTTTTTCCTCTATGTTGATAATGTTTACAAACATGGGGATGGTTTATTTGTGTTTATTTAATTCAGCTATGTTCTATTTTTTTATATACAATGCTCGGGGTATAGTTATTCATAATACAGAATCAAATCTTTGCCTATGAATTGATCATGGTGATTTGATGTTAGTCATTAGTTGTCTGAGAGAATGTGTGTTTACTGCATTTTTGGGGGTAATTTCTGTTCATCAGAGTTAGTATTCAGCAGAGGTGATGGTGTGGCCATTGATTTTAATTATGGCATATCTGTTGATTTTTGATTGGTGTACTGTACACTTTGTTTTATTGTTCATCCACTTGGAAACTCTGTGTTTATGCTGGCGTAAACATTATCCATGGTTGATTTTCTTTGGGGATCAATAATTTGACAATTGCGTTGGTATGTCAATGTGTCATTGTACATTTGTTTTCTTTATAATTACTCCAAGGGTGTTGTTGTATCTAATTAGTTTTTGGTCAGTTTCATAATTTGTTGTAGATGGGCGGTAAAAGATTTGGGTATGCTTAAGGTAGGCGGAAGTACTTTGTTGTTTATACACTTGCCATTACGTGTTTGGGGTGGTTACCACTTATTTCCTCAAGTTCAAAAAAAAAAGAGTAGAGATCTCTAAGTTAATAAGTAATTGTTTTTTTTTTGTATTTTTTATTTTTTCCTTTGTTGTAAATTCTTCACTTGGTAGAAAATGTAACAGTTAGAAAACCGGTTCAATGGAACCATATACATTTGTATGATGGATAATTATGTTGAAGCTGTATGCATAATAGTTACTGCTAAAGAAAAATGAAAATGAATTGTCACGTTTAAGTTTTGGTTACATGTTTTTAATGTATGGCTGAATGTTGCCATAGTAGAGTTAGTTTTTAGGTTAAGTTTGACACCACATTTTAAATCATGTATGTTAACTATGCTGTCACGGATGGTGTGTTTACCAATATGTGTGAAGTGTTTTGTGAGACTTCAGGTCTTAATAAGAGCAGATGAGGTATCTCTTACATGTTAAAGAGAAATTTTTCCCGTCCCATTTTGTACAGGCTGTTGGTGAGATTTTACTAACTTGCAGTTGAACATTTGTGGGAATGGGGGGATACTCACCTTGTGGCGGTTTCAATTTTGGTTTGATGTGTAATATCTGTGTTGTGAATGTTGTGTTTTGAAAAAAAAAAAAAAAAAAATTTTTTTGGGGTCACATACAAAAATTTTTGTGTCACATGTTAAAAGAGAAAATTTTGTTTGGCATATAGTCAAAATTTTGTTTCTCACATATAAAAAAGAAAATTAATTTTGTTTTTCACTATATATTTATTCATTGAAATTTAAAAGTTTACTATGTTGCAGAATTGGTTCTAATGATAGTAGTGTGCTAGTCTCCACACCGCATGGACTGGTTAGTTTTCTTTTTTTTTTTTTTCCTTTTTTTTTTTTCTTCTCGTACCACCGGAAGAATGTGGTGGGTACATGACTTCATGAAACTTCACTGAACACTCTACGAAAATTCGCTAAGTCCAGCGCCTCTCCCTTCCCCGATTTGACGAAGAAAACTAAATGGAATCGTCCGGCCGCGCAAAGAGAAGCAGCAGTTTTTGGCAAAGGAGAACGAAGACAGGATGTATCTGACGCACCCCCAATTTACGAGCACAGGGGAATTCGGACTCCTCCCACGACGGGAAGAAAAAGGGTCACGGTTGCAGGGAAGGGCTGTGATGAGCCTGGATGAAATCAATTAAGGAGAGAAAAAGCAGCTAAAAAGAAGACATAGGGGGATCTGGCAAGGGAGGTGAAGGAAAGAAGTAAAGTGAAGCCAAACGACACACAACAGGAGATATAAGGAGCTGCACCACAGATTGCAGGAGGCTTCTTCTGATTCTTTTAAAGATTTTGGTAGAGATTGTGAGGACCAGTCGATTTTGTGAACGGATATGGGGCCAGTTTTGTGTGTCTCTGGATATTAAAATTTTGAGCACCAATTCTGGTACCTAATCATCCGAGGTGTGATGTACAGCATCAACGACTTAAAGATATTGTTGGTACAAAGATGAAGGAGATTGTAAAAAACCAGAAATGTTGTTAATAACCAATGAATAAACCTGAGTGTACACCCCCATACGGTGAGTTTGTTTTTTTTTGATGATGTATTCTTGCATTTTCTGAACGCCGAGCCAGAGTATTTCACTCCAATGCAATGTACAGTTGTTTTTTTTTTATGTCGTGTTTAATTGCGGAATGTAAGTGAGCAATTTTTACTGTTCGAGAATTTAACTTTATAATTTGTTTTTTTTCATCTAGTCTTATTATAATGTTTTGTGGATTTTTAAACACTAACGATCACGCGGCCTAATGTAATCATTTTCCAAATTTAATGTCATTTGCTCACTGCTTTCCAGATGAGGTTGTTTTTCGTTAGAAATTGGAGCAATGCTTAAGGCTATTTTCTTTTCCTTTTCAGCAGAATATTTATCTTTTTTTCTTTCAGCAGAATTAATTGGGAATTTCAGTTTTTATATTATGTTTTAAATTATGTTAGGAGGTAAATTATTGAAGATTATAGAATGGATGATTATGACATTTTAATTAACTTTTTAACTTACTACACCACAAATTCCTTTAAAAGTTAGGTTTTGGAGCTTACATTTTACTTAGCAAATAAAGAAGAAATATTCTCAAAAGCTAAAAAAGGAGCAAATAAATATTATCGTTTAAATGAAATTGATTTCATTTTGGTAGCATATTATTATTATTTTATTTGTGAAACATTTCTTTGTTTTTGCAGTTAAAATTATTGCAGCAAACATGTTGTCTATATGAAACAATGGGATTTTAAATCGCATTACAGCTTTTGGAAAAGTGGTTTTCTACAATATATTTGAGCAATATGTTCTTCTTTAATAGCTCCCATTTTATTATTCAATGACTGTAAAAGAAAAATAAAAACTATATTGCACATTGATATAGCCGGATTTTACCGGACAACGATGTACATTGGATAGATTTCCACTATTTATTTATTAAGGAAATTTGAAAAAAAAACTGCATGTAATATGCATGCGAATTTTTACTATTGTGAAAACTATGTTTAGCTACCAGTTTCAAAATATAATGAGGATTTTCATCAAATGTTTCGCCTTTAGCAAAATTATGGTTGTATTAGATTCATTGAAACCGAAATGCAGACTCTGGTCACTAGCACTGCTAAATATTCACGCAAATATGCAGTTCGTTATTTGCCTGCAGCTCTGCATTAGCTTTGGCATATTCGCTAAAATTCTGTAGTAAATTTCTTGATAAATTAGGCTGGTCCCAAAACCTTACGAGAAACAAAGGAAGCTTTCCAAGTACGTTTCTGATCCTTCCTAAAAACTTGATGAATTCTCCAGGAAGATTCATATCAATTTTAGGGAGGTTGATGACTTCAGGAGGACACTTTTCTGCTTTTTGCGAGATGTGTTACTGTCGGAATTTAGGAACATTAGCGTCCTATTTTTTTTCCAGGAAGATCTGTTTTTTTACACTGTAAAAACAATGATGTCATCGAAATTGAACTTTCTCTATTATACAGGGTGTCCACTCCAATCGTGGACCAATAGCTAATTTCTAAACCGTTAGAGATAAGCATATAGATTATTTAGGAAAAAATCTCAAAATTATGAAAGGAATTTTGGGTCTATTCAATGTTTTTCAAAAAATCAAATTTTGAAAGAGTTACGAAATTTAAATTTTTATACAGCCCCCCAGTCCTATCAATCATATTTAGTAAAACATTCTTGACACTGTAACGTTTAAAACTAAAAAAAAATCACTCTTCTACCACAAAAATTGACCGAGTTATGACGTTTTGAAAAATCAAGATTTTGAAGGATTTCGCGTACGGTCCCTTAAGCGATCTCTCGATGACGTCATGAAACAATGCAAAATCTTGATTTTTCAAAACGTCATAACTCGGTCAATTTTTGTGGTAGAAGAGTGATTTTTTTTTAGTTTTAAACGTTACAGTGTCAAGAATGTTTTACTAAATATGATTGATAGGACTGGGGGGCTGTATAAAAATTTAAATTTCGTAACTCTTTCATAATTTGATTTTTTGAAAAACATTGAATAGACCCAAAATTCCTTTCATAATTTGGAGATTTTTTCCTAAATAAACTATATGCTAATCTCTAACGGTTTAGAAATTAGCTATTGGTCCACGATTGGAGTGGACACCCTGTATAGTATTTTCCCTACTGGTTCTCTTTCACACTCTTAAGTCCATCGATTTATTCATAATCGTTCGAAGCAATTAATTAGAGCATTTAAAGACATATTATCCTAAAGTGCGCGAAACGTAGAATTAAAGTCAGCGCTTGAAAATTTTAGTTCATTTGATTATAACGACTTCCGCTGGTTTCCACGAGAAAGGTCACATCAAGATATAGGTTTATGCGCCTAAACAGTGTTCCTAATGGCAAAAGCAGAGCTAGGATAAAAGTCTTAAAAGTTACATAACGTTTGGGGTTTCCTTAAAGAAAAAGACGATGAGAAGCTTTTTCTGTCCAACCAGCTCATAACGATCGGAATGATAAGCTTTGGTCTGCAGATATTCCAAGCACCTCGGCAAATGTTGAACATCGTCAAATCTAAAGTCGGTCTTAGTTTGGGTGAACTTTGCACAAGCAGAGAAATACTTCTGGTTTTGTGAAAGAAGGAATTAAAATGATTTAAAAAGTGTACCAGCGGAGCCTTTTAGAAACTGTTTTACTTCTATGGGCCCAAATACCCTTCAACAATGTAAACTGGAGGCTTCAACGAGGCTCCGCATCAGCTCAAAAGCCTTGAGTAAATTCAAGGTGCATTTTTAGACACTAAATCATCTGCATAACGGACCCCCAAATTTCCGGATATCAATCCGAGTATATGCTTTGTGTTGTAGTATCACGTCGTACGACAAATGATAATTTAAAAGCAAATGACTTGCGGCCCATGGTTGAAATTTCAATGAAAGGTTACGCCTCTGAATCGCTGCAAAATGTGGACAGTCTGAAACCTATCAAATTCATTAATTAGTAAAGGTTAACTATTATTATCACTTGTTACGTTTTGTTGATTTATTAATCTGTAGCAAAATTTTATTGAAAACTGCTTGTCTCTGGTTTTTTGTTGCATCCTGTAATAACACTAACCATTTTCTGATAAGTTCTTCCCAAAACTGACGTACTAGAGCATTTCTATTTTCGGCAAAAACATTAAAATTAAAGCTAATATTGATGAGCATTGTCTCGTTACTCTAAAATATCCATGCATAATAAATCACACGCAAAACTATGCCTACAACTTTGCTTTAATAGTTTAAAATATTTTGTTGCGATTTTTAACATTTTCGTAAAACACTTTTCAAGAAATACAAATCCGTATTTTTATGATTAATTTTATGATCAATGTTTCTAGGGAGATTTCCGAATTAAGTGCAAAATTATATATTTTTCCCTAGCGTGTCCCTGCTTTCGCTTGTTGTCAAATGATTTTCTCACTAACAAGCCTGGAATAAGTTCTTTTTCTTCTTACTAAAATCCAGATCTACATTAAAATCTGAATTGGAGCTTTAATTAGATGGAATACAATTAAGAATCCGAAAACGTGGAACTCTCGTCTGCTGCTTCAACAGAAAGTTTTTGCTAACATGAATTGAAAAATACTTTCATAGCATTGCGAGAAGTCTCTTGGGCACGCTGGTTTATTTGTCTATTACGTTCATGTCAAATTACTCAGTAATTCGGTTATTCTTCATTTAATCTATTATTTGTTAGGTCGTGAATAATTCAAAACTCTGTGGGTTCCTTATTTCATAGTTTACGAAATCTGCATTTTCGGAACAAATGAAATCTGAACACTATTTTCAGCAAATAATGAGAAAACGAAACTTCTTTCAAAGCAAAGAACTCTGCGTATGTAAGCACATTTGCGTTAACAGCACAATAACGATTTTTAAAGAACAATAATGATTAAACTTATTTTAGTACCTATTTCAGCAAGGTATCTCGCAAACATACATACGCGCGCGGACCATTTGTAGAAAGTGTGAAACAAAGTAAATGGGAAAAAAAACTGCTGAAAAAAGTAGCATATTTGTTATCAAATACGAGTACAGTGGCGCAAAACTTAAGAAAGCAGTTTCTCATTTTGAGCTCAGCTGCAAATATAACTTTTGTGATTAGCATGATAGTATAACAGCTTTCTTAATATCAAGCATTTAATTTATGTTTCTGAATTAATCAGAAGAAAATATTTTCTCTGTAACCAATTTACAAGCTTAGACGTGACTTCGTCTATGTAAAAGCTCTTTTCAAAACTTTGTATTTTCATTGCCGAAGAGCTGCATATTTTAAGTAACATTGCATTGACGAAAATGAAGCCTTAAACTCAAATATGACTCGTTTCGAGGGTAAAGAGTTTTACATCAAACTTGTGTTTCGAATTTCAAAGAAAACCTAAAGATTGTCATGCTCATAAGGAAATGAACATCCCTTTTAAAATAAACTTTCTACAGCTGCTTTTGGTGATTCAACTTTAGACCTTCTACAAGTGGTACTAGAACTTGTGTTATCTGAAAAGTAATTCCTCTTTTGTTACTTAAATTCAATTTTCATTTAGATTTCTGTTACATAATATAATCTTGTTTTATTTTTTTCCAGGTGATTGATAGCAATGTAATATGATCGACCAACATGTTACTTGCGTGCAGCTAATCGTTCTGTATTCGAGTTGTTCCACTCTTACTCCAGATACATGTAATAATCCGTATATGTATTTTAAATGTTTAGGGGAAGACCGCCTATATTGGACCACTGCTTAAATTGGACCTCGGGCTTAAAATCTAGTACAGAAATCTATGCTAAACTTTAACGGTAGATACATAAAGTTTTAGGAATAAAATCAATGTGTATGAAGTTTCACCAGTCTTCGAACTGTGTAGCGTGTGTTACGGCATGATTTATGTTGGAAACGTGTAAAATCTTATTTTGCGGTCTTGTACTTAGTAAAATAGTACTAAAACTTGTAAGCTGAGGTAAACTGCTGTTATAGCATGATAATCTGTGCTTAATAAGGATCACATCTATGTATTTACATGCGCGGGTGTGATAATTTTTGACAGAGAAATAAGCTGAAGAATAAAAAATGGCATGTTTTCCTTTATTGGACCGAAAAAATTTTCCTATATTGGACCGGTGGTCCAATTTAAGAATATGATTTTAAGCAAGACTTTTCATTAATTGTAACATTAAATAAGTGACTCATCTGATTTAATAGCGTAGTTAAGATTATTTTAAGCATACTTTAACACCTATTCACGATATTCATTTTTTTTATCAAGCACATTTTCTAGAAGCTGCAAATTCTTGAAATATTTGTGTTTTTTTTTTCTCTTTTTCCATTAAGTTGCAGTTTCAGGTTGTTAAACATAGTTATTAATTTGAATAAAATTTGTGCTGGTTTACCGAGGGAAAAAATGAAATTCTTCGATTTGCTCGAAAAGATTTTAAAAAGAAACAATTAATATGCTACTAAAATGTTCAATGTAGATGAAACCGGTCTTTTCACTGCCCAAAAGCCCCAAAATATATCGACATATAAAAGTAAACACCAGTTTGGAGCAGTAATGTGTGGTGAACGTGTTAGAAACACACTTGCTATTTGCTGCATGAGTGCAACAGAATTGCTACACCCCCCCCCTCCGTCCCCATGCTTATTTTCAAAAGAATACGTTCCATGTATTTGCTTATCGTAAAAGCACCCCCTGGTGAGCAATATGCTTGTTTAAAAAAAGGTTGGATCACAAACGATAACTCACCACAATTGATACAATATTTCATCAAAACCGTTAAAGCAAGAGCGTAAATGCAATAAACTTGGTTAACGAGAGCGATATAATAATGCTTTCTCTTAAAGCACACCATGCAAGATGTTATCTTTTTTCAGCCTCTGTCTACATATTTTAATCGAGTGTGTGATACATGGATGCGAGAACATCCAATGAGATCCATTACCCAATATCGAATAGAAGAACTGTTTGGTAACTCTTATGGGTAAACCTCAATCAAGGCCATGGCAAATGTTGTGAGTTGATTCTAAAGAACAGGAGTTTGGCCTGTTAATTGACATGTGTTTAGCGGCATTGACTTGGCTGGAGCTAGAGTTCGATGTAAGTAGTCCAGATAAAACTACTCAAAGTGAGCAGGCTACATGTTCGGTGTAAGTTGTACTGTTGTACACCATGTACAAGAACTAGCTACGACTTAAATTAGTACAAGCTCTGCATAATCAGCGGATAGTTCTCATCAAAGCATGATTGTCAACTTCAACTATGATTTTGTAAAGGCCAGGCTCACATATCAATTTACCTAAAAAATATAAAACACAAAAAGGAAGGCTATCTCAGCAATCATTCTAACGCCGTATGAAAGAAGCATAGAACAGAAAAAGTCACACAAGAATAAGCAAGAAACTGCACAAAACAATTGTTATTGCAATATTTGTCATAGAGATGAAGCGCAAAACATGATTAAATGCATGAAATGCTATCGGTGAGTGTATCAACACTGCCTAAATGAGACCGAAGCAAAAGAAATTCTATTGCAAATCCTGGAAAAAAGATGTATAGTTCAAATATAAATTATTCTATGATTTTCTGGTACGGTCCAATTTAGGAAGCGCATGGTTCAATATAGGCGCATATATTCCTAAATTGGACTTTTGCAACTTTTTGTAAGATAATTTTTTAAAAAATAATTTCCATATTTTTAGAAAATATAAGCTCCTAGGGCGGTTCCTGATTAAATTTAGCTTACGATGCCCTATTTTGTATTTTTGTTTTGCTTCACATTGAGCGACACAGGCCTCCTGTTCTTAGGGGGTCCAATATAGGCGGTCTTCCCCTACTAAGAACATAATTATGTATGTATATATATATATATATATATATATATATATATATATATATATATATATATATATATATATATATATATAAACATTGTTATATTCTAATGAGAACGCAATGCAAGTCTTGTGGCAAAAACATTGAAATCTTGAAATAATATATTAAGCTAACGAGCTACTTTATCGTTCTTTTTCAGAAAAGTAGCCAGGTACAGATCATTTAATTCAGTTCCTGGGTTTTTTGTACCACAACTCTTTCTGCTGAGATAAAAGCTTCTCTCTCTCTCTTCAACCTGCATTGTAAATTTTATGGGCATGGGAATATTTTAGTCAAATTAAAAACTAATTGAAATGCTAAAATTATTTTATTTAAATTATACATATTTACAGATCATAATTCAAGAAAATGAGCGGAAAATAGTTTGAATAAATAAATGAATAAATTTGGCACTTGCCGAGTTAAAACTGGACGAATGTCAAACTAACTGAAGATGTGAAAATGATATCGTCAGCGCTGGCAGCGATAGGAACGTTTTTTGTAGTTCTTTGGACACACAACGCCCTCTGCTGGAGGCGTATTTGCATATGGCGCAGACACGAAGAAGCACGTATATATTTTAAAATTCTCGCTTCAATTTAAATGCATGCCTCTGATTAATTTATTCATGTCAGCTTAGCGCTTACCAATACTAGTACACAACTCCTGCTGGGATTTGAGTTGAAATTTTTTAATGTGAACACATATTGCAATTTACATTAGTGTGCATTGTAAATTACATGACATCAAACAAATTCATGTAACAGACCTGAAAACAATTTATGTCAAAGTTTCAAAACTTTGCAATTACCAAAATCTAGAAAACAAAAAAATACATTATTTTTTTAGTAAAATGTTTAATGTAAATGATTCTGAATATGATGTGGAGTACATGAAGTATTTTCAACGTATTTTCTAAAATGTTAATTTTCTGTTTATGAATTATAAAAATATTTTGAGTTAATACAGTGCATGCATTAACTCACAGAAGGGACACCTCTATTTAAGGGACAAAATGTTCGGTTCCCTTAGTGTCCCTTATTGAGATGATCTACTGTATATTATATATCTTCATATATTTTCATGTAAATCACAAAACTGGCAAAAGGGGGAAGGGTTGTGCTTTTTTGCAGTCAGCAACTGCTATAGCAGTACCAAAAGTCCTGTTTGTGTCAAACAGAGATACTCCAAGAACAACTCCAATCTTCTTCCTCTCAGCAAGAACATCCCTTGTTATCACTTATACATTAAAACCCTCAAGAAATGAAAGCTTTTCTAAAATGATACATTTAGACTGCTCTTCTTGTCTGATGCCTTTTCAAAAGGAGGGCTGTTAGCTTCTACAACCCTTACAATTACTTTAGACTCTAAATTCTTCCTCTCACTCAACCTCTTTATCTAGCTGCTTCTAATCAACACAAAGACTGAGACAGCAATTCGAAGCTTTTTAAGCAAAGCGGAGAAGCATTATATGAAAGATAGCAAATAGTCTAGAGTAAGGTTTTTGTTATGAAATCGCATAATCAGCCACAGCAGAAAGCCGCTCTTTGCATTCACAAAGAAATAATTGTGCCTCCAGTTTCTGGTACGCTGTGGTATTCTTGATAAAATGGAGATAAAGTACCTTAATTACGCGATTAATACGCGTCATATAATTATTAAGCGAATTCACCACCTCTCTTTTATCTTTCTGCTAAAAGTGTTCTTAAAGCTTCTCTATTTACGCTTTTCCGTATTGCCATGTAGGCGGATTTTTTTAAAAACACTTTCGTTCCTGAAGATTACAGCTTAATAATTTAAGTTCATTAGTAACAGTGCATGCAATTATTTTAGAAAATCGGTATCATTTGTCATGGCAAAATATACCTTTATTTATTTTCTTCCAAACTTTTGAGAGAATACTAGGAGTTTCTTTTTTATTTATTGAAATATGTTTTTATCGAATGCATCCTGGTGGGAAGATATAAAAAAAATAGTGTTGTTAAAATGTGCTTAAATAGTTGCCTTTGTGCGTTTAACTGTGCCAACTGGTCCCTGCGGTAGTCTTTTAAAAAGGTTATTTTATGCAGCACGGTAATGGGAAATGCTGGTTTATCATTTTTAGGTTGTTGAAAGTACTTGTTTAAGGTAATTAGGGAATGAATTGAAACAGAACTGTCTAGTTTTGAAAGGGCTAAAAACGCCAAACGTCCTTTTTTGGTTTAACTTAGTTGGTTTTTTTTCTGCTTGTAGATGAATAACTTAATTTTTTAAACAGTATTTATCCAGAAACAATTCTAAAAACATACTTATAACACAACCAAAATAGTATACTTTTTGAAGTGAGAATTGATGTAAAGGTTTTTTTTAACTACTAAATCATTATGCCATCTAAAAAGAGTTCAAAAAAGGAAGGGATTTTTTTTTTAAACGGACCAACCGATAAATTTAAAAGCTAAAATGTAATTAATTCGTCAAGAACAAAAGCAGGGCAACATCAATTCATAGGGTTATCTTTTTCTTCACAATTTGGAAAATAAAGGGTCATAATAAATATACATTATTTTCAAAAAATTACTTAAAACTTAGTTTGTGTATTTTTTATCTGATAAACAGTGAAGCATGTTTAATAATTAAAATTGATTATAAGTGGACTTATAAATTGATTTTGCTTTAATGTTAAAGATTTTTATAGATATTACACTTTTACAAGCGAAGAAATGTCGTTTGAAACTGAATATTTGAGTTCGTGCCTAAAAATAAGGAGTAAATTATTTTAGATCATAAATTTTGTTTTTTCTCACTTCCTTTGTTTCCTAATCTGTCTCCTTAGTAGTAACTTCCCCCTTTACCACTGGAATATTCTCCTTATCTAACACACAATTCATGTCCAAATGAAAAGTTGTTTCTGAGCATGGCATTTCTGGATGATTGTAGTAAATAAGCGGTGAAAATATGCATAGTTTTCATATACAAACCGGATATTTAAACCCACTCTTTAACAACGTAGTTTCCTAATTAGTTATTCTATGACATCAACTTAATAAGAGAGATGCGTTGTCGAAAATTGCACTCATTTACCCAGAAGCACTTAAGAATTTTCAAAAGCTATGAATTGAGAATGATGAAATTCATTACCTAAATTTTTTCCTAGATATTGAGTGCTGTATACTCGCAACAAATAAGAAATCATTAAAAACATACAACGAAGAAATAATTAAAATTATTCATTAAGTTGGTTTTATTAGGGATTACGTTTTTGCCTTAAGCAACGCTATAATTAACAAAGGAATAACTTTTACTTTGATAAAAATATATTTTACTAATTAATAATTCATCTGAAGCTTGTGAAAATAACCTCATTTTATGAACTAGTTAAAATCTGAAAATAAGACCATGTAAGTTATTTTCCTCGTTGTTAGAATGTTTCTTTTATTTAAAAACAAGTATTTTATGACAAAAATAAAATGTGTGCATTTTAAGATCGGTGCAAAAACACTTGCACATTAAATTTTTAAAATTTATTATTACTACCAGTATTAATTATGTCAATCAATATTAATGCTGTTAACTTAAGTATATTTTAACTATAAATAGCATACTACCAGTTTTATTTATTAGGTTAAGCATAAAAACACTGAACAGTAAAGGGCCGATGATGAAAAGTTAATAACCAAACATTATTAAAGTTTAGTATATGTTTGATGGCTAGCATTAAACAAAGCTCAACAAGTAAGCATGATATATGTACAAAGTATCTTCGTACTATTTAGCCGTTTTAGGAATATGAATTTAAGTTATTTGGTTGAAAGTACCTGCTGATAAGAATGTGTAACTAGCAAAATGTGAAAAGATCAATATTAAAAAAAAAAAAAAAAAAAAAAAAAAAACTGGGGTCTTTGGTTAGACTTCAAAGCAACAACACGGCAAACTATATACATATATTACATAAAAAACAAAAGAAAAAAACATTATTGTGCTGCCTTCCCCCCCCCCCTCCTTGCGAAATATCAGAAAGAGATTAAGGGATTCATTCAGAAAACTTTCTATAGCTCACGCTTTTTAGTTCGCTACACTTAAAATAAGGATACGAAATGTTTATCTACATGCATCACTTTGAACAGAAGTACATTCCTTACTTAGATATACTAAGACCCACTTTTAAATTAAAGAAAAGCGTTGACGTGCATTCCATATCGGAACAAAAATAGCAAAGCAAAACGGACTTTTTTTGCAAAATAGTTATAGCTAGTGCTAGTTATAGTAGGATTTCTACACAGGAAAAACTGTTTAACCTGATTGTATAATTAATATATGTGTAACAGTTTTCCAGTATCGGCAGTAACATCAAAGACACTGGTAGAGATGTATGTGCAATTTAACTAAACATTTAAACATTCATAGTAATATATGCAAGTAAAAGATAATACAATACTGATGTTTATTTTGCTTTCAGAACAAAAAAATCAAATACATCCTTCAAAACAACTTCCGTTGACACTTATTTATGCGATAAAAGTCTTGTTAAATGATCTTAGTGCAGCTTTTTATAAAGAAGCAACACTAATCTGAAATCAAACTTTATTGAAGACTTATCCAAAATAAGACGTAAAAAGCAATGTTTCTGGTTTCATTGAAATTCACCCAAAATCCCTGTTTTAAAAATTTGCAGCATAGTGAATATTTATTCAAAGAGAACGACTAGATTGGCAGAAACGTAAAATGCAATGCCTTGAAGGAAAATGAAAATAGTAGCAGCTCTCAAAATGAAGTTGAGAATTCCATCCCTCATTCTGAAAGGTCTTCGCGGCTGAAATAATGGACGGAATACGTAGCGAAATTCTTGCCCCCCCCCCCCCCCCTCCCTGTAGAAACTAAACAGCCAACAAATTTCCTCTTCGGAGATTCGGAAGTCGCACAGATCACAAAATAATGCTCGGTATGTAAATCTAAAGTGCAAGAGCATGCGAGATGCAACCGCAAAGAATTCAGTGGTCTAACCAATTTTGAAGACGCATTTTGCTTAATAAAAAAAAGCTTAGCTGGGTTTGGAGATAGATTGAGGAACAATGCTGATATGAAACCGTTTGTTTCGTTTTCTAAATATTTTGTCCATTCTCTCATTTTAAAAATGCTTAATTAAAATTGATTTTTTTCAATATTAAATAAGAATTTTTTTTGTAATGCAGTTTGCATTAAAGCGTTAATGATAAGTAAGCAATTTCTTTTCTCTAAGCTAGGATTTTTGCAATCTACTACTCTACAGACAACAGTTTCACGATCAACGAGAAAGATCAGCTTTTGCAGCCCAAACTAGTTAAGCAATAAACTTATAATTTTGTGCAAAAGCGGTTTTTTTCCTTTTATTCTTCATATTAAATGTCATTTTTAAAAAAAAGTCAAATCATATGGTTACTTATGCTAATGATTTCATACTATTCAATTTCCATCTTATTTATGTACATATGTTCCTTTTAAATATCGCTTCTGATTGGCTGCTAGTTGGCTGCTGTTAAGCATGTCACAGGCTTGCTCTGTGTATTAACATCAACAAAAAAAAATGTTAGCCAGATATATCCTGCCTAGGCCAAGGATAAAAGAATTTTTTAAGACTATATATTTTTCATCTCAAAAGAAGTGAGGAATTGCCAAAAGTGCGTGTGAAACGATGCTATTTCTATGTTTTTTTTTACCATATGTGTACATTGGTATTAAATTAATATGCTGTGTAGAAATTCTACAAAAATTTGTAACATATATGTTTTTCAAGATTTTGCTTGAAGGAGAAAATGTTTTTTCGCTAAACTGTTTAAAAAATAAAATGAAGTAGAACAGAATTCGTTCCTTGAGACATTGAAAAAAATATCTTCTCATGCGCAAAAAAATATAAAAATAAAACTATATATAATATTTAGTTAATTTGTAGCTCAAATTTATTTCTCTTTGGATTATATTTCAAATTACTTTCCAAGACATCCGCTTTTTTTTACTGATCGTGATTGTTTTATTTTTAGATGCACATGGTCAGTACTTACTTTCTCCACCAGATGTTTTTAATCGTTATTTGCTGCGCAATTCTTTTAAAAGTTTTTTATCCTCTTAGAGGTGCTATTCAAGATGAAGGAAGCTTTCTTCGAAGAAGCTTTCTTAAGAATATAGGCTATTAAAACATAATTTTCAAACTTTTCAAAAGTGTTTAACCTCTCGTTAACCTTGTGAAATAAAATACAAAAAAAGACGTATTTAACTCAAAACTTGGTTAAACTGATAGGGTTGAATCAAAAATTTAGTTTCACAAATAGTCACCGCAATAATTTATAGAAATCAAATTTGAAGTTCATTTTTACAAATATAGAAAGTCCCATTAGTTTTAATGAATTTAACATAATATTTAGTATTACTGGTTAGCCGTTGAAGGTGAATTTAAGCCACAGCTTCTGTATTTAATACTGTCCCACTCATATTTAGTAGTTTTTTGTGTTTGCTGATGAAGAAACACTCCTAAACTATTATATAGCTAGTGGAAGAAACACTCCCAAACTATTATATAGCTATTCAAAACTTAAAAAGAATAAAAAGAATGCATTTTTAAGAATGCATGGAATTTAACTTTGAACCCCAGCTTGTGTATTTAAAACTGCCCCACTCATATTTAGTAAATCCATTGTATTTGTTGGTTTTCAGCAAAAATAACATGGTGTTTTGCACCATTGATGTAAAATTTACTTCACCTAGTCCTACAATAAACTAAAGTGATGCACTTACCTAACATCAGAGGGTCGAAAAAGTGAAAAATTTGTGATATCTCCGTGAGTTTGCGTCTGAGCGGCATATAAACTATAGCACAACAACAACAGCTGCCGGGCGAGTAGTTGAGTCTATTGCCGCTAAGCTGCAGCAATATATAAGGAGGAAAACTTCAAGTGGCCACTTGGCCCGCTGTGGCCACTATGCCCAACCTTCCCCGACTCCTGAACCATTATATAGCTATTAAAAATGTAAAGGAATAAAAGTAATGCTTTTTTAAGAATGCATTGTAACCACAGCTCTGTATTTCAAACTGCCTCACTCATACACTGGCGGAAAAAAAAATCCCAACACCAAGAAAAAATTGCCGTAGAGTAATGAAATTTGGGTAATGATATTGTCTAGTTAACATGTTTAATTGATTAAATGCACAAGATCACTGGCTAATTTAAGCTCAAGAAAATGCTGTGCAAATGTGAAATTATGTTAATTTAATAGAGGGTGTAACCTCCGGGGGTAAGTGCCGAATGTCACTTTGTGGTATGGAGTTCCATGCTTGTTGCACTTGCTGTGTCAATACTAGGACCGTCATTACTGACTGTGGATGATGCTCGAGGTGACATCCCATGATATCCCATACGTTATCAATTGGAGACAGACCTGGTGATTTTGCAGGTCATGGTAACATGTCAGCACTCTGTATAGCACATTGCGTTATAGCAGCGATGTGAGGGCGAGCGTTATCCGGTTGGAAAACGCCCCCTTGAATGCTACTCATGAAGGGCTGTACTACTGGTTAAATTAACAGACTGACGGCAAATTTTCAGTCAGTGAGTTTGGGATAACCACAAGAATGCCCCTGCTGTCGTAGGAAATTGCTCCAGAGACCATAACTCCAGGTGTGAGTTCCGTGTGTCTAGGCCGTAGACCGCTTGGATGCCCTGGCCTCCTTCTGCCCAATATACAGCCACCACTGGCACTAATTCAGAATCTGTTTTCATCAAAAATTACAACAGATCTCCACTCCGACCTCCAGTGGGCTCTGTCGTGGCACCACTGCCGTCGGAAAAGGCAATGGTTTGCAGTCAACGGAATACCGGCTACAGGCTGCCTGGCTCGGAGCTGTCCTTGAAGTAAACATTTTCTTACCGTTCCTTGGGTCACGACGGTACCAACTGCAGCTCGAATGTCAGCCGCAGATGCAGTACGATGCGCCACAGCCGTACGCAAGATTCGGCGATCTTCCTTCTCAGTCGTGCCACGTGGCAGCTTGGAACTCGATCTTCTTGAGGTAGTACCATCCCTTGCCCATAGCTTCCAATAATCATGCATGGTGGAAACATTCCCACCCAAGTCTTTCTGCAATATCGCGAAATGAAAATCCACCTTCTCGCAGCCAATTTGTACGACCTCGTTTAAACTCGGTGTGCTGTTGATAATGGCTTCTTCGTCTTCTTAAAAGGTATTCATGGCTAACATGAACGCAGTTCGTCCAATTTCACGGAAAAATAACACACACGAGCTTCACAACACGCTTTTAAAACAAGCCTTATTTGCATGTTCTGAGTGACGCCAGCTGCGCCACACTTATGTGCGGAACACGAAATTTCAATCGATGCCATCTTTCAGTTGTATAAACACGCCTACCAAATTTCGTTTATCTAACACAAGTCTTTCTTGGTGTTGGGATTTTTTTTTCCGCCAGTGTATTTAGTAGGTTTATTGCATTTGCTGGTATAAAGCGAAAAAAAAAACCCATAAAGTATTGTGTAGCTTTCCAAAATTTAACCCTTTATGTTCCAAATTAATTTAGCAATGAATTTTAATATATGTATTTTTTTTACTTGAAAATACATCAAAAACCATACATAAACAGTATAAAATTTTGAAAATCAGTAGGGTCTAAGGCTCCCTTAGCCTTAGGGCTCCTAAGAAAACTGTTTCTGATCGCAGGTACCATCTATCGACCTCTCAGCGAAGTGCAAAGAGTGGTACTTAGAAGCTTCAGCATGATTACAGCCATATAGGATTTATAATACTAAATTAATATATGCGGGACTTCTGAGTCCAGTCGGGGCATAAAAGGTTAAAAAATGAAAAAAAAAAAACGCATTTTAAATGAGGTATTGGCCTAGTTTTCTGCAGTATAGAAATCTAGAGACACATTAAGCCAATTTAAAAATAGGATGTGGAGAGAAAGTTCATTAAAAGTTTTGCCATTTTAATACAACTAAATAAAAATTATTATTTAAAAAAAACCAATTCTTGTGTTAACTACATCACAAGATTTTTATCGTTACCTATACAGCATGGGAGTTACGACGTAGGAAGAACATTTTAATCAACGTTCAAAGTAGCTTACACTTAGGTACGTCAGAATTATTGAGTAATAATATAAGCTATTCCTGTATACAATATTGTCCTAAAGTTACCTGTAATAACTATCCTTAATCATATACTAGTAAAATAAATACTAACAAATTTGATATTCAACTTTAGGAAGAATACATCAAAATAGTCGCTTATTTTGATAGACAAAATGTGTTCGTTGAAAAAATGGTAACTTTAACAAATTTTTTCATCTTAACCAGAAGCTCCGCTTTACGCTTTACATTTTAAATTCTGAATATGTAATACTTCCCAAAACACTGTCCTTTAAATCTTTTATCATATTTTTCTGGAGAAAAGAAAAAAAAGTATTTGGAACACAGTTTTAAGCCACTTATATTTACTTAACTTTTAAATATTGGTGCCAGTGAAAATCTACTACATCACATATTGATTAAAGCAACCAATCTAATTTTAGAGATTTAATTTCACTCTCCGCTATTCCGTACCAGATACTGATTAAAATATCTAAATATTTTTGATATACAATTTTAATCCGAACTTTTTCTTTATAGGAATACATCTGTAAAAGCTGACACAGCGCAAAAAATTCATTTTTCCGTTTTGAAATTGATATTCTGCAGCGAAGCTATCTTGTCGTAATATTGATCACGGTAATCCTAAGAGACATGCGAGGAAAAAAATACCTTCAAAATAATCTGAAGCCAAGCATTTTTTGCTGAAGTATAACCATAAAAAGATTGAAATTGCATGAAACTATGAAGATAAAAATTCCTTCATGATTAAGCTCAAAATGTGCTATATTAACTAAACCCTAAATATTAAAAACCCAAGAGGATGTTGAAATTTAAATGGAGTAGTTTCTCGGTGAATATGTTACGGAAAGTAAAAGCATATGGCCTAAAATGGTAATGTTGCTTTATAAAATATGTAGTATAAAACGTTCAGAAGAAAATGTTAATGTTTGAAGAAAAGTTACGTTAAAACTAGTTAAAATAATAATCGGTGTCAAATTTTATTTCTGGGAATTTTAGAATTAATGTAAATTGCTTCATGGTAACTAGAAATGTTGGAACCGTAAAAGTGTTGTTAAAGATTAGAGTTTTTGCTTTTCATACAATAGGGAAAAATTGCTGTAAGCAAAATGTTCATTATTTTATATGAATAAATGCTTAGGGATTATAAAGAAACTATTTTGTATGTGTATATGTGCATCTGTAAGTAGGGTAACGCTTTGTATTTCGTATAGGATCAAAAACGTTTAACTGGTGTTCATAAATGTAAAATTCGTAAAATTATACCAATGTATCATCCAAACATTATTTTCCTAAAAACTATTTGTTTTTAATTCCACTCGTAACTTTGCAAATTGGAGACGGAAATTGTTCCGCATAACTTTTAATTGCCAGAATGTTTTTCTTTTTTGAATAAAACGAAACTTGGGCAACACGTTTAATTTAAGTACAACGGGAATAATATTGCTTTTAGCTAAACCAAATTTGAACGCCCAACATATACCCAACGATATACGAAACATACTTTCGTTTTTTTTGCTAATAAAAAACAAAATTTGAACTGTTTCACTTTTTCCGCTGCAAGTGGACACTTTCAAAAAATTGAATCTTTTTCTTTCTCGAGAAATAAGAGAAAAACTGTTCTGTAGCATTTTCATAATATATAGGCTTCAATTAACATTTCCCAATAAAATATTAAATAAACCATGCATTTAAGGCAGCAAAAAAGGAGGAACGGAGGGACAAAACAGTTTTTTGGCCATTCTTCGTCCTATATAGCTGGGTTTAAAGAGGAAATTATAAAAATTAATTCACATACCATGAATGATTATTTTACATATTTTTGTAAAAGGGCCACTTATACTCCAGAACATGTAAACATTTCTTTCAATAATGCAAGTATTATTTGATGATTTTTTATTCATAACGCGGAAAGTTTTACGTCAAACCGTACCAAACTTAAAAAACTTGACAGCCTACCAGATCAACATAATACTTGAATTTTAAACAAAAATATTGAAACAAAAATATTTGACGACATAAAAAAGTTTAAAGCAATTACTTTTTTACTGCGCATGAGCGAAAAATAGCAGTTTACAATTAAAAACATAAGAACATGTGGCAACTAAAATTTAGAGAGATATCAGTAATCTAATGAGCTGAATTTTAATTATTTTCGGATAGGCTAAAAATCGTAAGGAATCGTTCGCAATTGGCAAAATTTTTCCTTCAATCTTCCACCGTTTTCAAGGAGTAATTTATGGTAAAAAAATATCTGTGAACTGTCCGTTATGATTCATCGTGCTTTGGAGATTTGTTGAAATATAGTTCATTAGATCACTGATATCTTCTTAATTTTTGAGATAATTTACCGGAATTTTTATGAGTTGACTCTTGTAGATGAGTACGACATTTTTAAAGTTACAAATTTTTGTCGTTCACTCATGCGCAGTGAAAAAATAAACTGCTTCAAATGTTCATATTTCAATGCAATTTTAATATTTTAACACGGAATTTCAACATTATATTTCTCTGTGTGCTGCTATCTAATCTGAAGGCTTGAAAAGGTTTGATGGGAATGTTTGCGTGCTATGAACCGGCCATTAAATTGGCAATTTTGATGGAAATGCTCATATCTTCGTAAATATAAGTGCTACTTTCACCGAAACATGCAAAATAACTGTACAGATAATATGTACATTAATTTCTGAAATTTACATCTTATTCCCAGCATATACGATGCAGGATGATCGAAAAACTTTTTTGCTCCCCCCCCCCCTCCTGTGGTCCCTTAAGTGCAAGGGTTATTTAAATTTTACTGGGAAAAGTCCGCTGAAAGTTATATTTTGTGTGAAAAAAGTTACAGTAAAATTGGTATTTCTCAAGAAATCCGTAAAAATGCGAATTTTGAAACTGTCCTAATATTTTTGGGGATATTTTGCATATCAAATAAAATTTAAGATTGTTAATTATGCACATAGGACGTTGAATACGCGCCAATCCAATTCAGCAGCCCTCAACATGAACAATAATATTTAAGGCACGAACACATGGTTCAGTGTCAAATCTAGGCATTTCAGATCTTAAATCTAATTTACTCAAGACAAAACCATCAAGGTGACTTTCCTTTCTTCATCAAGAACAGTTTTCAAAGCCTTTGTTACATATATGATGTAGTTTTTTTCTATTTTTTTTCTTGGCTGTCACATTAGTATTTCTGAATGTACTAAATATAAACTGGATCGGTCATATGGTTTTAATCAATAATTGAAACTCTTAAAAGATACTCTTAATATTAAAGCAGTGAATAACCGCCCCTAAGCAAGGGCTAAGGCAGGAACATGCAATACACCGCCAAATCATTCATTTCGATCCATGGACTGCACTCTTAATATTGTTTGCCTTTTTTTGACTCAGTAGCTCACATGAAAGTTAACCTGGATTTGATATGTGTCAGACAAAATACTAGCCAGTAACATCTTTTCAGCAATTTGCGGCTTATGAGACCGAAAAAAATTGTTGTGAAATGCCATTTCAAAAATCAAGTTATTAACAATTGAGTAGAACTTTTGATTTATCCTTCAAAAATGCTGTATTCAATGGCAGAAAAGAAGATATATTTCCTAATAACACTTTAAAATAACAATTTCGAAACAAATGAAGTTTTCCTTTAAATATTCATGTTTAATATCGATTCTGATTAAATTACTGAACAGTCTCTCTCAGGGAGTACTCAATGTTTATTTTAAAACCTTAAACATAAAGGAACAACATCGCCAGCAAGCATTTAAAATTTGATATTATTTTCTTAGTTTAATGAAAATTCAAACCTCTGCTAAACAGGCTCGCGTTTTAATATTTTTTCTCTATTCTCTTACCGAATAATTTTCAAAACATTACGTTAAAATGTGTTAAGATGAAGATTAATAAAAATGAGCTTTGAAAGAAAAATATTCAGCTCATTACATGCCTCATTAATAACTGTCGGAAGATTAGGTAGTTGTAAGGAAACGCATAATTTCTTCTGCGGAAAGAAAGAGAATCTGTTCCCGGAGATATGCTGGAATTTAAAATTGTTTACTTTAGCTTATTCGTTTGACATGCTTGCGTATTATCGAGCAATTTATTTGGCGCAAATTAATTTATGTAATAAATAAGTTACTTATGTGTTGTAACTTATTTATTTTTTCTGCTTGCTCCCACTGAATTTCTTATCATCAAACTTTACCTAGTGAATCTAATTTTTAACTTTTGTTGTTTTGAATAAATGCAATGGTTCTGGTTAAAACAGTTTTAATGTACTAAAAGTTAGCAGAGCAATTAATTGCTTGCGAAGTACAACATATTTTATGTACCCATATCCAGATGAGATGCTGATCAGATTAATGGAATCCGAAACGAATTCGATTTTAACGAATCCGATTTATATAATCGAGAATATTGTGAAAACACCTCATGAAAGATGGCATGAAAATGAAAAAAAAGGTACTTTAAAGTTGGCTCTTCTGTCGTTATAAGTAAATATAACTGGGTCAACAGGCAACGAACTTCTTCCTACAGTAACAGTAAATTATAGTGATATAGATACTAACCATATCCCTTTGTATAAAGTAGTAAATAACCGCCCCTAAGCCGTAAAAAAGTGCGTTAATCGCAGTACAAAAGGAATAATGTTGTATAATAATTGTAAAATGAACTCATGATGGGTAAAGATGGTAATGACAGACGTGTTTTAGTTATTTATTTTATGGTTTTGCCTTTATATTAAATATACCTGAAAAGAATGCATGACACTTTAAGTCTTTTTTTTTTCTAAACATTAAGTCTTATTTAAGTAGTAGTTTTGTGATGTGTGCTCCTAAAATTGAAGTTTCCAGTTGCACCTAGTGATTTTAAAAGTCAGTAAAAGCTGTTGGATGATAATGAAGCAAAATTTTGGGAAATAATGAAACTAGACACGTAAAATGGTATTGATGTATGCAATCTGGCAAGAAACATTTTTATGTATAAAGTCAAGAAAAAAGTTACTTTATTTCATATTAGGATACTGAAAACATTGTAAAAACTGTATTGTAAACATATATTTAATTTTTTTTCTTTTCTTTTCTTTGCACTTCAGACAGACCAATAAATAGCTTAGGATGGTAATGACATTTTAATACTAATACAGAGTTTCCGCACAAATAAGCAACATTTAGCGCTGTTAAATGCCTGTTATTTTACTTTTAGAAGGTAAAAAATAGTAAGATGGTATAGGTAATAATATAGGTGCAAATATTATTAAACGAAAATATTTTACACAAAATAAATGCTCACCATTAGTAATAGACAGAAAATGTCTGTAAAAGAAAGAAAAAAAATATTTGTCTATTAATTTCAATTTATGTGTTAGCTATTGTACTAATGAAAAACGCTAATTAAGTCACAAAACTCAAGAAATTGATATCTACCGTACAGTTAAATAATTTTCTTAATATAAGTCAAGATCTTTGGATTTTTCTTTAACGCAACTTTGTGTTTTTATATAACTTTATAGATAAATGTTGCGTTAAATAAAAGTTCTGTAGACAACAAAGGTGAGTCAATTTTTTTCTCCTAAATTACTCACTGAATTTCTTTATAAAACTAACACTCGAAGCATAAACCACTTTAATCTGTAGTTTATGCCTATCCTGCTATAGCGGTAAGTTGACTTAAACGAATATGTGTCGATTCGAGCGTTTACCAATGAAAACGACTTACTAAAGCGTACATAGTGTTTAATAACAGTTTGTGATTTTTATTGAGCATTAAAAAAAAAAGAAGAAATGGGCAGCCTAGTATATATTTTCCCTAAATAAATAACTCCACCTCTATCTCTCCTTCTCTCTCCATCTCTTTTTTCACACACATACACACATGCATCTATCCGTATATCTTCTTTATTACATCATTTATTCATATTATATTTATTTGTTTGTTCATATTTACCTCTTTTCCTCCCAGAGCTGAAGTAATCAAAAAATGTTCTTTAAAATGACAGAAAGATATTACCAGCAGGAAAATTCCAGTACCTTTATAATGACAGGTACATTATAATATTTCCAAAGTACTTATTTTAAGTTCAATTAACTATATATTTTTAAAGGAATGTCAACCGGAATGTGTTTTGAAATATGACAATAATGCTACTTTTATTCAACTTTTTTCTTTGTGTGCAGATGGCAACTAAAAGAGGACAAAAAAAAAATCAGCAGTTCCTCCAATAAAGAAACTGTACTAGATTTGATTCTCAAACTTCATTTTCATTGACAGCATGTTGCACTCATGCTGATGCTAAGAATTAACATATCATAATATTTCTCACTCCAGTTAACTTTCCCTCTAAGGTGAGAACTGAATGAGAAAATTATGGGATGAAGAAGTTTTATTTTTATATATATTAGTCACGGTGTATCTGACGGGAGCTTTTCACCTAGTATTGTTTGAATTGTTTGTGTGCATTAAAAGTTTTTTTTTTTTTTTTTTTTTGTAGTAGCTATAGTAACAGTTGATGGTACATTTCAAAAATCATTATCATAAGAATAAATACCAAACTATTCAAAAATCAATAACTAAAAAATATAAAAATGTTACTTGGCCTTGTGACATCATTTTAACATTTCTGAGGCTAATCGGCATCAGCCGAACGTAATGCTGAAAATTATGATTTATATAAGATTTATTGAATACTCTTTGCATCTGAAAAAAAAATAGTTTTACAAATGTTTGAATAAGTTTTTATTTTGTAAATTATTCTTTATGCAGTTGTTTTAGCTCATATAAATGTCAAAAGTGTTTTTCCCCCTACTTCCCAAGATTAAAAAATCAAACTAATTTATTATTACTTATTGTTATTCTTATGAGCTATTTTTCTGACAAGAAATTAAAGTACCAAAAGGAAAAAAAATTGCAATTAATAAAGAGCAAACTGCTTAAATGTGATAAGAAACATAAACATCGTGCGTAAACAAAATTGAATACCATCACCAATACAAATATATAAAACTCATGATAAATTATATTAGTTCTGAGGAAAAGACAAAAGATTTTAAACAATTATGTAATTTTGCTAAGGTGGGAAAAGCTTTGTCACGTTTATCTTTTCTAATAAATTTTAGAGTTAGTACTAAAACTTTACTGTGGAAGAAGAAGAAAAAATCAAGCAGTAGTCATGTACCACTCAAAAAAAAAAATAATAACAATAGTAATAATAATTTTCCTGACCTTGAATAGACTAAATATGTACAAACGCTATAAAAAAAAATCTTTTTCTTTGTATTTTTCGATAAAAAAAAGCTATGTTTCTTTCAATTCGTTTTGCCATTAAACTACTCCCACAACTGAAATCCCACTTTTTCGTTCTTGTCTTTTAGATTTTAGTAACTGGCAACATTTTAACTACACTAATATTGTAGTCTAAATCAATAGTTTGTTTTTAAATCTTCTTATTTATTAACATTTACGGGGCTAACTCTCTTATAATATTTACAACAAGCAACGTTCTTCCAGGAACTTAGTAACTTACCATCAACATTCTATGGTGGCACGGACGACATTAATAACACTCGAGCTTTCAATTAAAACGAAAGAAAACTTCGAATTCATTTAGAGCTCTTGACGTGCACTTAGTTGCTGATAGCTGAGACAAATGTTACAGTTTCTCTTTTGGAAAATCCATTTAAAGGAATGAAGAGAAGTTAATGAAATTCTTTCACTCTTAGCAACCGGGATAATTTTCATCTGAAGCATTTGTTCCTTCTGAAAATGCACGGTATCTGCAAGCAGAAGAATTTCTCTACGAGAGAAAGAGGTGCAATTTATGTATACGCATTATATTCAAGTAATGTAAAAGGATGTTTAGGCCGAATTTTTCTTGCTGCGATTTTCCCAGTTAATGAGGTAAGAGGCTTAACTAATTAACCAGTGTCTACTATAGTACGAGCTTATGACACGCAGCGCTTTACAACACACACTAGTTGGATTGCTATACAATTCACTACACTAATTGAGCATTAAAAATAACAACTACTATTCCAAATTCTAATTACAAAATTTAGGAAATATTTTTACATAACTATTTTCTCAGTCAGCGAATCATCTAGTAAATAATTTGTAAATGGATTTAAAAACGTGCTTTTCTGAAACTTAATGACTTCAATTTGAAGGTAAACTATAGCATTCATACTGCGAAGATTTTTTAACGACACTATTTACAATGGTTTAAGCATAATATGCGATACTATGAGCCTGCTTATTACTGCACTGCTCCTACCCAACCTAGGTTATGTATGTATTTTAAATTTTAAGTGTTTTTACATACATTTTTCTTGTACGTTGTTTTTTTTTTTTTATTTTCTGATGTACCGGAAATTGTTTTTTTATTTATGTATTTGCCAAACGTAAAAATTGCGTCAAAATGCGTACAAAAAGTCTCCTTTTTCAAGTTGTTGATAAATGTTCACTTGATATCCTGCTCTTGATGATCTAAATAAAACAAGTTTAAAACATTCTTTTTAACGGAATGACAGATTTGGTAAACCAAAGATGTGATGAGAACCAACCTAGAATTTATCTCTCAGCACAAACAATGAAGCAATTTCTCCGCCCAGGCCACAAAATTAGAGACTGAAAAGGAAAGCAAGCAGAGTCATTTTAGTTGTCCCAGGTTACTAGAGTCGGGAACTCATTTAGATAAGTTCTAACAAGGATACCCGACACAGATAAAACTAATCCTCCTTGAAAAACTACCTGCATCAAGGAACTAACACTCAATAGTCGTAAAAAGTCTGATCTTGTCTTCAGGAAAAGCACAGGAAAAGAACTTAAGCGCTTGGACAAGTTTTTACGACGAGATTGTTGTGTCAGTTTTATGAAAAAGATTTAAGATCTCTTGCTATACCTGAGGAGTAAATATGGCTTTGCTAAAGGAACGAATGCTGAATTTCAACTGTGCACAAAAATTTGTTTGTCTTATTAAGATTACATGTTTCGTTTAAAATCAGAGTAATCAATGCAAAATTTGACACAGAAAAAGAGCTCAAAAAAAAAAAAAAAAAAGAAAAGAAAAAGATTTCTCTTTTTCATAATAATATTTTTGCGATTTCGTAAACACTTAGTTACGATTAAGGGAAAAATGCGGTCACAGATATTAATAAAAAACAATTCAACAAGACACTTGTTGTGTCAGTGTCGGTAGAAATGTTACTGTGCCTTTTTCCACTTAAAACTTATTTAATGAAGTACACACAAACACACATCGATATAAAAATATAAAGATGCATATATATGACGATAGTTTTCATTCTTTAGTTAATGAAAACGGTATTTTTGTTGTAGTATGTAATATCTGAAAGTGATGTACATAAGTAATCATGTCATGTCGCTTGAAATCATATCGAATGCTTTCTTTAATTAGTTTGCCATCCTAAATACTTTGTTTCAAAGTTATTATTCGTTTTTTATTTATAGATTTTTTTCAAACAGAATCCAAAAGTAGATTTTTTCTTCTTTTTTCTTTTGTTTACAAAATATTAATTTATCCGAAATACAATATTTAGTAATAAAAAAGCACTGGTATAAGACCAAGGCTAGGGTCAGTTGGGGTTAAAACACTCAAAAAAGAGCACTTTTACCATCAGGCTTTGACAGTAAAAAATATATTAATTCAACCAGTGAATAAACTGCTCAGGATATGCAAATGACTCTTCCTTATGACATTTAAAAAGAAATATCTCGGGAAAAGCAACCTATTGATTCCGATAAATTAGTTAGAAAATGTGTTGTCAATGACTCATTTTACCCCATAGCGTGATGTAAAATGAGTCACTAGTGGGGGAAAATAAGTCATACCCTAAATTAATTTAGTTTCGCAATTTATTGAAAAGTAATTCTGTATTTTTGTTCATTAATAAGAAAACAAGTAGCATATAAGCATTTCTAGAAAGTAATATTGTCCTCTTGATGTATTTCAGGGCCAGGAATGTCTATCATTGTTTACGATGAATAATACAGTCGAGCCCGCTTAATGGAATAGCCAATTTGTCACGGAAAATTATTCTAATAAGCGGGATATTCCATTATCCGGGATTCCATCCACACGACGTTCCAACTTGCATTTAAACCAAGAAAGCATTTAAATTTGCCTTAACCACAAGTATATTCATCAACAAGTGTATAACGAATAACTTTAGACATATTAATTAATGGTAATTTAAATATATGAATTAATAATACTTTAAACATATTAAAATTTAGAAATTCAATTAAAAATGACCTTATTAAATGACCAGGAACGTTACAAGCATGTTTCTCAGCAAACGAGCGAAGGAGAGCAGCATCTTTAACTTCTGATTCTTTACCTGTGTATTTTCTCTTTTGATTAAGGTTTTTATTTAATTTCCAGTCATTTAGAATTTTTTCTTTATTTTTCACCAATTTCGAAACTTGAGATTGCGATATCTCGAACTTTTTTTCAAGTTGTAACTGCGTACATTTATTCAGGCCCGTCATTTAGGGGGGGTGGGGCAGGGGAGCATTTGCCCCCCCCCCCTGGCTTTGAGAAATCAGTGTATTTACATATAAGTGGGCGTGGTATTTAATGTTTTCCGATGAAATTGTATTGTGTTTGGACCCTTTGCCCCCCCTGGAAAAACTTGAAATGACATCCCTGGATTAGCATTTGAATATTCAATAAAATTCACTTTTTCTTTCAAAGTAAGATCGTTTCGCTTAACAGACATTATGAAGAGACAAGCACATGCACAGCCGAAGCAAAATTGGAAAATGATTTCAGAACATCAAAGTAACATTATCGTTGCGCTTCTCGGAAGAGATTCGTCACAGCCTCGTCTTCTTCCCTGGTCTTTTACACCTGTAGGTTTGCCCATTACTCCTTTATTCTCTTATCTCTCCTTTGGGTCCCTAGAAGTAAAGCTTATTCGAAACTTATTGTTCATTCTCTGAAGCAGAAGGAACGATACACAGTGGGGGCGACAAACAGTATACAACACTAGGGAAACATTCCTTTCGAATTCCAGGAATCGCTTTTCTTGCCCCTGCACCCTTTTAACGAAGTGACAAAACATTATTTGGAAGCCGTCCATAAGCTTCACAATCACTATTGCTCTTTACTGGAGGAAAAATCCGGAAAAAAGGGTTGGAAATGGAAGGAGATCGACATCAGCGTGGCTAAAATTTATTCTTTTAACCGGGATTGCTTCCTAACATGATATTCCTTTAACCGGGAAATTTAACACAGAAATGATTTACTACGGTTCGGGACATTGAAAATGTATTACATTAAGCGGGATATTCCATTAACCGATATTCCATTAAGCGGGTTCGACTGTAATTCCAAACATTATCTCTTTCCAGAAACAAACATTTTTTACTGTATTTTTAAATTTAATTGCACGTTATTCTACATTGTGATGAAGAATAATGGCATGAAAATATTTTTTTTTTGTCATTTTCCCCAAAAAACTTAACTTGTTCTCATTTTCCAACAGTTAAAGATTGCTATCAATGCACTTAGATTCAGTTATAATTTTTTTTTAAAGAAAAGGTTTATTTATTATTTTTTAAGTTTTGTATCTGTGTGTCAGTTTAATTGATTTTTTATCTGTTTAGACTTTTCCAATATGCAATCTTTTCAATATTCTCGAACTTGCAGAAAGAAACTTGTGAAATTTCAACATGTGTGTAGTCTCTTCTGGTATATTTCTAAGTTTCTTTTTTACTTTTGGTTATTGGTGTATAGAAGAGAGTGTGCTCGTAATAGAAGTTTAAATATGCATAAAAATAAAACACATGCTGGACTCGCCTTGTTCCAATATCGAAGAAACAGCTTCACTTGTTCTTGAGATCTTGGATGTTGGTGCCGTTCCTGCAACTGCATTATTTGAATCCAGCTCTGTAGAATGTTTTTCTATGATTTGGTTGCCCAGGGTTTCTTTCGTTGGCGAAAAAAGGCACTTTTGCTTAACTTCCTGACATCATTTCCTGCAGGAAGTTCATCAAACAAAAGCTATGCTTTTAATTTTGGCTTTTTGATTCAATTTAATTATTTTGAACTATGAGCTAATATATTTGTACATCAAAACTATTTATATTGCTTGTTTTAAATTAGTACATGCATAACAACAAAACATAAGTTAGTAAGCAAAAAATATAACTAGCACTTTAGTATGTGCTAAGCCTAATCGAATGCAAAAAATGACCCATTTTACTCCACGCATGTTTTAATATCCTGAAAATTTCATTTTTGCTGTTTTATATTCAACATTTTGGGAAGTATTCCTGAAAATGTGCTCTATGCAGTAAATTAAAAAAATAATGTTTATTTCCGCTAAATTTTCTTTAAATCAAGAGTGTTTATGATAATTACAGTCAAGCGTCTTTAAAAAAAAACACTTAATCGCTAGTATCTGTGACTTTAAAGTGAAATTTTCACCTTATTTTGCATATAAAATAATACATAAAAATCGCAACGCAAAAAGAAAATATTATTTGTACGATTTTTAAGGATTTTTTTAAAGAGCCTGACCCATTTTCCCTCACCTGACCCTACTTCGTTATGTATACAGGAAGAAAGTAAAGAGGGGAAAGAGACTATTCATAGTTTATATGAGGGATGTCTTGGCAGATGGTTTCAAGTTAAATCACCATCAAGTTGTTTTGCATGTTATTACTTACCGTTAACTCACTAAGTGGTAATAAGAGGCATTTCTAGAGACTGATACAGTACTGTATCATTATAAAATTTATTTAGAATATCAATCATGTAATGCTTGTGTTTGATTGTACAAAAATTATTTTGCATAAAGCTAATAATTCTTAGACATATTTAATCACGTCACGAGCGTTAGATATTAATACGCTGAAACTGTTTCTGCTATTCCAACTTTTTTGAAACAAGAAAAAAAAATAAGTGAAAAAAAAATATATATATATAATTATATGTAGCTCAAAGGACTAAGGTAGATTACCATGAAAATTGCTAGACATAAAGAGAGACAGTTACAACTCTTCACATCCACTTTTCAAATTAAGGTTAAAAAACAAATACGTCTTTCAATAACATCTGCCGTAAATAAAGAGCACAGTGTATTTAGTAAAAAACAGACACAAAGTAGATGAACATCCACAAAATTAATATATTTTGGGCTTGCATTTAAGCTCTTCCGCTATCAAAGGCTTTTCTTTTTAAATCTCATGATTGATAACTTGCGAAAAAAAATATAATTGCAAAAAACTTTCTTCATTTTTTCACTTAACTCATCGCTGCACTAATCTTTTGTACTCTGTCATTTTAATCAATGAATTTTCCAATAATATGAATTAGTTTTTTTTTTTTTTTTTTAATTTTGGCGTCCACTATTGTTATAAGCGGACCAATAATTATTAAAATGTGTTATGTCACTACAGTTATCAATTTAAAAATAGTTTTAGGAATTAACAACTTCCTATATAACTATGAATTTACATGTTTCTAACAGAAGTATAACGAGGAAAGCTAAAATAGGCTTCTTTTACTGAAATCTATGCTATTAAAAACTGTTCGTATCTATCTTCTCAAGAACTCCTGAAAGTTGAGAGTCGACAAAGGTACATATGAATTGAAAGTTTTACGGGAAACTTATTCCGTGCTGTCTCGCCTTTGTATGGCTTTATAGCATGCGTATTATTTAAAATGTCAGTTAACATTATTTCGCTAAACTGCCCGTTTTTTGGCAGCTCCGAGGGGGGAGGGCTCAAAATACACCGCTGAAATCGGGCTAGAGGCGAGGCGCTGCAGGCATCGAATGGGGGTTCGCGATTAAAGTAAACAGGGGTTCAGAGTCCCCTACTATGAAATTAAACTCAAACTATTTGTTCAGAAAGGTCTCAGCACTGTGCAATTGAAGTGCAGCTGCAAAATGTAGGTAGTTCCAATTTTCTTTCCAAATACATTTTGTCGTAGATATTGCAATACTTAGGTAGACCAACAACCTTGGACAGCAGGCCAGTCATTTAGGGGGGGCAGAGGGGTCAATTGCCCCCTGACTTTAGGAAACCAATGTATTGGCATATAAGTGGCGTGGTTTTTGCCACTTTTTGGTAAATTTTACATTGTGTTGCACCCTTTGCCTCCCCCCCCCCCCCTCTGGAAAATTTCGAAATGACGTTCCTGTTGGACAGTAAGAGAATTTCCAAATAGTAGCTAAAACTGTTTAAACAGAAAGATATATATATATATTATTACTCATCTTTCGTAGTGAAAAATAAGTGCATCCCCCCCCCTGCCTTTTTTTTTTTTTTTGAAATATCAATCACTGCTGGCATACGCTTAATTTTCCCTATGTTGGAGAAAACGACTCGATTTATATATATGTCCATATAAAGTTTCTTCGCTTCCATAAAGTGCATACTAAATAGAGGTAGTGCATATATGCCCTACCCCCCCCCCTTTATTAGCGCTTTAGTTACGTCTCTAAGTACAGCTCACTAGAAAGAAAGTACCTCTTTCATTCTTTTAAGAGCCTCCCAAAATAATGGCTAAGCATATGACATGCATTCCTAAGCATAAGCGTTTGTTTTAGACGTGATTAAAACTGTGCAAGAATTGAGTGAAAAAAATAATGTAATAGATAATTTATTACTCTGCCCGAAACAAAGTAGCAATGATGAATACTCCGTTTGGAAAAAAAACTATAAAAATGTGAAACAAAATGAATTGAAAAAAATACATGTTTTGATACTGAAAAAGAGTGATACGTAGTTGTGAACGGAAATCCTCTGGGTACTGCTCTCCTGTTGACACTTAATGTATCGATGTCGTGAGCATTTTTCTAATGTCACGCCTTAACCTAGTCAGTTTTGCTTTTATTTTATCCAAGATGAAAAAAATGTAATATTTGATTTTTAGACACCTTCACAATATTTCCGCTTTAGGAAAATGTTTAGGAGAAGACATATTTATCCTCCTTTTACGTCACGATTTTCTGGATATAAAAACAATATATTAAGCTCTTTTGCTTCTGCGTATGTATGTTTGATCTAAAATGTGCAATTAAATAAATTATTAAATTTTAATGCATGCAGACAATTAGAGGTAAAAGTATTTAGTCATTTTTATAAGCATTTGAACTTCATTTCGTCTAAGTACACAAAAGGAACTAGTCTCGTTTAAAATAACAGATAATTATTTAAATTATTATTTCAAAAACGTAGAAGCGTAACGGAATTAGAATTTTGTCAGTAAAAATTAATTTCTTTAATTTTTCAGCAATTATTTTCTTTAAAACATTTAAATTTAATTTTTAATGCGAGAAACACAACGAAATTGCATCGCTTTTTTCACTACAAAATATATTTTTTAATAGTTTTGAAACTTTATTTCCCTTTTTATGCATGTCACAAAATTAATGAATATTATCATTTCAAAAGATGAAATACAACACGTTCTATGATTTCAGAATAATGAAACAAATCTCTTTCTTTTTCTCCGTCTCTCTCTCTCTCTCCAAAGAAACCTCAAATTAATTATTTATTTAAGAAAGTTCATATGTTCATATCTAAAAGTACGTTTTTTTCAGTAAGTTTTGAAGAGAAAAAATGCTAATTCGAACTTGTGAATAATATTTGACTAATGTGAAAAGTGATTAAACATATTATTAAGAAAAGAAATATACTTTATCAGATTAAGTTTTATGTAGCAAAACTCAACAAGATTTTAAAATCGTTTGTTATTATTTTCGTGTAATATAAATATTATTTCGTAAAAATATATCCAATTAGTTACCTCTGAAAACACCACTATTATTTCATAAACATTCACTTTTTCTGCCTCTAAGGAAAAGCATTGAAAAAAAACGCAATACAAAACTGCTAAATGGGATCTCATGGGAGCTAGACTCATGTTGGAAGCTCTTAAACTATTAATGCTGAGAGCATTTTTATGGTCCCTTCACTAATCTATCTGATATTTTTATTTTCTTTTTCATTGCAGAAAAACACAAGAAAAAACTGACCAGACCGGAAGACCAAACAAATACAATCAAGATGATCAGCCCGAAAGAATAGCCAATAAGAAAAGTGACATGAAGAAATGATGAATAATTTTTTCGCCCTCTAGTGATTGAGGAAGACTAAATTGTACAAAAAGACAAGTAATCGAAGTTATGCTCGGGTTGAGGTCACTGATTGTGAATGATAGTCCATACGAGCAAATGCTGAAGACATTAAGTAGTGTCTCAGAAAGTAAAATGCGTATAAATACACTCACTCAAATAGACGGTTTTATCACATCGTACATGGAGGAAAGGAGTAAAAAATAGTAGGACAGAATAAATACATAGAAGACGAAATTCAAACAAACAAATTATAGATATTGCTAAAAAATAAAAACAATTATAATAGTTTAAAAAAAATTTATTACCGTAATTGTGTGAAATGTCAATTTTTTATTCTACAAAACATATCCAACACTGATACGGCAAGTTAATAATTTTCTCATCATTTTAATATTTGAAATTATCTGAGAAGCAGAGTATTTGAATACAGTAATAGCCCTTAAACCATACAAAAAATGTAGTTTATGTTTATCATGGTTATAAAAAAATGTTGGTATGAACATACTACTACCATAGAAAATTCAGTTTTTTTAATGCTCTCTTGTGTAATGCCATTAAAATCTTTTGCCTGTGTAAGTTTTCCCCCGTATCGAGTCGCAATACTATAATATTTTTAATTGTTGGTTATTTTAGATGACGTATGTGAATCATATTTTCTTTAAAGTACAGGCGAGGTTGAAAGAAGTGTAACTTGAAGTCGAAGTGAGTTTGACAAGCGCGTCTTTAAAGTCTGCTTTTAGTATTTATATTCGTTCGAAAAAATAGCTAAGCAATGGAATTTGATATACTTAATCTCTCTGCTACGACTCTATTGCAAGCTCTTATAAGTTCCTGTTCAAATCCTGTTTTGAAAAACGAAAGAAAACTTAAGTTTTAATTATGTTTTGATAGAGAGAAAGAAAGAAAGGATTGGAAACTCTAAAGAAAGTTTTTTTCATGTTAAAAGTACACTTTCTTTCCTTTTCAACGAAATAAAACAAAGAAGAGTAAAAAAAGAAGATTTGTCGCGTACAGAGGAAGATTTACAGCTCAATTTGGCTTCGGAATATCTTTCAAATACCATCTTCCCCCTGTTCACCTCGGGCTTTGACGGGATTCCAATATGTTCCCCTTTTGTGTAACGTCGAAAACATGGAAGCAATAGGGAAGTATCTTCACCTACCCTTGGAGTCCATACTATTTTTCATTTATGTTCTTCCCAACTAGATTTTTTTTTCGTTTCGATATCCTTGTGCCAGGAGATGAAATTGTGAGAAATAGCGAAAAGCACATTAAAGATTTTCATTTTAGACTTTTTTCCCCTTCCGATTTGCCATTGCAATTACGTCTTAAAATATCATCCCTTCGAGAAAAGAAGTTTCTAGAAATGTTCAAGAAACCATTTAAAATGTCGCGGAAAAAATATATCTAGTGTTTTTATTTTAATCAGCATAAAAACCTTCGTCTTCATTGGAAGATGCTTGTTATAGCAAACTGACATTTTGCAAAATGTTGCTTTTTCTTTATCTGTACCTTGAAAGATTTTTTTTTTTACTTGTTTATTCTTTTCCTCCATTTTTTATGTATTTATTTATTTTTTGCTTGTCATTAACTAAGAATATTTGAAAAAGAAGTTAATTTTGATGGTCTGGTAAAATGATTCTAATGAGTTTCAAGTATAGGCATTTGAGCAAAAGTGCAAATAAAGTATTATATCGTATATTAATACTACCTATTACTTTGAAGGAGAATGTGGGATAAAGTAAAATAGTTAAGGTAACTTACCTGTTTCAAAATTAAATAAGAAGTTATATCAAAAACTAAACGAGCCTAATTTGAGGATTTAAAGTTAGCAACAAGTTAGATTGAACAAAAAAAAGTTTGTTCAAATCAGACGGTTCATTCTAAAGTCATATGGAGAAGGGACAGACAGACACATATTTTCCCCATCTCAATACCCTACTTTCCAATTTATAATTTTTTGATATTTTTTTTAAAATTCTTTTATTCCTTTTTGACTTTTTATTACACTTGGTGATACTTTTGTGATGCATTAAGCCACTTTTAATGCTTTTTTGGTCTTTTAACGGGAAAGTAGGCTAAAAATAGAAATTCGGTCTAAAAATTACAGTGCATTAAAGAAGAGCAATGTCTTTTATAATAAAACTTGCAATGAAAAATATTTTTCGTTTTTTGCAGTAAATTTGTCTTTTAAAAATGTAGAAAATTTTTATGTAGCGATCAAGTAAAAAACAAAATATTTTGTATTAATATCATAAGTAACCATGAGAGATAGAGTTAATATATTTTCCATAAGAGCTAAAATTACTTTTATACTGAGAGTAAAATTTAGTTTATCAGGCCAAGAGGAGGTTCTTAAAATGATTTAACTACATCTTTTAAAGTGAAGATAACTATTAGGGTAATAATATGATAGTTAATGATTTTTCGTCAGAACGTAAGCGAAACAATAAACAAAAATTAAACATCTTATTCAGAAATTTTAGGGGAAACTACAGTATTCATAATAGAAACGTTATATTCTTAAGGTTCGTTTAGTACTTTTGAACGGCAAAATTCAATTGAGTTAATATATTCGAAAGCTGGAAAAATAGTTATCTATCCGTATGTATAGTGCGTTTTGAATAAAACATTTGGGGAAATAAAAACTCACAATATGTTTAAATGTCAGTATGTGTATTGCAAAAGATCTGCTCTTATATCGTACATTCAGTTGAATACTACTATCAGGACAAATTTTTAATTTTTGTTTTTATAGCTGGTTTCTCAGTGATAACATTTTGAACTGGTATAAAATACAGTCCAAAGAGTACAAAGTTTATGCACAAGTATGTTGGTATATACCGCTTATTGCGGTACTGCAAATGAAGAAAAGTGTTTGGAAAACCTTAGATAACTCAAAAAACTTCATTATACCATATAGCTAATATCTACGGAATTGAGTATAAAAAAGTCTTTATAATCAAGTGCAAAAAACCCAGAAATGTATATAAGAAAAGCTATAACTACTTCAGCCATGACTACTCTATAAAATGATAAATACCCACCATTCAACTATAAAGCCGAATCATTGCTTTTTTTTTTATTTTAATTGTGAGTGTTTCGTTACAAAATTAAAACATCAAAATGTGAAACAGCATTTTAACCATTATCATTATGTCGTAATGCTTTCTTTCAATAGTAAGATAATGTTTGAGCTCTGTACCAACGCTGAGTTAGAACGCAAAACCATTTGCAAAAAAAATACTTGTTTTGAGCCAGAAGATCAACTGACATTCTTAAAAATAATAATAAAAAAAAGGGGGCTTCATCGATTTTCCTGATTTGTTTTGAAATCTCTTTTTTTATGTCAGGTTAGTTTTGTTTCTTCTAAGTGATCTTCTTGTTATATTGTTTTTGGTGTTCTGGGTGTATTTTGTTCTTTTTTCATTGCTCCATTCGAGAATTTATTTATTTAGCAATTCGTTACTTTCATTTGTCCTGTTGGATTTGTTGTTGAAAACTATTCTAGTCATTTCTTGGATGGTATTTCATTTGTCCGCATTACACTTTCGGGGCCAAAGTTTTATTGTGAAAAGTTCAGTATGTCAGTTACGTTATTTTCAAATTCACGTTGTTATTTTCAAATGCATACAAATCCACATCGTATTTCTAACGATGCATAGGGAGGAAAAAACCAAACAAATTTAAAATAATAAAATAAATGAAATACTGTAATTGTAAAATCTAAAAGAAAACAAACAAAAAAATCGATGCGGTGAACAAAGCCCAATCAATAGAGTTTTAGTCATTAGATTTTGGGTAGAGCAAGAGTTCATTAAAAGACACAGTATGCATGTAACAATATACAAAGAAAATATACATTGTTAAGAGCTCAAAATAGTTAATGCATAAAAATATGAAAACATCATGCGCAGAAATTTAAGCATACCTTAATCCGTTTACTAAAAACTTCTTAGAAATATACTTTTAGAAATCTTAAATATTTTCCCTTTATATTTTATGCACTTAAAATGCTACTAGAAATGAAAACAATTCATTAATTGCATTGCAACAGCCAAAACAGAAAAGTTTCTAAATTTAACATTTCAAGGGTTAAAAAAATTAATACTTCTCACTTAAACCTGCGGTACATACAGTAAATACAAGTATGATTTTAAGCCATTAATGCCTGACATTTTTTTTTCAACGATACTTTCTATACTGGTTACAAATAGTGTTTAATGGACAGGAAACATAGTTAAAAAAATACCATGTAAAAAATAAATTTTTTATTTAAGAAAGAAAAATCGTCCCTAAAAAGGGACGCTAGGCACCAGAGGGTACATACTTTTTTACCAAAATTTTTTTCTGCCTACCATGTAATATTGAAAATGACAATTTATAAGAAGAAATAAAAGCAGCCCCCCCCCCCCAACAGTCAGACTAAACAATAATAAACACCTAAATGCATAATGGAAAAGTAATGAAATATAATGAATAATTGGTGTTAAAGAATTACACTTTTGAAATAGCTTTCTTGCAAAATTTACCTTGAGTATTTTTTGTAATTAAAAAAAAAAAGAGAAAATATTTAAGAGCATTGTATAATTAAGTTTATGTATATTAACTAATTTAATTTAATTAGATTTTGAAAATAAAATAAGTTTTAAAAATGTCAATTATTATCCGTTTTTCAGTCTAAAAACATTTACTAACTTCTTTTGATATAAATTATAGCTTCTAAGCAAGAAATCAGCAACGGTTAAACAATGCAGCCTTTGGTGCCTAGCGTTCCTTTTTAGGGACGTTCTTAAATTACTATAAAATCCAAAAAAAATTTAAAATTTACAAAATTGCAAAAAAAGGTAAACTAAAACATCGATCAAAGTAGCACATATATCAAACACAGATAGATTTACCTGTTAATAACTTTTAAAACTTAGCTTTTTGTTCTTGAGATTGTGAACGATGTAATTTTTGATATAGATCATAATCAAATGGCTACAGATCACACTTTACAGCGGTTATGTGCTGCAATCTGTTAATACAGAATTGAAGCAATACCAAAGTAATAATTGAACACAATTATTTGGCTGAAATGTTCATTTTTAGAAAATTCAGACACAATTTTCGGACCGTCCCTAAAAAGGGACGCTAGGTATTAATGGGTTAAAAAAGAATTTCGACTTAAAAATAGCTTAATATTTCCTTTTAATGATTCAGATTTCAAAGCAATTTATTTTCTGCTTAGATAATAAACGATTTAATACATGTACTTTTACTTATGTATCTTGATTTATGCAGGTACAGCTTTCGTTAATACTGAAAATGCTACACGTAGTTATTTACCAATAACGTTGGCCTTCCAAGCCGAGGACCCGGGATCTGACCTACGGTGGCCAGTCGGTGGATTTTCGTGATGCAGAAAATCCTCAGCGCCCATGTCGTATGATTATGTGGCATGTAAAAGATCCCTTGAGGTATTCTTTTGGCTTTGAATATCTTTCGGCAAAATTAAATTCCAAGTGTAGTTTCGCATCAAAGAGAGCCCAAGTGCCTCCATCTGGCTGTAACTTGGCGTCAAAATTATCTGTGCCAAAGCATCACAGCGCCTTAATGGTGGCACATGAAAAGACTGGATGCTTTGTCGGGGATTCGTACTGGGTCTGCAAAGGGCGTGGATTCGCTTATGCAGCCCCCAATGGAAAGAAAAAAAAATGATATAGACACAATAATTTTAAAATCTACAAAACTTATTTCTTACTTTCTTAAACCTAATTTCTTTATTTTGTTGGTAACATAGTTAATCAATGATTTCTGCAATTATAAATTAGATTCTAAAAACCTGCATTTTGAACATCAATATCGGGTAAAAATAACATACAGATATGAAAACATAGGTTATGATAAAAAATATATATTCATGCTTTCATTTATTACTAGCTGCGTCGCCTGGCTCTACACGGAATCTATATTGAGAATAAAAATTTTGTCAAGTGATGCGTGTGTCGAATATTTCCAATTAGATAAAAGTCATCAATCGGCTGGAAAATTTTAAATTCCCAGTTGCAGGAAAAGCCTAAAAGTATAAGCAATAATTTTATTTGTTTATATTCAAGGGAAAAAATAACTATACCTTTTCTCATCAATAATTTCTTTCACGCTATTTAATTTCTTTCACGATCGTGTAGACGATATTAATGAATCGAATTTAAAATGGATATTTCCAAATTTAAAAATGCACATAGTATCTTTTTTCTGGGTGAAGTTAGCGCTTAGGAGTTTTCGAAACCTACGGAAAGAAATCCCTCTAAAAAACATTTTTTGCGTTCTTTTCAATGCGAAGAAAATCGAGAAAATCCGATAATTATTTCGAGTAGAAAGAGCAGTTTTAAGCTATTTTTGAGTCCTTAAAAAGAAATTCGAACAATTTCGTACTTTTCTTAGCATTTGAACCCCCCCCCCTCGCCCCCACGACCCTTCCCGGGTGCCCAAGTACCTCCCTGCCAAATTCGGTAGAGATAAGACTTACATTTGTATTAGGAAAATACACACACTTATTCTCTGTTTCATTTATATGGATTTTACGCGTTAAATATCATTTTACTTGAAATTCTTAAAACAAATGAAATGGTGAAACTTTGCTGGATTACATATTATGTCCAAAAATGATTTTTTTAGCACGTTGTGCTAGAACTTATCGTCAAGGCAAGATAGAAAAAAATTGTCGGGCTTTGTTGGGTGTTAAATATAATTACGAAATGCTTAATTCGTTTTGATTTTGCAAACGTTATTTTTCGTTTTTGTTTTGCCTGTATGTTCAATTTTAAGTTAATTTTTATTTGCTAACATTTATCTTAAAGTATTTTTCAAAACTATTTACCAGTTTATGTTCATTCATTTTAACTTCCATTTTTCATTTGCTTTCTACTCAACAAAACACTCAAATAAGGTGAAATTCAAAGTTAAATTAAAAATTACTATTTCGCACATAGAAAAATTTATTAAAGCTATTTTTTTTATTTCACTTTTAAAACTATTTTAATCTTAAATATGGTGCAATAGTATATACAAAAAATGATGCTTTATAATTATAGTGAACAAGCTACGCAAAAATAATACTTCAGTTCTGTTGGAGATGACACAAAATCAACATTTGAAAATGGAAAAGTGCCTGAAGCGTGAATGACATAAAGTGATAGAGAAACTAGTTACGAGATAAAAAAAGAATTGTTAGAAAGTTTTCTCCCTGATGATTATCAAACAAGATCATTATAGGATCTTTTCCCTTAATGATGGATTTCAGTTTTAGTACTTTATACCACTGCAATTTCTCAAGAGATAGGACAGAGCCTATGGCTTTGAATTCACCACTCCTCTTTTTGAAAGAATATAATTGAGGCTTAGAATGAAGAAAAGTATTAATGTGAACAGAAACAGACATAAAGACTTGTGGAAAGCAGGTTGCGAAAAAATGTATTTTCCATACTTAAATTTTTCCAACATTAATGAATAGGAAAACTGAAAAAATTAGCATGCCTTCTCTTCATCATTAATTTTTGACGACTTAAGTTTTTCTAATAGAAAAAAGCAAGTGCGCCAGTGAAATTGATTTAAAAGTTTAAAATCGCCAATGTTTTATTTAGTACAATGATTTTGTCCCCGTTTTTAAACTATTTCTATATTCAAGCTTTTCAAACTGTGAATAAGTTGACATTTGCTCGGGTACCCCCTTCTCTGTATGCTACTATAAATTAAAATTGAAAAAAAAAAGAGGGGGACTGATACCAATCTGTACTTAATTTAGGACAACAAAATGAAATTCAATGAAATAATTTTACTGCAAAAAATATGTGAATCATTATAAAAATATGCTTATATTAAAATAAATGTGTTGCTTATATTAAAATTAAATAACCCACCAGAAATACATAAACAAGCTGAAACTAAAACAATGAAGTCACAAGATCCTTAATTATAAAAAAACTGGTTTCATAATAAAAAGTGTTGGAGATTGAAATATTAGCAATGAAATGTTTCGGCAGCCTGAATACATAGTATACAAAAGAAGATTCTAAGCTATCAAAGAAGTACTTATTTTTAGAACGATGAACGAATGAAAGAACCATAAGCATAAGGAACATAAGAATAAAGAAATAAAGAAAGCTCATATCAAAAATGCCCTTAAATGTTCAAAAATGGCACAGTGTCTCTCCGTACTTGATAGAAACACTGGAAAGTTGCTCGCTGAAGATCTGAGATAAAATTTTTCTAATTACTGTTATTATTTATTTTTATTTCTACAACAATTTTTTTTTCCGGGCTCACAGAAGTGAGTCCCAATACTGTGGTTTTATGATCCAAAATAAGTGAAACACTGTGAAGCTGACCTCTTGAAAAAAATAAACAGTAACTGAAGAAGTTTCACCTACTTTAGAGGAAAGACACTTACAAGTCACCCAGCTTGCTCCAAATGATCATATTTTTGAAATTTGCATCTGCCTAATCGTGTTAGTATATCCCCCTCGTCCGAAGGATGTTAATGGTTACTATACACAATGCTCTCTTCTCTTCCATATAAATATATTCGCTATGAGACTATCGAAAGCTAAAACAATTTGGGAGGCACCATTTCCAAAAACACCGAACGTAATTAAAAGAAAAAAAACAGTATTCATATTTAGATTCAGGTGGTCATTTTACATAAGAATCAGCAAGAATGACGTCATAAGCAGTTTGAAGGGGTTTTTTTCCCACGCAGTGTAATTTGAGCCATGAACTTTCTAAAAATCCTGATAAGACAAAAGTGTATATGCCCTTGAGAAAAATTCTGTTACTCAAGTCAGCCGTGAAAGACTTAATTCTTTCAATGTTAGTCCTAATCAGATACTTGAAAAGAAAAATAATGTACAGTTAAAATGAGGAAAATTATTCCACACATAATCTTAAAGATATAGTTAGTCATTATTTTACTGAATAAAAATTATGAAAACATTTTATTAAAAGTCCATTAAATAAGTCCATTAAACATAGAGATTTATCACTATTAAATGAAATACTCATTTAAAAATAAAGAAAGTTTTGAGGTAATGTAATTTCAAACATTCGTTAAAATTCAATAGTATTACCGCCTAAGAGCAAATAAATAAATTCTTAGATGTAGGGATAAAGCGTTTTACTTCCAGACTTTATATTATTACTAGTTATACATTTTATTTGTTTAATCATGCTGCTGTAAAAAACAATGTTCTTACTCTGAAGTTAAAAGGCACTCTTTCCTCTTTCTTTGACTCAGAAATGTTCTCTTTTTCAGTAACTCAACAATTTTAAGAAAAATAAATCTCTCAGTGTCACTTATAACTGCACACTATCGTTATTATTACATGTATCCGATAACTAGAGTTTTTTGTTATTTGAAAAAACAACGCAGTTTTCAAGTTGATGTTCTCGTTTCATGTTTCTGCTTATTTCGCGAAGCAAAGACTTTTTTAAATGGCAGAAAAAAATTAAAGAAAGGTAGGGGAAAAAAAACCTTTTCCAGTGCAAAGAAAAGACGAAAAGTGGACATCTACCATAACGAGCCGATACGTTGGCTGTTTCTTATGAGCCACTTTTCTGTCTCATTTAGTAAAGGGGCGTTTCTGCCCATGCTACGAGATTGGACAAACTTATCGTTTTCTCGTCTGCCAACTTCTGTAGATTTAGCCAGCTTTATTCCTTAGGCGACTCTTGGGGAAACAGGGGATTTTTTAAAACTTTTTATACAATGGTATGGACTTTTCTTTATACTCTTTGTCTTTATTTAAAAGTAAATGCTAACGGTGCATTTTTTTTAGAGAATGATATGAATTTCGATTATTTCTGACTAGTGAGTAACGGCTTTTGATTTTTTACTCGTTTCTTCATTCTTTCTTTGCGCATATAAAATGCATTACTTATGGAAGTATTTTGAAAATTTAGACCTTAATCTTTACATTATAATTTAGAGACAAAATAAATAAATATATGTGTCCGATAAAAACATAGTGTGATTTTTCCGTCTTGCTTCTAATTTTGGTTTCATTAAACTAAAAAAAAATAATAATTAACAAAGGTCACAACTTCTAACTAAAAAGCTGAATACTTTCTAATTTCACTTATAGCTTTTGAATTTTTCTTCTTTATTTTCTATACTTTGACAACACAAAATTTAAACACTATTCCTTTGAACTTGCTTTAATATCTCACAATCCAAAATATACATATAAACCAAAAGAAATTGGTTCTTCTTTTCTTGAAAGTAACTAAAAGGTATGCGAAAAGGTAGCATTTTTTCGATAATGAACAGATTTTGAATTGATGAAACTTATGTAGATTTTAAGGATAATATATATTGTTTCGTGTATTATACAGAAATAGAAAGTAAAATGGAGCATTACAGAAAGTACTTTTATCCTGCAGAAAAAAAGTTAAATATTTACAAAAGAAGCATTTACGGAGTATTCAGAACCAAAGATGAACTTAGTCGTAATGATTTCTAAAACAATATTCTTGTTACTTTTTAAAGAATACGTACGTTAATGCCAGCTCAAATTCAAAAGGAACTGATAACATTTAACTGTTGTAAAATAAATCGTTAAACTAATTCATTTTCAAACTGTGTAAATTAAAAATAAATGCTAAGATTTAATAAAAAAAGACTCTTTAGGTTAAGAACAAATATGCAAGTTCTAGAGATTCCGGAAATTCTATAGATAGCGTGAGTAGTATTTTTATTATTACTTTATATGTTCCGGTTATAAGTATTAGTCTAACTTGCGTGGTATGTTCAAATTAATATGGATCTGAAATGTATATTTTAACGAAATTTAGAATCCACAAAAGTGCTTTATTTAGTTATTTATCAACAGAAATAAATAAATAAATAAAAAATAAAAGTTGGGAACTCTGATGATTAATGTCTTTCTTACAGAACTAACTATTCAGAGCCTAACATGTACTTAGTTGTAACTCTCATTTCTTTATTTTGAGTTTCATGTATTTTTTTCGATGATCACGTACAAAAGCTCAGGTTTAAACCTACGGACGAAGGAAAAAAGCACCCCAAGAAACTAGTAGAAATAAGACCAAATAAATAAAAATTTTCAAGTAACGGGAATTTGAAGACGCAACGGGAAAAATGTGAGACTAGTTACAACGAAGAATTTTTCTTAGTAAAAAAAATGACCAAAAATAAGGAAACGGGAGAAGCGAAAGAAAAAAGTTAAAGAAATGGATGGAATCTAAGGAATCAGGAGCGGCAGAGCGTAAAATTACGGTAGAAAGTCCAAGTGGCTTTATAGGATTCCAGATGGGAAAATAGCCACTTGCTATACGTTAATGACACTCTTCTTATGTTTTATTTGATGGAAGAGGAGTGAAATAGGTGAAAAACGTCCTTACTTGCAAGAGTTCAATCGACTGAACAATGACATATAATGATGAGATACTAAAACCAAAATCACGAAATAAAGCACCAAAGTTTACAGACTTTTCTAAGCAATGGACTTCTGATTAGAAAAATCATTTAGAGAAAGTGTCGAATTAAATACTTCGGGTGACATCGGCGCTTAATTAAAATTTTCTGGGCTTGTTTCCGCGGAACTTTTGTTCTGGTCAAATGTGATTATTTATTTAATAAAAGCAACATTCAAATAATGAAGCACTTAAATCTGTAAAAAAATTAGTTATTAATTTATTTGATTTTGCTGATCATTTTGATTGAGAACTACTTTTGTACGTACTTTTGATTTAAACGACAATGTATTGTTTGCATACAATTTTTATTTTTATATACTCAAAAGACTTTAAAACTTTTCAGTTACATTTCCATTGATGAAACAAGGGTGGAAATTGCCCTTACTTCCTATAATTAAAAATTTCTGAACTAATTTCTAATTTTGCTTTGATCGGATGTGCTTAGTTGTTTACCGAAAACAAGATTCAAATAAAGAAGCACATAAATTTCCAAAAAAATAGTTGTTTATTTTTTTTGTCTCTTGTAATTTTGATTGAGAGCTCCTTTTGTAAGCACTTTTGAATTAATCGGCAATATATTATGTGCGTACAATTTTTACTTTTATGTAGTCAAAAGAGCGAAACACACTCTTCAGTTATATTTCATTTGATGAAACAAGCGTGAAATAGGTGTGGGAAAAGTGTATTTACTTCGTAAAATTTAATTGACTGACCAATGATATAATCACAATTGACGAGATACTAAAACCAAAATCACAAAATAAAGAATTAAACATTAAGGGTTCAGCAATGGACTTATTATTTGAAAAATCATTTAGAGATAGTGTCGAATATTTTTTTTAATCACATGAGATCTTACTAACATTTTTTATACTGATTTCTATAGGCTTTTTGTTCTGACCAGATGTTGTTATTTTTATACATGAGTGCATAAATCTGAAAAAAAAATATAATAAAAAATATATATTTATATTCTTTTATTTTCAAAGATAGTTTTGTGTAGAGAACTCCTTAAGTGATGTTCTACTAAAGTATGGTTTGATTAATTAGTATGTGCACAAGATTTCTGTATTTTTTTTTTACACGAGAGACCTACAAAATATCTTAATTATCTTTATTTATTCTATGTGCATAATTACACAAAAATTCTAATGATATCAATGGAATGTAATCATGGTGTCGAATGCGTAGGACATCGGCAAACTTCTTCAACAAACTGGTTTCCGTATATATATATATATATATATATTTTTTTTTTTCAGCCAACTATTTTTACAATGGATATTATAATGCGTAAGAATTCATTTGAAACAAAATAATTTTCTCCGGATAAAAAAAAGTTAAATCTAATCTATTGTTGTGCAAAGTATAGAGCTTTATAAATTTAAACAAATATTTCCAGGTAGGAATGAATTTTCGGAGTACAACTACGAGTTTCAATGTGTCTGTATTTATTTTACGGTAGCGAAATCTCGATTTCTGAGTTTTATGCATAATGTCTGATAACATATGAAAAAAATTATATGAAAAAAAGCATTTAGAGGATGTAAACCTATATATCCGAACCTATATATCTGTGGACCTAACCTGAGGTAAAACCTATATATCTGTGGACTGTTTGTATATAGATCATCTCATCGAAACACTGATACAAATATAGATTATTTACAATGCTAAGAACTAGCATTGTGTTCTTAACAAAATGTTGTCATGAGAAAAAATTTGTATTTGGGAAATTTGTTCACTGGAGTCTCTGCTGTAAGATTTTCTTTCAAATACCATGCATGTGGTTTTACAAAAGTAGCACAATACTATTTCAGGTAAACGTAACTGAAAACTATCTTTTTTATCTTTCGCAAAAGTCCCTTTTTATTTTTTCCAATACCACCTACGCATTGAAATGTGGAGCTAGTACTTCTTTTTTGCAATTCTTTATTGAAAATTCAAATAATACAACTGTCCAATGAGAAAAATTTTTATAGCACATTAAGTGAATATTAACAATACGGATGCTGAACCAAAAGAAAAAAAAAGTTTGATGCTGCCGTTGCCTCAAACATAATACTTTCCTAGCTTTGGGTATATTTAAACTCTCCAGTTTTATGAAAGCCATCCATCTTCTTTCAGATATGTGAAAGAAGGTATTTCCCGAAGACTCGATGACATATAGATGCTGCACTATTCAGTCAGACTTTCCACAAGATCATAAATTTTTTTGTGTTGTATTATAAATGCAGCAATTGTGTTCTTTCAAAACGAATGCATAGTTTCGAGATGTTGTTCAATCTATTACAATGCAATTAGTAGATGTTTCGTTCCTTCAGAATTGAATGTTGTGTACGTGTGAGACACGTGTAGGAAAAATGATAACAATGAGGGAAATAGAGTGTAAGATTTTAGGCTAGTTTCTCTTCCATTTGTTTTTTTTCTTTTTCGGCCTATCAATGTAAAAAAATAATGAATTATAATCTTAGATATACACTAGGGTGGGGCGAAAAATAAAAAGTTTTTCAGCTCAACTTCTAATAGTTGCCAAAAGTTGTCTTTGGTGATAGTTAGCTTTTGTGCAAAATTTGAGAAATATCGGTTAATATCTTCAGGGGGCGCTGCGATCGCAAAGTTTTACCATAGCTTTGTTATGGATTTTATGGTTAAAATATCAAAAAGAATGCCTTTAGCTAGTCTCTTTGCGTTTTTTTTTACTCAAAAGATGTTTTCATGCATTAAAAGCATATGAAATGACTCACAAACATTGTTTTATATGATATATTTATATTTCAAAAAAAAATCATTTTTTCATGCTTTTGTTTTTTTTTTAAATGCTTGAAATATAAATATATCATAAAAATAATTTTTTGTGAGTTATTTCATATGCTTTGAATGCATGAATATATCTTATGAGTAAAAAAATGCAATGAAATTAGCTAACGGCATTGTTTTCCATATTTTAACCATAAAATCCCGATAAAAGCTATGGTAAAACTTTGCGATCGCAGCACCCCCTGAAGATATTAACCGATTTTTCTCAAATTTTGCACAAAAGCTAACTATCACCAAAGACAACTTCTGGCAACTATTAGAAGTTGATCTGAAAACCTTTTTATTTTTCGCCCCACCCTAATGAGCACTTCGTGCCTTGAAAGTAGTGAGAAAAATTTCAAGAAAGTACTAACCGCCAAGGCGGCTCTCTAAGACGCGCCTTCGCGCCTTTTCTTTCTTCCTGCATCAGAAAATCATTCCAATTGCTGCACGTAGGGTGAGGCGAAAAATAAAATTTTTTTCAGATCAACTTCTAATAGCTGCCAAAAGTTGTCTTTGGTGATAGTTAACTTTTGTGCAAATTTTGAGAAAAATCTGTTAGTATCTTCAGGGGGCGCTGCGATCGCAAAGTTTTACCATAGCTTTTATATGGATTTTATGGTTTAAATTTGAAAATTAATGCCGTTAGCTAATCTCATTACATTTTTTTACTCATAAGATATATTCATGCATTCACAGTATATAAAATAACTCACAAAAAGTAATTTATATGATATATTTATATTTCAAACATCTTAAAAAGAAACAAAACAGTGAAAAATAGTGATTTTTAGGACAATATTACGTAAAAACTGAATTTTTTTTACAAAATGTGACATAAAAATTATGAAACTGCAAACATATGACAACATTAAACAGCATTACTTAAAAATAAATGAAATATGTTTTTAAAAATTTGTACAAATGTACAAAACGTACATGATACGAAAATATTATGTGCCACAGTTTCAGCTTTCACAAAAAATGTTTTTTATTTTCAAAGAAAGGGCCTTTAACCGTGCACGAACGAAACCATCCCTCGTTTATATTCCACTTAATGGTCAGTGATGCATCCATTACCAACTTGACGCTGTGTTCCACGGATTGAATATGACAAATAAATGTCCACATGTTTCAAAGAAAATGGGAAACATCTTCGGTTTTCACCGTGTAACTTGTCTTCAGATGACATCATTATTATAGGAGGCTCTGTTATAAGCACGTTTTCAAACTGCCAATTTATCAAGTCTGCATAGTCGGAAGAAAAGTTAATCTCAAAAATGATAAAAGTGTGGATGTCATTACTATACAGAGAATCAGAGAGTTGGTGCTTTTTACTCTTAAAATTTGACGAATAACTAACTGCCGTACATACCTTCGATTATCATTTAACATTACCAGCAAAATATTATTAGTATATACAAAAAAAAGCTATTCTCTGAATAACTGGCTCAATGACATGTAACAGGACGTCTGGTAAATAATGCGACTGGTATAATAACTTGCCACAAGTTTCGTGCACCATCCTTGCATGATGAGTTGCACTTAATGAGAAACCAGCAAGGTGCACATTTAACAATGACTGAAACTATTCTTTTTAAGTTTGTTGTCGGATATTCTGTGCCGATGTTTAAGCGTAAATTTTATTGACTGTCATGAGCCGTCTAGAATGACTCCAGGAACTAGGTACTGTTTCAGAAAGATGTATGGAGAGGTTGGTCACTAATAAAGGCTTCAAATATTTCTAGTAAATATTTCTGGTCTGATCTTAGGTCAGCTCTGTCGATAGTTGGCATGTTTTGCATACTGTGCTTAACTGCCTCATATTTCACTATAGTTAGGGATTTGCAGCCTGTCAACATTTTGCCAATAGAGCTGCTGAACCCACGGGGACCAGTTGTTCATCCATCTGAGTATTCTACTAAGTGGAGAAGAAGCAATTCATGAAGCTGACCATGAAGCATGCCATGAAGCTGACAAATTAACCGCTGCAATGGCCTATTAAAAATGTTTCAAGACGTTATATTTAACCACCTTTGCTAATAACAGAACCTCCCATAACAATGATATCTGAAGATGAGCTACATGACTTGAAAACCGGAGATATAACCCATTTTCTTCGATACATGTGAACATTTACTATTGATACTCAATCCGTGAAATCTAGCGTAAAGTTGGTGACGGATGCATCACTGACCATGACCACCAAGTGGAATAGAAACGAGGGATGGTTTCGTTCGTGCACGTTTAAAGGCTCGAAAGGAACTACTTTTCTTTGAAAATAAAAAAGATTTTTTGTGAAAGCTCAAACTGTGACACATAAAATTTTCGTATCATGTACGTTTTGTACATTTGTACATATTTCATTTATTTTTAAGTAATGCTGTTAAATGTTGTCATGTGTTTGCTTTTTATAATTTGTATGTCCCATTTTGTAAAAAAAAAATCAGTTTTTACTTAATATTGTCCTAAAAATTACTATTTTTCACTGTTTTGTCTCTTTTTAAGATGCTTGAAATATAAATATATCATGTAAAATCATTTTTGTGAGTTATTTCTTATGCTTTGAATGCATGAATATATCTTATGAGTAAAAAAATGCAATGAAATAAGCTAACGGCATTGTTTTTCATACTTTAACCATAAAATCCCTATAAAAGCTATGGTAAAACTTTGCGATCGCAGCGCCCCCTGAAGATATGAACCGATTTTTCTCAAAATTTGCACAAAAGCTAACTATCACCAAAGACAACTTTTGGCAGCTATTAGAAGTTGATCTGAAAAAATTTTTATTTTTCGCCCCACCCTAAATACACTGCTTGACAATTGCTAAGGAACACCTATATTTATTGGAATGTTTAAGAACACACATTTTTTGAAGAAACATAACTAATTACATATTAACTAGGCAGGATGTGCCCTTATTATATTGCAAAACGGTACCAATATACCCGCATCGATGAAGTAAAAAATTAAAAAAAAAAAAACTTCTGAAATGGTTTTCAAAAAGCCGCAAAAAATTGATCTTCAGGTCAGACTAATGCAGCCATGAAAACCTTAGAGTGTAATGTGATTATCACGGCTTAATCAATGACCCTCCTCTAGTCCGTTGGTATACTTCGAAGATTTCCCCGGCTTTCCCCCGTCCGCTACCAGTTTCGTTTCGATATTTCAGCCATATTTGGCGACAAAAAGGGGCAGATTCTCGATAAATTTGGAGAACAATTTTACGATATGTAGTAAATTTGGCGAGAGCACAGATGACGATTCATGAATTTAATATTATTTTTATCCACTTATATCTTCTGATAGCTAAGCTTTCAAGGAGTGAAAAAGAACGGAATTGCGTCTTTGGGAGACATTAACAGGTCGGATGAGATAAGGTTACAAATACGCACGCACAGATAGCCGCGCATAAATTATAATAATATAGATTAGTGTTTCGCGGGGAACATTCACTTAATGCATGATCTTCAAGAGAAATTGTGAAATCGCTTATTTTGTACTTTGAAGATATATAAATTTTATCAAAGCTGGGAGCTCTTTTTTTCATTTTAACCACAAAGATTAATTTAAGTCTATTTTTTTATACAATCAGAAATTATTTTTGGTGGGGAAACATATGAACAACTAAATTCTCTCTTTCTCATAAGTAATTAAATGTGCTAAAATTGAACGAGACGGATATTCTTTACACGTTCTAAAACACTTTATTTCTCTTTCGTACAATATGCTATATTTTATACTACACAGATGAGTTCGTTTTAAATTCTATTGAAAAAAGGAGAACTGAAACTTAAGTGTATTTTCCATGTGCTCATGGTAGGTTTTATAGCAAAAATTGAGAAGATTTGGAGTTGTTTGTCAACGAAGACATGAAAGTGGATTCCTAGCGCTGCTTTTGAGATGTCGGACTGGGATTTAATATTTGAGTAGCCTGTTTCTTTATTTGCATTTATTTGAACTCACATCGTTATTGTATTGAAACATTTCGCGAAAAGAAGCTGTCCTCAAAATGAATTGCTGTAAGATTATGTTCCTTAGAGAAAATGCAAACTCTGTTTTCATTCGTTGCATTGACATCAGAGATGTCAGGGGAAAAGGAAATTTTAAGAATTGCTTACAAAAAATTCTTTGCTCGAAAATAGCTGGTGAATATATTTTTGCAAAGCATATACTTATCTGTCTCACTCTCTCTATCCAAAATATATAATTGAGATGGTTTGACCTACCTACTTTAACTGAAAGCTTAATAGTACTTTTAAAAATTCATAATCTGAAGATAACAGAGTTTGACTAATTAAAACAATGCATTACGTAAAATGAAATAAATAGAAAATACAGTAGTGTGACAAAAGTCTAGAGAAAACAAAAATAAAAAAAAAAGACTGCCAAATGAAATTCCCTTAAATTTAACGCAATACTAATCACCGTGTGCCTCTGCAAAAAACTGAAAATTCATAATCAAACATAACGAAGAAAACTTCGTCGGGATAAATCTAGTGTTAAACTATATACGGTACCCGAATCCAAATTATTTTTTTTCTTCATTTATTTATTACTTCTATTTGCTCTTTAGCATTCATGATTATAACTGTTTAAATATAGCATGAGAAGCTATCACTCTTCCATTGTTTTGGCTACACAGTTATTATAAGTATCATAATTTATATATTTTTTTAATACTTAAAATTTTATATGATGTTTTTCCGAGTTTTTACAAGAATAAAATTAAGCATTTAAATAATTGCAATGCTAGTACACTACAGTCCAGTGTCCCCGTACCTACCACAACACACATGGTTTAATCGCAATGCGAGTACATGAACCCTGTATTTTGGAAAGTGACATTGCGCTTAAGTGGTCGGTATACTTTAACATGCACGTGCTTACAGCTGCAAGCGGTGACAAAACAATTGCTAACGTTTCCATTAAACACATTTTTTTTTCATTTATTGTACACAATGCCCCAAATTTAAAAAAACAAAGTGTCTTAATAATTGAAGAAAAAATCACGTAGTTTTATATTGAATGCTCTAAGAAGAGAAAACTGTTATTTTTCGTGGTTCTTTCTGGTCAAATAACAAACTGAACCTTTTCCCCTCTCTTATTCAAGATAATTTCTCTTTCGCAACAATCAATCATTCCTTACATCAAACACTCCTGAGCCGTTTTCCACCCTCGTCTGCAAGCATCGGAAGAAGAATATTTATTTTCTCTGAGCAGTGGCTCCACTTCACCCTTCTAAGGGCTGTCGCAAATATTCTCCACGTTCTAATTCAAAAGAACGCAACGAACAACACAGCATATTAAATTGAATGAAAACTCGCTTCAGAACATCTGGGTAGAATTAAACAATGGGATTTTTTTCTGTTTGAGACATTCTTTTTTTCGAGTTTCTTTAAAATTCCCCCCCCCCCTCCCAGTCGATATTCAAATGCTCCAATATCTAATGGATTATTCATAACGTTTAAAATAGAGAGAACCTCGATATATTCAATATATCTTGCAAGAATGAATTCTATCAGTAGTGAGATGTCCCACGACGGTATTACACAGATTGATCTTGTTTTGAGAAAGATTATTTTTAGAAAGCTAGAAGAATTTCAAGAACTCGGTTTTGTCAGTATCCGCAGCGTATGATAAAAATCTTATTTATCAAATATCGCATATCTTGCCTGAAAATATTTTTAAACATTAAACGAAAAAAGCTAATTAAAATAATGCGTTCCATTTTAAAACTTGCTTAAAATATTGCTGTTTTTCTTAATATAAAAAAGAGAAATTAATTAATTATTTTTATACCAAACGAATGTTTCTTGTAAAATTACGCAATAAATATTTCTTAAAAATCATATAAATATCTAAAATGCTTAAGGTTTTTGGATTCATAGATGACTAAGACTCTTTTGAGTAATACAATAATATAAATAAGCCCGTTTGATTTCAAGAAAAACCGACTTTTTATTGCAAAATTGAAACGAATAATTTTATCAACAGAACCAATGCATTTACCACTTTAAAAACAAGTCAAAGCAGTATGTTTTTCTCAAAAAAAAAACTTATTTTGCTGCAGCTGGAGGTTACAAATCATTTTAAATGACAACATAGTGTGTTATTAAAACAATAAAATGCGTAATTTAAAGCTATTTTAAATCCTAAGTTGTAAGAGATTATAAATGGATACTTCTGTAGATGAACTTCTCAATAGATGGACTTACATTAAAAATAGATGTCATTGAACATATTTCATACTATCGCTTAACTACAAAAACAGAAAACGAAAAAGTTGCAACTATAAAATTTTGAACTTGAATTACTCTAAATTAGGAGTTTGTTACATAATGCCTTCATCTCCCAACCCCTTTAATTACTCATTATTTTATAGTGTTTAATATACATAAAGTATATACATGCATAACTTTAGCGAATATTTAAGATTACCACTGTGTTTCGTGATCTCGGTAATTTAGGTATTTTATGTTTTAGAATTTTGCATGAGAACAAAATGATTCAGAATGTGACGTATTTTTCTACGAATATTTCTCAAAATATGACAAGCATTTCATATTCACAAACACACTTGTCTGCCAAAACGTTTCCAAAATCCATTTCTTCTTGTATAAAATATTGAAAGATAATCTTCGCAAAAAATTTTGCAAAAGCGTTTCAATCGAACGTGTTTTGGAACTACAGTTGCAAAATGAATGCTTTCAAAGGGCATTTCTTCTAACAGAATATTATTCCTTGAAAGTTATATTGAATTTGAAATTCATAAAAATATTAGCATAGCTAAGATGGAAAGTTTTATAAGATTTCTTTAGACTGAAGAGTTTACTCCCGTATTCTTCAAAGTAAACCATTTTTGCATTAAAATTGTTCTCCGAAGTTGACTTTACTGTCGAATGGAAAAGACAGAAATACTTTGCATACCATGAAAGACGAGAAAAACGGGTGAAAATACGATGTAGACGCGAAGTTTTGGAAGTTATTGAATCACTCCACTTGTTAAGGAATATAGAGATATTATAAAGAGAAAGTAGCATATGTAAAAGCTGGCATAATTTTTACCATGGAACACGAAGAAAGTTCCACAAGATGTTGAATATAAGAAGTTGGGGCTATTTCAACAGTTGCAACACTAATGTATGTTTTCAAACATAAATTTCCTTCGTTCCAGAAACGTTTTACAGCACTGTAAAAAATGACTGTTGTTTTTGCAGTATAATACAGCTGATTTATTGTAATAAACTGTAAAAATAACCAACTTTACAGTAAAAACTGTAAAATTAACTGTAAGAAACTATATACTTTAAAGAACAGTAATAAATAAAGATAGTAGAAAAGAATAAATGTTATGTATTTTGGCTACTTTCTTAGATTTGAAATTTTAAACGCATCATAATAGTTTGATAAAGATAAATACAATCACATTTTTGATTTTTTGAAAAAGACGGTATTTTTTTCCTAATGAGATCAGCTCTTCGTTTTCTTTATTAATCAGTTAACACTTTAGTCCAGGCTAGAAGGCCATATACCTAAAATTTTTACATATATGACATTTTTTGATGGTTTCTATATGAATTTGGCCTTCTGATTCCGAATCCGTTGAGTGCCAGACGCTAAACCTTGAGCATTTTTGTAAAAATGGCGAAATCCAATATGGCTGCTGTAAAAGGTACGAAGCAAATTAATGGAATCGTGCGTGCAATGAAACATTTTATACACTTAAAAATGATTGTACTCTTTAGTCAAAATATAATTCTATTGAAAATTAATATTTATGAAAAGTATACGAATGAAAAAATTATCAAAATGGTAAAATTCAAGATGTCAGCCTAAAAAGTTGTAAGGTTCGATTTTCAGGTATAAATCATTTTTTAAACCGTAATTTACATGAAAATAGAATGTTTTAACAAAGATAAATGTTTAAAATGATATGCAGGGAGCATAAAAATGTGATTTAGCCTAAAATTAACACTGAAAAAATATTTAGAAACATTCGAAACTTAAGTTTCGGGATTTTGCCGGCTTAAACCAATTTCCTGCAAGAAACAAGTGTCTTTTGCTAAAAAGTTTCCCATATTGATACAAGTTGCATGAATACGAACTTCTCACTGGTGTGAAACGTATTTCTAGCTACCAGTCGGAAGGTATATCCAACGTGTTTGTTTAGTGTTTCGCCTTCAGTTGGATTATGGATTGTTCAGATTGACTTCACCCAAGTAAGGGTATGTGCAATCTCTCGATATTGTAGTTTTGGATGAATTGCAAAACAAATAAGCGGCTTAGCTATTTGCTTGCAATTTTTGCCTTAGCACTGGCCATATTTGTCAAACTGCTCCGGGAGCTTTCCTCGCAAGTTAGAAATTTGCTGAACTGTTACCATCAACCTATCTAAGAGTTTTTGGGAAGTTTCCAATTTCTTGCCGTAAAGTTACTTACTTTAATTTGGAAGGTTTCTAAATTCTTTCGGAATACTACTGACTTTAGCTAAGTAGTGAGTCATAATCACATCAGCTTCTTCATGAGAAACAAAAGCTTGTTGAATTCCAATACCAATCTAATCGGAAAAGAATCGGTACCAGTAATAATTACACATTGACCTGGGGATCGAATGTAGTAGACTCACAACAAACTTAATTACTTGCGTCTTATTTGGTACTACTTTCAGTACGATGTCTCTTTTAGAAAGTGGTGATTTATCATTAAGTTGAAAAACGCAATAGATATTTTTCTCTTATGTGGCTCGACGTTGTGACGTAATACTAAGTTTATCGTATCTTTCAAACAGATTGTGTACCGCTAGAATGGTTTGTATCTCGTGCTTAATAAAGTTTTCTACACCATCAATACAATTACTCAAGCAGCTGGCTTTGCGGGTAAAGGTACTGCCCACAATGTTGCACATTCACCAAGAATGATAATTTCTGGACGACTCTTACCGCCTACCCTGAAAACTGCCTTTAGTTTTGACTCTAGTACAGATTTATTAGGACCTATCATATTTCACTCATTATCAAATAAAGCAGTAGGAAGAGGAGCCAGTTCATGACTAAATAATTTCTGCAAGGAAGCTTTCCCTTGATATCACAAAACATCTATCGAATATATCTCATTAGCCCTAAGCATTTTTTCGCTTTTTCATTGGGAATTTTTTTTTTTTTTTTCGTAGTGCTGTTTCTCATACGATTCTATTACTACTGGAAAATATGTTTTTATTTGTCTGGTATGTTTTAATCCAATATCTCTCTTCACAGTTTCACAGTAAAAACAAAGCGAAACGCTCCTGGAAAATAATGGGCAGTTATAGGCTTAACTTCTGCCAGTAACATACCTGGAAGAAATCAGGAAAGTTTCCTGATGAAGGTCAGAAACCTTGCTAAAGAATTTATAACGCTTCCAAACAAAAGTCAGGCACTTTACGGCAATAAATCGGAAACTTACGAAAAACTCTTAGATAGGTTGATGGTAGCAGTTCGGCACCTTTCTGGCTTACCAGGAAATTTCTTGAAGCAGTTTAACAAATATGGCTACTGCTAAGGCAGAAATGTCAAGCAAATAGCTGAGCCGCTAATTTGTTTACAATTCATCCAAAACTACAATATCGAGAGATTGTACATACACTTACTTGGGTGAAGTCAATCTGGACAATCCATTATCGAGCTAAAGGCGAAACACTAAACAAACACGTTGGATATACCTTCCAACTGGTAGCTAAAAATACGTTTCACACCAGTGAGAAGTTCGCATTCATGCAACTTGTATCAATTTGGGAAACTTTTTCGCAAAAGAAACTTGTTTCTTGCAGGAAATTGGTTTAAGCCGGCAAAATCCCGAAACTTAAGTTTGGAATGTTTCTGAATATTTTTACAGTGTTATTTTTAGGCTAAATCACATTTTTTATGCTCCCTGCATAGCATTTTAAACGTTTATCTTTGTTAAAACATTCTATTTTCATGTAAATTACGGTTTAAAAAATGATTTATACCTGAAAATTGAACCTTATAACTTGTTAGGCTCACATCTTGAATTTTACCATTTTGACAATTTTTGTATTCCTACACTTTTTATAAATATTAATTTTCAATAGAATTATATTTTGACTAAAGAGTACAATCATTTTTAAGTGTATAAAATGTTTCATTGCACGCACGATTCCATTAATTTGCTTCGTACCTTTTACAGCAGCCATATTGGTTTTCGCCATTTGGACAAAAATGCTCAAGGTTTGGCGTCTGGCACTCAACGGATTCGGAATCAGCAGGTCAAATTCATATAGAAACCACCAAAAAATGTCATATATGTAAAAATTTTAGGTTTGATGACATTTCAATGGACACTAGCCTGGACTACTTAGATTTATTTTTTAACACAATGAGAACTTCTCCATATTCTCAAAATAACTAATACTGTCACTTGTTTTAAGACATCTGAACAAAACAAGGAAAGATGTCCCTTAATAAATTAATCTAAACATAAACCTATTCCCTCGTCGTAGTAAATGGTAAAATCATGTTGATCTAATGCCTATCCAATCATTTCCTAATGATGCGTGTACTTCATCGATAAATATGTAGATCGGGCGATGATAGTGCTATTTGATGCCAAAATTTGGAGCAAAATATATATACAGAGGAGACTTAACTTACGAGAGGGATATAATCGAATACCCATGACGTAAGTCAAAACTTCGGGTTGTGAAAAAGGGTGTGAATACGAATTTTAGATCATTATTTTCGTTTAGATGCTTCCAAACGCATCCAATTAAACCATTCCTTTACTATATCTTACCGTTTCTTCACTGTAAAAAATAAAGATTGTTTTTACAGTATAATACAGCTAAATGTATGGAAATTTTACAGTAATAAACTAAATTGGTAAGTAGTAAACTATAAAATTGCTAGTTTACAGTGATAGACTGTAAAATTGCTAGTTCACATTAATAAACTGTAAAAGTGCAAGTTTTACAGTTTATTGTACATTTTGCAGTTTTAAACTGAAACCACTGCTACCGGTATCATACTGTAAAAACAAGTTTTTTTTTGCAGTGTACATAAAAACCCCAAATTTATACTGTAAGATCTAATTTCAATATAAAGTACTGTAATGACGCACAAAATGTTTTCTCTTCTTTAAGAAACTTTCTCTCTCCATCTTCACTAACTTTAGATGAAGCAGAGTGTTGTGGACAGAAAAAAAAAAAAAAGGAAAATGCAAGGTGGTCTTTCGTACTGACTAACCAAACGAGGCTTAAAAACTGCTATGGTGTGGGAACTTCCGCCTTCAGTAATGCTTGAAAGACGTAAATCCACTCACGTAGCCAATAATTTGTCAAAAAAGCTCGCGTATCGGGTGAGTAGTTAGCGTTAGCTCTGAGACACGTTACTCGTGAAATATTTGCATTATAAATATTTCGTGTAAGTCAAATAGAGCTATAGCTCGAATCCACTGCGTAACATTGACCGCCATAGCTTCATTTGTATAAAATAATAATTTTGAAAATGCTACGACTTTACATTTTAATGAAAAATCCCCAACGTTCATGCAGGAAGTTACGCTTAACACTCCATGCTTTTTTTTCTTTCTTTTTTTTATATATATATAAAAATTAAAATGAAAGAATCATTAACGTTTGTTATCTGATATTTTATCCGACATATTTATTTTAATTAGTAATGTGATACTAATTACTTTCTAAATAGAATGCTTTTTCAGAAGCAATTACTAAAAAATCGAATTAACGATTCCTATTGTAATTAAATTTCAACATGTGGGTTTTTATAATATGAAAACAAGCTATTTAATAAGCTATTTTCAGTTTATGATCGTGACATCCTTTTACTTTAAAGTTATTTCTGAATGTTTTTCATTTATTTCGTTTTACTTTGGTTATATCATTTTTCTTCAGTGAAATCACGTACATTTAAATTCAGTAAAAGCAATTATGTTAAAAAGGTAGATTTTTCAAAGCGAAATTTCCCCTTTCAGTACTCCAAGTTATCCATGAATTTACCTTCTTCATGGCAATTCATTGATTAGTATAAGGTTCACATTACATAAGGAAAAAATAGGGATTATTGTTTCAAGCATTAGTTGATAAGATCCATTTTTGGCATCCTGTAACTATAGGGAACAATGTCTTCTGATATTAAAGCTAAATATTCCTCAAACAATAATTCTTTAAGCATTACATATTGTAATGGAAATGTGCGAAAAGCAACATGAACCTATTAAAATATAATTTTCTACATTTAAAAGACTATTACTTCTATGCAAATAACTAATCAGTTAAGTTTCTGGTATAGCAAATATCTTTAACATGCATGAGGAAAATGTTTATTATTTGTATTGTTATTCTGATGATCATAATGTAGAATGAGCAAGAAAAAAAAAGATGCCCATGAATATTTAAACATAATTAAAAGCAATACAGGCTTAGAAGATTTAAAGAGTATGTATCTCTAATTTTAAGTATAAGAACCCATTCAAACTATCTTAGTTAACGTTTAGAAACTTAAACTGGAATATTTGTTCTGAGCACATCTAAATTGCTTTCTAATTCTCGTGCCACTCATCCTTTTTAATTATTTATCCTTGGCTTTTCTTGGTCCCCTAACTGAAATCTTCAATTACAAACACCATACTTCTTTCTCCCTTATTTTAAACTTACGTTTTATGTTTCAAATTTCATCCCTCAAAGCACCTAGAAATTTCAGAAACATTTTAGTTAAAATATCCTCCCTGTTATAAAAGACGGAATCTTCACTGCTCTATATTGCTTCACATAAAAGATCAATTAATTCAATTTGACAAGCTATATTTCTTTTAAAAGATACTTCGATCTAATTTTAGAAGTGGTAGATTATTAATATGAATACTATTTGACGTTTTATGTTGTTTTTAATCCGGAAGTAACAACAACAAATGTCCCGTCCATCATATTTTTCAACTGCACTATATACAGTTTGATATTTTTCCGCCGACCTCGGATGCATCAGTAGTCTCAGGTATCTACTGTTTTTGTCAAAATAGGGGTAATGGTAATAAGAGAGATCAGGAATAAGAAGAGATTTTGGCTTTATTATTACTGTTATTATTATTATTATTATTATTTGTCTGTAAAACGTCTGTCTGTTTTTGTTCTATGTTCTATGTTTTGATGTTTTGTTTTGCTATTGTTCATGTGCTTCATGTTTCTTTTTCTGTATTCTTCTGTAATATCAATGGTTTTGTCAAATAAAGTCTCCAGAGATCCCTTCAACTGAAAAGCCATTAAGATGGTAGTCACGGGGATCTCCGGGGTGAAATGAAATGAAATGAAAAATGAATTGGGTTCCTTTACTGGACGCGTTGGTTCGAGTTGATGTTTTCGGACTACGTAGAAATGCTACCAGGGTGCATTTTCTTAATCAAGCTGTCACACCTTTTTGAAAAAGAGCCGTTCAGTCGTGCTAGGCGGGGCTTTTGAAGTTACACAGCAAGATGCAATACGGAACGCATTGAGCATTTGCAAAATCTCATTGTAGCAGATCAGTCGCTGCTGCTCATAGTCCAATGAGGGTTTTCATTGTGAGTTGCCATTTTTCTCACGAGTGCTAATTTTATAAAGCATTTTGAAAAAGAAATGTAATAGTACTTATAACTTAGGTAATAGAAAATGCTATTATTATATAAATACGACAAAATACACTGAAAGCAATAGATTGAATGTAGAATGATGCACCTCTATATATAAAAGCTTATTCAGAGCCACAACAAATTTTAACTAGCTAGAAATTGAAAAGAAAAAGTCAGGACGTCAAACTGTCCGTCGTTTTGAAAATAACCTTCAATACATAAAACAGAAGTAGTTTGGACAAATTAAAATGAAATCTTACTAAAACTAATTAAAATGAAACTAATATCAATTTTCAGTTATTAGAGTAATAATAAAGCTTTCATTATACTTGTTAAAAAAGTGAAATGTATAATTTTTTTTCTTCACGTATTTATTACTTTGTTGAAATAGAAAATATATTTCTCATTATATCCTCACTACGTAAACTTAATTTTTGAGTCGCACGCAAATCCATACACCAAGAAAACACGTCATTTTCGCGATAACTGTCACATTCTTAGAGTTTTTACTGCCCATCAAACGAAAAAAAAATACAGTTCCTTAATAATATTAGTTTTCTTGGCTTCTTGACTTAACCTTTTCAAAAAATGGCACGTCGTTATAAATGATGAGGCTTAGTTGATGGTGTCTAGTCTGTAGACTGTCTGAAATGGAGCAATTTCAGCCTTTCATACAGCAGACAAGGTTTGATTGAATGTCGAATATATTTGGAATGTATCAGAAATTGCATTCCTTGAGGGAGAAGATAGATCATCCTCATTTTAGTCCAAACTTTTGGATAGAAAAATGGTGTTTTTGATAAATGGAATATGTTGAACAGCCGACTTTTTTACACGAACTTTCGAAAATGCATTCAATGTATTGTGTAAAGTAATCGTTTATAGAAATGGGCATCAGTTATGAGTGTCAAGCTACTATAATACGTGAGTTGGGCGAAACTCTGAATACAACACATTCACCAAGAACCTGACTGGAGACTGTTTTCCTTAGTTGCTTTCGCCCACGTTTGAAACCGATAGTCGTAAGTTTACTTTAGATTTAGCTTGCACTTTACTCCTTTGTAAAAGACTTATAAGTAGTAAAATAAAAGCTGATGGAAAAAAACTTGCATTTCCATAAATATAGAAGAATGCCGGAATGCATTCATTCATTCATTCATTCATTCATTCATTCTCTTTCTTTCTTTCTCAGGGCTGGAATAACAAAACAAATCTAAATTGTGTCCCCACACGAGCCTTTCTTAAATAAACCCAGACCTGAAATTTTCACCAAACAGAAGAATGTATAAAAATATTTTCCGAAAAATCATCAGCACCATAACTTTTACATTCTCTAAACATTAATAAGATTTTCAGCCTTAAAATAACATTATCAGTAACTTCTAGGTTTTTGGGGAAAGCTTCCTTAGAGTTCCCCAAAAACGCAACAGTAGAAACTTTTGAACAACGAAGCTCTTATGATGATAATTCTTTTTTTAGAAAAAAAAACATGCGTTTTCAAAACGTTTTGATAATCTTACGAGTAAATTATTTTTCAAAAATAAGAATGTGTCTAGAGTGCAGTAATTTTATAAAAGATTTGTATGTTAAGCATTATTGAGAATTCCATATATACCAGTACAGTATTATGCAATTTATATTCCGTTTCGTATTGTTTTTTCATAATTTTTTTAATAATTTTCTATTCGAACAAATTTATCTTTGATATAGTTAATAATAGCAATTCAAGAGCAAAGATTTTATCCACTATAATTAGTTTTGAATTAATTTTTTTTAATCACAGAACTTTTTAATCAAAACTTACTAAAGTACAATGTCGATTAAAACTATAGAATTAATAGATAAATTCCAAAAAACAAAACAATTAGTCAAGTCGAAATAACGTAAAAACAAATAGCTAATTAAAATAACTATCTTCAAAAGAAATAAAAACAAGACACTTAATGAGGAAAATAAGGAATGAATCATTGCAATAATTTCCTTTTTTCAAGAAATTCAGGAAAACGCAATGCATAATAATTACGGCATTGTTGTTTTGAATTTACTTCAGATAGCAAACGAAACAACCGGAGAATTATTTTATTAAATATTACCCTTTTGACAGATTTTTTTTTCTCATTTCGTTGGAGCTCAGTTCATCAGTTCATGCAGGAATCTTTAACTGAGCTTTAATTTCTTAGGAAAGTTTGTTTTTATTAAAATTATATAATTAGGTAAGAATATTAAAAGCTTTTGTGAACTAGAATTTAAATGTTTATGCAAACATGTGTCATTGGCATTATGCAAACATTATGCCCACATAGTTTTAAACATGAAAGTTTATTGCTCACATCTCGAGCTAATCCAATTTTCAAAACTTAATGAAAAGAAAGATATTCTCTTCTTAGCAATTTAACCTGATAAAAAAAAATATTAAAAAGTACCAACGCTTTCGCTTTAAGAAAGTATTTATAAATAAAGTAAAATATATTCCCCTGGATTCGGGATTATGATGTACACGTATAATTGAGAATATAACTCCACCTGCATGCAGTAGACATTGGAATGAATCCATGTCTAATTTTAAAGTTTTATTTTTATTTCTGTTTTTATAAACTTTTAGTACCTGAAAGAAGATAATCATAATTATATAATTTTTTGTTTATTAGGATAGGGTAATTATGGCTACATAAAACTGTTGTAATAAAAAATATCAAAAAAGTATACACACAAACCTCAACTAAGAAATTTAAAAAAAAAAATACAAACCAGAAATATATTAGGAAGTATTATGAGTAAAAGATGAAAAAAGAAGAAGATAATAACTAAAAATGAGCTAAAGTAACAAGAAAAGATGTGTTTCAAAAAAGAAATATCTACATTTGAGCAAGTAAAGAAGACGAGCGAAATTTCAAAATAGGGTGAGTTCTGGTAAGTGCGTCCACGGGGTAAGTGCGTCCACTGGGAATTATATGAACACTGTCTTGAAATAGCTTCTGCAACACATCGACTATGTTAGATAACTGTCTAATGATAATTTCAATAGGTAGAATTCAGGCCTGGATTCAATAGACGAAACACAATCAGGGATAACTTAAATGTCCTCAAAAAAAACTCTTAAGTAAAGATTGAGAAGGTTTTGTATCAGTTTCTCTTGTAGTCATACCAAGCAATTGAAGTCAAGAAATGCAAGTTGTTTCTTATAAGTAATAGCTACTAATAACATACATGGGGTATTTTGATCAAATACTCTAACTAAAATTTGTTTATATGACGGTACGCACTTTCCCTTTCTTTAAAGTAAGGGGGGGGGGTAAGTGCGTACCATTATGATGGGGCAAGTGCATACCACTATCATGAGGCATATGCGTACTATTATGCGGAGCAAGTGCGTACCATTATGATGAGGCAAGTGTGTACCATTACGTGGAAAATCCGACTCTCGTATTTCACCTTTAATTTTGCTTATAATTCTTTTATAAACCGATTATAAATCCGACGTCATTTCCATCAAGTATTTATATTAACATTGAATGCGGCATTAGATTTCAATTTTATTCATTACCTCTGAAACATATTGGCTTTTAGATATCAGTTAGTAAATTTTTCGTTGAAAATAGCGATCATGAGCTATACTTAATTTAGAATGACAAATGAAGCAAAGAAATTAAGTGAAATACTAAATAAGGAACCTACTGATTCAAAAAACGAAGGTGGAGTAATGAATAAATTATATTTAAGAAAATTAAGGAACACTTTGTGAAAAACTATTTGAATGTACAAGAAAAAAAAAGTACAAGTATCACATTATGATCAATTATTCTCTTTTTTTTTAACTGCTGCTGATTCTAATAAGAAAAATATTTTAAAACCGTATTTATTCAAAAAAAAAAAAAAACGAATTGTTCACTCAGGTCACCTAACGATTTACCATACAAATAGAATTAAAGAAAATCACAGGGGTACGCACTTACAACAAAGCTATTGGACGCACAGGTCTCATCTTACATTTAAGAAGGGGTAAGTGCGAACCCTGGCTTAAACACAGACTGATTAATATATTTAACCAAAATAAACTATGTAGACTATGAGTGATTATTACTAAATAAAAACAACTTAAATTTGCTCACTTGGTCTTATTAAAAGGACAGAGGAAGAATCACAGACACAACTATCTCAATCTTTAAATCACAGTTGTTCGCAAGACACGTGGAATATCACTGATTGCGTTTTATCCATGCAAGCAAGTGCTGATCTCTAGTATTAGGAATTATCCCAAGGCAACTACCTAACATATTTAATATGTGCCAGAAGTTTTTTACTGCTCATATTCACATAATTTAAGGTGGACGCACTTACCCCGCTAGGTAGGGAAAGTGCGTACCTTAGAATAGGTGTCATAAACCAGGTCACAAAACCTATGCTTATGATTTATTTGACATATTATATGGTTGAAAATCTTAGTAAAGGATCTGGGGCCCTACTCTCATTGTATCGTCAATATAGTCGATACCGAGAATACGGGTTTTTTGTGCCCCGTGACGTCACATCTCGTGAGACACGAATAATCGCTAATCTCAAAGCCACTTCTAATTTAAGGTATCTAGAATCGCGCCGAGAAGTTTACGACAGGGTAAGAAGACGTGAGTTGTGTTCCTCGGCAGTGAGAAGCTGTTTGTTTATTCCATTTTTTCTCAACGCGGAGTGTGCCATAATGTTTATAAGTTCTGCAAATGTTGTTTAGTATGTTTTTACATTGAGAGTTAAGATTTTTTCTTTATTTTGAGTTTGAATTTGGGAGTGGCATCCATTTATCGGCAGTAATTAGAACTCTGCAACTATGCGATTATCTATAATCATCTTATTTTACTGATTAATTAGCCAAAACTTTGCAAATTGAAATTACTTTAAGGTATGCCCAAAACTTGAATTGATATATCTACTGAACCAGTGTCGATGTAACCCAGGGAGGGGGGGGGGCGGTACATTTCCTTTAATAAAATGAGCTCTTTACTCAAATTCTATTTTCTGTCAGGGAGGGAGGGGGAAGCATTTCGTTTTTATCGTATCGTATTTAAGTTTAAATTTTCCTCACAGAATAATTGAATCTATCGTTTTTCAAGTCTTAAAATGATAGCAAAAGTCATAAAACATGAATTTGTTTCATTTCCATTTCTATAACATGCATTTTTAAATGCTTTTTGGAAAAAAAAAACCGCGGGACATTGTTTTAGATCTCCTTTATTTATTCCTATAAATTCCCCCCAAAAATAGGGCCCCTTTGTACTTAATTTTTTTAAGAGTGAATATATATCCTTTTTGGCGAAAGGGCCAAAAAAACCGCGAAAAGAAAAATTGTCATCAAAATCTTTGGGCAAAAAAGCTCGGGAAACTTTTCAGTAATTTTTACCCCTTCTCAAAAAACAAATTTTTTTAAATAAAATTTTTTGGGAAAAAAGTGATACCTAGACCCCAGGGCACGACTTTGTGGGACTTTGAGCACGAGTTTGTAGGGCTGCCCCCGGCCCCCTCCCCCAAAAAAAAAACAATAAATTTGGAATTTAAAGAAAATATTAAACCCCCTTTTTTTTTTCGAAAAAATTATTTTTAAAATTGTATTTTTTATTTTGGGTTTTGTAGGGGCGGTATAAAATTACCCCCCTTTTTTAAAAACTTTAGTGGTTTTAAGCCCCCCCCCCCCCCTAAACTTTGGTGCTAGGGGCCGGGCCCCCAAAATACCAATGTCTTAATTTTGCCCCGCCCAGACTTTTGGGGATTTTTCTTTACTTTGGGTCTTTTAAAAAGACTGAAAAAAAAACTATTATTCCCGGAAAACAAAAATGATAACGAAAAAAAGGGGGGCTTTTTCTTAAACCCAAAAATTTTTTAAAACAATTTTTGGGGCGATTAAGTCCAAATATCGCTAAAAACAAATTCATGAATTTAAAATCTTTTCAATTTTCCCAATTTTTTTTTTCAAATATTAGTTTTTTTTTTTAAAAAAGTATTAAAAATTTTTTCTGTTTTATTCGAAGCTTTTATACATTGAGATGAATTCGTATAATTTTTTTCGCACTTTATTTTCTTTTAAACGCGGGTAGGGCCGTATTTTGTTGAAAAATGTACTAATTGCAAATTTAAAAATTTCCCAAAAAATTTTTAAAATTCCCTTTACACACAACATCTTAATCGGGCCCAAAATTGTTTTTAAATAACACTGTTCACAAAAAAAAAACCCTAAAAAATGCTTCTGGTATTTTGAAGGCTGATTCTTATGTAAAATGACCCCCTGAATCCGAATATGACCCCCGTTTTCCCCCATCACGTCCCAATTTTTTTTAAAACGCCCCCCTTTTTTTTTCATTTTTCCTTAGTTTCAGGGCATAAATTTTTTTGGATGTCAAGAGAGACTCAAAGTTTAAAATCATGAGCACCGAGAAAAAATCGGGGAACTTGGGGGGGCGTGGCCCCCCAAAATATTTGAAAAATCACCAAAAACGATCTTTTTATTCTAGTTTCTTTAAAAAGACCTTTAAAACATTTTTTTCGGTGCAGAACCAGAGTATAGGATCCGCTCCTATGGCTCCTGGGTCAGAAAAAATTTTCACGCTGTAAAATTTTTAAAAAAAAAATAAAATAATGCTTTAAAAATCGCACTTTGCACTCGAGTTTTAAAGCAGGTCTTCAGCCAAAAAAAAAAAACAAAATTGTGGCTGATTCTTATGTCAAATGACCCCCTATTTCCAAATATGACCTCAGTTTCCCTCCTCCACCCCCTCTTTCCAGAGAGTCCCCCCCCCCCAATTCAGAGTCATTTTACTAATTCGGAGGGGAAAAGTACATTACGTAACCCGTTAACATAATTCTAAAAGGCAACAGAGGTTCAAAGTTCAAAATCATGTACATGTGTACCAAAAATATAAACTAGGGCGGTATACCTCCCCCCCCCCCCCCAAAAAAAAAAAAGAAAATTCAATACTCTGATTTTTCACAAAAAAAAAAAAAACGTTTTAAAACGTCTCTTAGAAAAACAAGAAAAGAAGATTTTTTTTTTTTTTGGGGGGGGGGGGGGTACACCGCCATAGTTTATATTTTTGGTACACATGTACATGATTTTGAACTTTGAACCTCTGTTGCCTTTTAGAATTATGTTAACGGGTTACGTAATGTACTTTTCCCCTCCGAATTAGTAAAATGACTCTGAATTGGGGGGGGGGGACTCTCTGGAAAGAGGGGGTGGAGGGGGGAAACTGAGGTCATATTTGGAAATAGGGGTCATTTGACATAAGAATCAGCCGCAATTTTGTTTTTTTTTTTTAGCTGAAGACCTGCTTTAAAACTCGAGTACAAAGTGCGATTTTTAAAGCATTATTTTATTTTTTTTTTAAAATTTTACAGCGTGAAAATTTTTTCTGACCCAGGAGCCATAGGAGCGGATCCTATACTCTGGTTCTGCACCAAAAAAAATGTTTTAAAGGTCTTTTTAAAGAAACTAGAATAAAAAGATCGTTTTTGGTGATTTTTCAAATATTTTGGGGGCCACGCCCCCCCAAGTTCCCCGATTTTTTCTCGGTGCTCATGATTTTAAACTTTGAGTCTCTCTTGACATCCAAAAAAATTTATTGGTGAATATAAGGCTCCTTTCCCCTCCAAAAAAAATATTATAGCCCTGAAACTAAGGAAAAATGAAAAAAAAAGGGGGGCGTTTTAAAAAAAATTGGGACGTGATGGGGGAAAACGGGGGTCATATTCGGATTCAGGGGGTCATTTTACATAAGAATCAGCCTTCAAAATACCAGAAGCATTTTCAAGGTTTTTTTTTTGTCGAACAGTGTTAAAATTGGGTCTCGAATCTTTTTTGGGCCCTCTATTTTGGGGGTTTTTGCCCCAAAACCCGAAAAATTAAAAAACAAAAAAGGGAAAGCAGCGAGGAGATAAAACTGTTTATTTGATTTGGGAAATCGTTTTCCTTCTCGATAAAAGCGGGAGAAAGGGGGAAAAAAATTCCCCGGCTTGGGGCCACATTTGGGGGTTCCCGAGTAGAAAAAAAATTTGAAAGTGACTTTTTCTTTTTTTTTTTGGGTATTTTTTTGCTTTTTCGTGAGGGAGTAATAGACTCACTGGGGAAATTCCAGGGGAATTTCAGAGTAGGGCCCCGGAAAAAAAACTAAAAAAAAAAATTTTTAGTGTACAAAATTTTTTAACAAAAAAGGGAAAGCAAACCCTGAGGGAACAAAAAAAATTTGGGAAAAAAGGGGACCACCCACCAGAAATCCCCCCAAATAAAAAAAAACAATAGAAAATTTTAAAAAAACAAAACCCAAAAACCTTTCAAAAAGGGGAGGAAGAAACCTTAAAAATTTTTTTATCATCTTTCCCGATACAGGTAGAAAGGGGAAAAAACTAAACTGATGGCGCACCTCAAAGGGGAAACTGGAATTATATTTTCAGAAAGTGGATATTTTTAAAGAATGATTTTCAAAATTTTATTTTTTAAAAAATTTGTGGGAAAAACACGAAAAGTGTTTAAAATTTTTTTCCCGTAAAAAAAAAAAAATATAAATTGGGGACATAAGCTTTGGGGGTAAAAATTTTCCCTTAAACTTTTTTTTTTTTTTTTAAACTTTTGATGGGTATTTAAAAAAATTCCCCCGTTTAAAGTTTCGAATTCAATAGCGTAGAAAGTTATTTATTTTTTTTCATATTTCCCCAAGTCAAAAATTCAAACCTTTTAAAATTTAAAAAAAAATTTTAAAAGGGCATAAAAATTTAAAAATTTAAAAGTCGTTTAAAATTAAAAAAAACGTTAAAAATTCGGGACTGAGGTTTTTTTTTTTTTTTTTTTTTTGGGGAATTATAAGTCTTTAAAGTTGTTTTTCTGCACTTAACTTTAGATTGCACCCCAACAAAAAAAAAAAGCATTAAAACTTTTTTTCAATTCTTATCAAAAACTTGAGCTAACCAAAAAGCAAAATACATGCCCGGGAAACAAAAAACTTTACGTATTGTTCCCCATATTTAAATGCCAAGCAATATTGAGAGTGCCTACTAACAAAGTAATTTTTTCTTTCAAAAAATAGAACGCAATTTTTTTAAAAAATCTAAATTTATGTAAAAAAACCCTTTTCCCAAAAAATATGTCTTAATTTTTCCCAAAATCTTGTTCCCCCTTTTATAAATTTTTGCAAATAAACTTAAGTTTCTGAAGCTGTATAGAAAGTTTTTAAAATTTTTGGGAGTTTTAAAATTTATGAAGTACTTTTTCCCGATGATATAAGGTAAAGGTATGCGGGATTTTTTTACTATTTCAGTATTATTTTTTGTAAATTACAAAAAAAAGTAAAAAAAAAAATAAAACGAAAATAGGGCTTTCTTCAAAAAAGTAAAAAACAATAATAACAAAATATATATTTTGTATAATTTAAATTTAAAAGTTTGGTTACTGGGGAGAGCATTTGCCATAATTTAATCCCAAAAATTGAAAAATTCTTTTACGTGAATAAAAAATTTTAGGATTTAAAATTGTGTCATAAAAAAACCGCTTTCGGGGAAAAAAAAGGAGAAATTCGAAATTTTTTTTTCAGGAAAATTTGGGCTTTCATAATAAAAGTTCAGCATTAAAAAACAACTCCCGCTGAATATGCGATGGATTTTTTTTAAAAAAATGAAATTTTTCTTTCATTTCTCTGGAAAACGGGGTTTTTCTGATACAG